>VXAB01010454.1:0-21259 GCA_013399175.1 Odontophorus gujanensis | reverse complement strand
GCCCGCAGCGGAGCAGAGCGGCCCGCTCGCCGCCCCCACCCCCGGCCCGCGGAGCGGAGCCGGCGCGGCCCCGGCCACGGCCCCGACGGGCGCTCTGCTGCCGCCTGCCGGGCCGCTGCAGGAGATTCAGGGAAGGCCGCCGGCCCGGGCTCCCCGAGTGGAGCCGGCACCGGGTAGAGCTCCCCGAGAGCTGCGGGACACGGCAGAGCGGGTAGCGGCACAGCGACATGGAGTACAGGGAAGGATCCGGAGCAGAGGACGGGAGCTGCAGGGCGAGATCAAGGAAAGAACGGCAAGAATGGCAGCTTTAGGAAAGAAACACTGATTTATGAAAAAGGTTCAACTCCCCTTCACGACGAGGTGCACTGACTGGCATGGTCCAAGCTTTCTCTACAACATAAAAGAATCCAGAGAGCATAAAGTTGGTGGAAAATGTTATATCACATTTTGAAATTAGTCAGCCTCAGAACCTTTTACTTGCTGTGTCATCAGCAGCAATCTTGACATTGTGTGCGGACCAGGTCACTCTTTTGTTGAGCTGCCCATTAACAGGTGCAGATTTATCAGTGATGTCAACACTTCTGAACTGGAGAAACATTGTGAGGCTCTTTGATCAGATATGCGTGTTCATTTGCAGCACAAATATGTGCAACTAGAAGCTCTCTGGAAACATGATACCCTGAAAGCCTCTCATTTCTCAAGCAGATTTGTCCAAATAGCTACAGGCTGTCAGGTTAGCAGTTATGACTCCTGAAATGTTATACAAAATAATGAGCACTCCAAGGGGGAACGCCGTACTCACAAGGGTAACACTGATTGTCCTCTGCTCCATCAGAACAGCATTCTGCTTGTCAGCCTCTCTGCAACCGGAAGCTGTGGGCATGCCAAGCCACCGGTCATGCAGTGCTTCAAGCACAGTGAGCACACTCATCTCAGCACCTGTGGAGGCACCTATGGATTTAAATGGTCTTCTTGACTTTGTTGGAATGTCACTCATGATAGGTTTTTTTTCAGCACTGCCATTGGTTAGCTGGTATTATGGTCGCTCCAGCGGTGGATTTGAACTACTTTAAGTGTAGCAGAAGCATGGCAGTTGTGCTGTAATTGCCTCTGTCTCATTGCCTTGTGTAGGTTTCTGTTGATACAGTGAATCCCACCCCTCTGGGATATCAGGGTGGCCAAAAAGGAACTGGAAACACTTTTTATTCATCTGCAACAGCTGTCACCTTAAAACTGGCAACATAGAAAGAACAATGTATCTGATTATCAGAGACCAGGACCTTTGAGATGCAAAGGCTGTGCGCCCATAGGCAGTCTGGGTTTCTATTACTATGGGAGGTATCCTAAGGAAAATGCGGGAAGTATTGAGAGCCCAAAAGGAGGATCTCCATGGTCTTGTGTAGCTTCTCAAAGCTCTGTTACGCTTTTCTCTTTCTCAGTACCTTCTATTGCAGCTTTGTCTCTTAATAGAACCTCTGTTTTTTGCCTTCTCCTGTTCCCTTCACCTATGGCTCACTTTTCCTCTAGCTGCTTTTTCCCACTCTGATGTATTCCTTCCTTTGGGCTCTTCTGAGCTCCTGTGTTCCCACTCTGTTCCCTAGCCTTGTGTGAACCTGGTGCCACCTCTGCAGCTGTTTCCCTCTTATGCTTTCTTCTTTTTCAAGCATGAATCTTACCAAAAACTGAAATTTAAAGCAGAAGACATCTCTCCCTCTCTGTTAAATAATTTTGTCAGTTACAGAGAGTCTTCATCTGCAGACAGCGGTTGAGGTATTGGAAGGTTCCTCCTCTCCTTAGCTTCACCACCAACAGGTTTGTTGCTTGCTGTGTGCTTGCCTTTGCTTGCTCTGTGCAGTCAAGGAAGCTACAAAGTATACACTGGGAAGGAAAAACACACAAACAAACAAAAAACAACAACAAAGTTATGGAATGGTTCTGGCAGAGGGAGGGTGTTTACAGCACTGCCCCAAGCTCACAACATCCCACTGCCTAAGCGCTTTGGGGAACCTCAGGAAAACCACTTCAGCTGTCCTCAGATGCTCAGGGACCTTCCCAGACCAGTCTGAGCCTGCCCTCAGGCTTTGCGACTCCAACACACAGCATAATCAGCTACAGACATGCAGTAATATCACTTTATAATAGTTATCAGACTTAGCGAAAGGCCTGCTGTATGCATTCAGTGAGTAATTCCCAAATGTTTATAACTTTGTCAAAATGAAACCTATTTTCTCAGAAGCTGGGCTGTGCAGTTCTTTTCACTGAATGTTATGCTGTGCAAAATACTAACTTACAGACCTTGGTGATTTCAGCCATTGGTTTGTAACCTTAAAAAGGCAACAAAGGGAAAAAAAATTAAAATCATTTTTTCTCTTCTTACAATGAAGTTATTTTTATAAGTCATCTCTGTGAAGTGGTTATTTCCAAATTTTGTGGCTTTCACTAATGACTGGAAATGCAAGGCTTCTGTTGTGTTCTGTGGTCCAAGTTATAGGAGCTTGTTTATAGTGCCTGTAGAGGACGTCTGCCCTTTGGTGAGTAGGGAACATGCCTTTAATGGCACAATGTCAGGCAGTATGTGCCTCATGCAATGTGTGTCTGGTGATGTGACAGCCTTTCTAAGTGGCTACTAGTCTGTACCTGAGCCTAGGAGAGCACCAGGAGGAGTTGACTCCGGGACCATCAAAACCACAGCCCCAGGGAGAGTGAGGGCTTTACACAGCAAACCATAGTCCAAATGAACCAGGCTGTAGAGGCACAAGCCAAGCTTGTATACCCCTTGCCTTTAAAAAACTTGTATTCTAACCCTACTTGTATGCCAACCCTACTTGCATGCCTACCATTCATTCATAGGGTTATAAAATGGTGAAGGACTTAGTGAGTAACATAAACGAGTGGTGGTTGATATAACTTGGTTTGTTCACATTCAGCCCAAAGCAGAGGAAGCTGAGTGGGGGCCCCATAGCAGCCTACTGCTCCTCACAAGTTAAGTGGAGGGGCAGCGCTGAGTTCTGCTCTCTGGTGACAGCAACAGGACCTGAGGGAACACTGTGAAGCTGTGCTAGGGGATGGTCAGACTGGGGCTTTGGAGGAGGTTCTTCACCAGAAGGTGGTTGGGCATGGAACAGGCTCCCCAGGGCACTGGTCATGGCCCCAAGCTGCTGTTGTTTGGAGAGCATTCTCAGACACAGAACTTGATTGTTGGGTGTTCTTGCATGGAGCCAGGAGTTGGACATTGTGATCCTTATAGATGCCTTCCAACTTGAGATATTCTATGAATCTATAGCCCTGTAAATCCAGTGCAGTGAAGGTTTGGCAATGCTTCTTTCTAAGCATTCTCTCAATGTGGCTGTAGCCCACTATCAGCACTGCTGCAAACCGGCAGAAGCTCTTACTTACTGTAATCCATCTTCATATCACACCAGTTCTACACTGCTTCGTAATTGATCATATTCTCATTGATAGGAAGGAGAAAATATTTTTTCAGTTAACAAAAATTTTGTTAACAGAGCAGACCTTGCTGTGTGATGGGGAAAATTAATTACAGGGGAAAATGCATTATTAAAACATAACCTACAATAATTTTACATTTAAGAACACTGCAATAAGAATTCTATTAAAACCTGAAAGACTTCAGCAATATTATATTATTTTTTGAACCTCATCTTTACCACAAAGATTGAGTGTCAGGTACTTTTTTCTTCCTGCAGGATTTTAAGACTTGATTGCCCAAATGACAGTTTACTTATTTTACTGTCACATACTTTTGTGAAATGCCATAACAAGTTGATTACAGGTTTCACATTTTGCATAGTGACAAAATTGTCTGTCATATAATAGTCTGATGCTTGAAAGCCATTTAACTAAGAAGCAGTTTCTACGGAAAATAATGATATTTGAAATGTTAAGATTGAGTTTAAATGTGTACTTTTTTTTTTTTTTTTTTTTAAGGAGTCTTTGTTTTAACTGAATGAGAAGATCAGTAATATCCCTTTCAGGCATGAATTCAGCACCTGTCAAAGTCACCAGACAACAAATAGCTACAGGGTGTGGCAAATCAGGAGGGCATTGTTTCATGAAAGAAATGAAGGACAAGAAATGGGAAACCTTGTCATATATCCCAGCCGCTACAAAGTGGGAAAAGTGTTTGACTCCTGTTGGAAAAGCCATTGTTCCTATGAGCTTACACAGGAGATGTGAGGACGTGTAAAGCAGCCTTGTTACTGGAGAGAAAAGCAGGTTCCCCTTGTCTGTGAAGAGATACTTGTTTACTAGGAATGGTGTGGATGAGAATAACAAGATTTACCTTTCTTATCTGATGATATATGTGCCTTAGATGAAATACAGGGAATAAAATTAGTAAGGATAATGCATTCACTTAACATATCCAATTTCTGAAGTGATTCTGAATGATCAGATTTTGTAAATAATGTGATTTATCTCTTCTACCTAGCGATACTAACCACTTGAGGAACTCTTCAGAGGATTCTGTTACTGTTAATGAGTAGATGAAGGAGCAGTGACAGTATCCTAAACTCTTGTGTGTGGGAAACCACTTTTCAAAATGTGAAGAAATTAGGATAAGGAAGCTTCACAAGATTGACAGAGAGAATGGTGCATCCCTAACAATCTGTCACACCGGTTTTGTGAACAGCACAGCCTGGACATGTCTGCCATTATGAATGCTAGCAGAAAACTGTCAATTAAGCATTTGATAGAGTACTGAACCTCTGGAGAGATGCTGTAGCCAGGTGCACCCATGAGGTGTGAGCAAAGCTTAAGGACATCTCTGACCTTCCTGGGCCACCAAGCACAGCACATCAAAGGTGGAAAGAACCTGCTTCATGATCACGAAACAAAGACAGACAAGTACTGAAACTGCATCCTGGTCACTGATATTTTTATTCTCCTAGGCTGGAGAGACAGCAATGGTGCTGTTGCCCTGGGAATTCCTAGACAGCTTCACAGTCTTGTGTGTGAATGAGGAAAAAAAAAAAAAAATAGAAATAGGAAAGGATTGAGAACTCCTTCTATGTTTTGTTGTTCCACACAGGCACATGGTTAATAAATTGCCATCTTGGAGGCTTACCACTTCTCTTTCTAGATGTAATTTATACAGTGCTTTTCTTAACTACCGCTGTAGTTCTCTCTGCTTTTACTGGCCAACCAGAAATAAATATATATATCGCTGCTTTATTTTCAGTTGATGCTTTCTCATTTGTGGATGTTAAAGTATTGTAAAGGTAAATGTATATTATTGATCTTATCTTTCAATCGATCTGAGTACGAAGATATGAAATAATTCATATGTTAGGTACTTCAAACATTCACACAGTAGATTTTTGTTATCCATCTAATATGAACTTGTGTGACCTTTAGCAAATCACTTAAACATTCTGCTTCATATATACCTCATCTGAAAAATAAATGTGTTCTCATTTTGCCTAGGGCAAGGTAACACAAGGGAGAAATCCTTTTCCTACCACTGGAATTTCCTTTAACTTATAAAATTGGCATATGTGGGTATAAAATTACTCCTTGTGATCAACGTTTATTTTGCATTTGCTACGTTGCTGTGAAATCTTGAGTCCATTTCCAAAACAAAAACATTTTTAAGCATAGAACTATTAGTATGCATGAGAGTTGTTTTTTTCCATAAGCCACAGGCAAATTAATATTTCCATATCTTAAGATTTCTTGTAATGTAATCAAATTAACAAAATATTAATTTATCTAAATTCTGAAATAAAATGCCTCTGTTTTGAGAATACAATTTGATTATCAGCGAAATTAAAATCCTGATACTTGAGAAAACACACAGGGATAGTGTATTTTATGCTAAGGCTGTGAAAGAAGAGTGACTACAATCTCAGAAGTAGAAAAAGAAGTCCTAAGGGGGAAAGGAAAGTTCAAAAGAAAAATGGGCGGTCAAATAGAAAAATAGAAGGAACACTTCTATTGCCTTTGTGGAGAGATTTTGTCAGCATTTGAGATGTTACAAGAGTTTGAATAGCTACCAGCCGCTTCTGAACCTTTAAGTTCTCTCTGAACTGCAACCCGTCAAAAGAGGGCACTATCTTCATATCTACTCAGAGGACTCGAAATCGAAGGCGGTTGTTCTTGTTGATATGGATGCACAGATTCCCAGCCAGCACTTGCCAGCCCTACCACCTGCCCGTGTTGGCACCACCAGTGTCTGTGGCTTCACCACACTGCAGACAGCTAAGCTGCAAAAGCTGCAAGCTCAAGTCCAATGTGGGCATGCTTTGTCAGAGAAGCAGATAAATGGGCTCCATGGGATGCAAAATGTAAGATGGAAACTGCACAGGATGCAGCAGATCTGCTGGTCTCTGATAGGCATTGATCTTTGAAAACCATCCTGTTTTCTTGAAAGCATGAGTGGACTTGTAACTGATGCAACTGATCAGAGAGGAAAAAAGCCCTTATTTTGCACGTTTGTAGCAGTTTGATAGCTTTTTACCTGGAAAGGAGAGCCTTTTATTTATTTGTTTATTTATTCCTAGATAGGCCTCCTGCAAGAGGTTGTCAGTATTCTTCAGACTGAATACTGATCAAACTAAAACTATGGCAGAAACACAGATCTGGACTTGATTTAAAGCTTTCTAACAATGAGGAATGCACAGAATGTTATGTAATATATTTTACAAATTCACTAGAAGATATAATGTTAAGAATTCACACTTCAGTGCCTGTCTAAAACTCATTTCTTTTAACAAGGGGTTTTTATTTCTGGCAAGCTTCCTTTTGAAGAGCTAAGGAGCTTGGGTTCTCTGTCTTCGATCACCAGGTATGTTTTCTAGTACTTTAATTGTTATCGCAGTATATATTGAAAGATTTACTGATTTTTCAACATTTTCTAGAAAGGTGAACAGCAGAAAAGAACAAAACATACTAGTAGTGAATTGGTCATTAGCAAATGCAAAAAGTATCATGACACTTTCGCCTCCATTCTCATGATCAGAGGTCCTGCCCAACTGTGTGTCTCCCATAGTCCTGTGTTACCCTCTCTGTTTCCTTGGATGGAGTCCTCAATGAGTATTGTCAGGTCTTCACATTCTGCTCTGTTGAGATGGATGTATCTTTGTGACCATCTTACTAAATACACAGTAACTAGTCATCTTTTCTACATGCCACTCAAGCTATTTTTCCTCTCCCCCCAAAAATTCCTGGCAATTTCATCTTTCCTTTTGCGTAGAAATAATTTAAATGGTAGGTTTAGTATAAGATGATACTGATATAGCCAGTGATTGCTGTCCATTTAAAACTACAACTTGAGACACATCTGTTTGCTACTTTGTTGACCACTTACATATACTTAGTGTTGAATTTTCATCACTCTAGTTTTCTTAATTGAATGCTCATCAAAAGCACACCAAAAAGGCAAAACATTTTAAACCAATTAACTATCATCACCATTCAAATTTGTAATCTCATCAATAAAAGCCGTCAAGTTAGCTCAACAAGAGCTGTTTCCCATAAACTCATGTTGATCAGCATTAATTATATTATCCTCCTTTAGTTCTTTATTAATTGAGTCTTATATCAACTGTTTCATCATTTTGATTCAGATCAATGTTAGACTGACAGGTATATAATTGCCCAGGCCATCTCATTTACTCCTTTAAAATAATGGCACAACATTTGCTTTCTTCCTTTCCTCTGGGACTTTCTGGTGCTCAAACTCTTATTGAAAATCAACATTAACGGGCCAGATAATTTCTTTGCCAGGTTTTCAAAAACTCTTCAATTAAAATGATCTGGACTTTTTATTTGGAAACATGTGCTGTTGGTAACTGCCTTTTAATTCTCTGGGGTGACCAGTGGAATGGAAAGTACTTTAGCATTACCTTGTGAGGAAATTTCTACTTTTTTACCTCCTAAACACAGAGCAGAGCTATGCTCTGAGCACTTGTGCTTTGTCTGTATTATTGTTCTTTATTCTGTGATTCCAATCTGCTAATACAAATTCAATATTTTTCTTCTCATTTTATTTGCTTTTAATATCCTTCTAAAAAAAAGAAAGTCTCTCTTCATATTGACCTTAACAGTTGTGGCAGGTCTTGTTGCCTTTTCAGTCTTCTAATTGATTCATCTTGATTTACTTGGATCTGATAAGGTTGATTATAAAATATTAATATATATATTTATACTTTTGTTTCTTTTATATATTTTCTGCAACTCCAAATTCAGTGCATGTTTATATTATATTCTGGTACTATTATTTTTTGTTCATTTGTCTGTTTTGTGTGATTTTTATTCTTTTTCTTTTTATTATTTAATATCCTTAATTGCTACTGATCTCTCTCAACCCATTTAAGGCAATATATCTAACCAGTCTTGACTGGGCTTTGTTCTCTATGCAAACAACAAATCTGGAAATGTTCATGAATGTAACCATTATTTAGTACCTAGTAGTATGTCAGAAATTCTTATCTAAAACATTTTACAATTCTAGAAAAGTTTCAACATTGGCATCAGAATTTCCTCATACGTCGCTCAAGCTGGAGTCCCTGTGTTAACCCAACTTCTCATTCCTCCTGCCTTATGGACAGTTGTCCAGTTCAGCATGATTCCCTGCTGCATTATGGCCACTTATTGCAAATCCCAGATGGCCCTTTGCAATCTTCCAGTTAAATATTAATCCATAAAACTTCAGTATTGATCACTTCTACACTGTCAGCTCTGGAAAAGATGTAGTGTCACTTTTGACATGAAGTGCCATTTTCCACTCTTTTTCCCTGCTTCATCTTTCCTAAACAGATTATACCTTGTGGTTTCAACATTCCAGTCATGCAGATCACTCAACTGAGTCTCGGTAATACCAATGAGGACACATTCATGCTCATAAATGAGTCATTCCAAGTCTTGTTTACTAACAGGGCTCCTAGCCTCAGAATATGGGCAATTAAAGGCATTTTTCTTCTTCACATCCCTTGGAGCTTTGATTAATTTTGTTCTTATTATCTTGATTTTGTGCTAAATGACTTCACTGTTCCTCTCCCCACTCCAGCCTCCTCTTTTGTTCTTACTTTTTCATCCTCAGGCAACATTTACGAGGGAACCCTTGCTGCCAGGTAGAATGTGCAGTTCCAGATGATCCCTGTGCAAACCGTGCAAAGGGGTTGCAAATGGTCTCCCCACTACCACAGCAGTCTTCTGCCAAAGAGAGGAAGTAGAAAATATAATTTTTTGTTTGTTCATTTGTTTGTTTTTTGATGATATTTATTTACTCTTCTGTTTGAAAATCAGGTACAGAAGAGCACAAGAGAATCCTCCAGGTATGGGATTAGTTCAGACCATTCACAGTAGTGGAAGGACTTCCACAGATTATGTTTTGCTCTCTGGCTTAAAAAGTTCAATATATAGCAGTGTCATATGTTGTGTCTTGACAGTCAGGTAACATGGTCTCTATATGCTTCTGGAAGGAGGTTCTTTCCATTTATATTTTATGAGTGGTGATTTTCTTCACTGTAAAGTTGACAGAGCTTTGAGGTGGACTGAATAATACGGAGACGATAACAGCAAGATGTTATTGTCCTGATAACGAATGCTTTCAGACAACTACAGGCTTTTAGTTTAGTTGTTACATTAACCCTGACTAGTCTTTATTATTTTCAGATTTATCTTTTCTTTCCATTAGAGTAAAATAAGGAATGTTTAGGTTGAGCAATTTTTCAGGACAGAAATTATATCTTTTAATAGAAGCTAGTGACAACATACCTGCAAAAAGATAATCTCATCATGAAACTCTGAAATATACATCTTTCCTGCTGTCACTAACCTACCTGAGAGCCATGAAGACAAATTAAGCTTTTATCATTAGTTATGATTCTTTTTTCTCTATAGTAATTGGCTCCTGAATTTTCTGCCAAGCTGATTATTTTGAAGCAGCAGTCTTTGATTATTTTTAGAAACTTAGTATTTATTTTGTTTTCTCACACTCATCCCATTAGTTTCTCCTTCTTTAAATCTTTCTTTAAAACTAATCTTTGACATTATTCTTCCAAAAAGGAACACATATTTCTCAAACAATCAAGATATGTGTAAGCTTGTAAACAAGTAACCACCAGACTAGTGTAGCTAGATATCACCATTTCTAGTCCTTTCTATAGAAGAGTTTTTTGTTCTAATCTGTATTTAAAATTTAGATTGAATTCTTCAGGACAGAGACTGTGCCCTAGCTGTATTGTGAAACGTTTAATAAATCTGGGTATTTAAAAATGAACATTAAAAAAGCAATAGTATTAAAGAACTGTGATCTCTGAGCTCCTATTTTGTGAATATGTTTAAGACTCCTAGAATCACTGAATGGCTTGGGTTGGGAATGGAGTTAAATACATAGTAAAGCCATATTTTTCAACCACATTTTATTTCTGCTGCTGTTATTCTTTTTATTGTATTACTTTTTCCTTAGTTCTTTTCCTCCCTGACACTGTTCTTTTTGCATGTATGAGCTCACTTTCTTTTTACTCTCTCCATCTGTAGGTGTTGCTTTGTCACTGAGCTTTCTCCACTTCACTGAAGCTCCTTCTTCACTTGCTGTAATCCCTTCCATATCCCAAACTTTCATAAGCACTGTGTAGTTCATTGTCTGGTAATTCCCGCAGGAAACTCCCAAAGTGATCTCATTGTTAATCCTGGGGCTTGATTTCCAGTTTATTTGTTAATCTTCAAACTCAAAACATTAGTCAGAGCATTTTGATTTCAGAAAACCAATTTGGGAAAAATCCCTTCAGATGTATATTCCACATCTGACCACAAGGTAAAATAGAGGAAGACTCAAGAGATACCGGAAATTCTTTCCAGTTCTGATAATTTATTCAGATAAATTATATCAATTTTGTAAAAATATTGAAAATAGAATCAAGAAAGGAAGATACTTAAGTCATGCATTTTTTACATTGCCAAAATTCCCAGTTATAGTGGATTCTTTCATCTGTTTTCTTTTGTAAACATTAGTTCCCTTTTTAGTGACCTAAAAATGAAATAGAAGTGAAAAAATAAATATTAGAAGAGAATTCTCAAGCTATAAACCTGTATTTTATTTCTCCTGATAGCAACATTCCTTGCAAATATTCAAAGCAATGAAGTTATAACATAAGAATAAACAACCTTGTTCTTCATGTTCTCTGCTAACTATATTAATAAAGCAACTTTCGTTTAATCAAGCATGATTGTAGCAGTAGGTAGAATTGACTGGGATAATGCAAATCACAGCAAATAAGGGCATATGATCAATGTTACACTATTTTTTAACATTAACTTCTATGAATTGAATTCATTTTCTTCCAAATTTGCCTGCTTTATCCTTCCTTGTTGCCATTATTGTGGATGATTCACTCAAGGTGATCTTTTTAGAGCATACACATGGCAGCTGCCATCTCAGCCAACGTACTGGGACTGTTTTAGGAACTGTTACCTAACGAGAAGCAAATTCAGCCCAGAGGACCATAGGCTTACCTTCTCTCCCTCATATCTCTGTACCTCCACCCTACACACCATGCAATCCGCTTATGGATACATCAAGAGCATAGCAATAATCCGCTCCCCTGTGGGCTGTGGCTTTTGCAAAGGAGTAAGACCTTATTTTTGCATTTTACAGATGTAAATGGTGCTCAGCCTCCCGCCCCCTCTCTGTCTTGATTATTCCTTTCATACAGGCCCACACAATTTTTAACAACACTGCAGCCAAATGAAACTCCCGATTAACATCTACGTCTTCATGTATTGGAAAGCACAGAGCAGCATAGCAATGGTGGTGGAAGTGGCTTTGCTTTCTGCAGCAAAACTGTCCATTCATAGCCTTGCAGAGAGAGCGGCTAGCACATGCTGGGCCTTGCTTCATGGCATTCTCAATTAGTTTGTAGGAAGATGTAGGAAATGGAAAAAGTTATTTGCTAGTGGCACTTTCTCTCAGCCTCTACCATTTACAGATTCAAAGGCTGCAAAAGAAATGAGTAAAACACTGTGCTACAGAGGAGCACACTGTCTGCTGGGGCTATTCTTGGGACTGCTTGGCACTTCAGCTATGTCTCTGTTGAAAATCCTAATTTCACCTGGAATAATTATCTGTTCATATTTCTTTTTTGTTTTTCCTTTTGGTTTGTACACGTGGAATAAAGACACACAAGCCAGAAAATAGTGCCACAGAGGCACTGAGATATGCAACTTTTAAAAGCTTGGTAAACCCTACTGCAACACCTAGATTTCTCTATTTTGCAGAGCTGATACATAGTTGTTCAAGTTTGACTACATTTCTCATCCTATATGCAGCTGGTATAAATGAAATATGGATGGTCAATAGAGCATAAATATGTTGTGCATGTTCATGCTGACAGCACATATGTCAGAAAAAAAGTTCCAGTAAAAAGAATATAGAACAATTGTCACAAAAACATTTTTTATATCACAACTAGTAATCTGCTAGCAAGATGCCAGAAAGAGTGTTAAAAATATACAGTATATATTCAGCTCAAATGTGTTTACATTTGCAATATGTTCTTTTATGTGAAAGAACAGAGATGGAATAAAAGGAGAATCCTCCCGTTGGTAATGACTGTTTTAATATGTCTGCCCAATGCTTTGTAAATAATACAGCACTATAAAATTTACTCATAAGAAGTAATCATTATTTCTCAATAAAACAGAATAATTTTTCCATTTCACCTGCCATATAAATGTCTATAAACATTATATTTATCTTTAACAGCATTCCTCCTATTTGTGTCCTTATACAAGAAATGTGAAGAATTATAACATCTCAGAAAACTACTTTTCAGTATACATGGTTCCCTGCTTCCATTGAAAACAACTGTACTGAGCAAAAGATGAGGTCCAAGTAACACAACAATTAGGTCATGAAAACTTATTTTGGTTACTTCCATAAAATTCCCTCACTGGGGGAATGCTGAGAGTACATTAGTGAGACACGCTCTTGATTAAATACACCAACATTTTCACATGACTCTCAGATGTTTCCTTGAGGCAAAGGCACAATGGGAAATTGATGGAAGAGTATATTTTATTTTAAATAAGAGGACTTTTAACTGTGGCTTATTTATTACACAAATAAAGAAGTGGATGATTATTAAGTAATTTTTTGATACACTATTTAGAGGGAGACATGGTAGCTGATAGCTGATGCATTGTCAAGGAACTTCTTGTTTATATGAAGTGCATAGCTGCTATTTGGTCACAAGGTGTGACAGATGCTCCTTGTGCCAAACTGGGAGATGCTTGTAGTTTTTATTGACATAGCGAATAACAGCACATTCTGTGGGATTAATTACTTACAGTTGGGTTAGATAAAATGATTTTGCATAGGAGAAGAAAGCAGTAGTAAACCTAGTATGATGTACAGCAGAATATCATTGTAACGAAGGATGCTTCTGGGGCTTCCTCCAGGGTGGTGAATTTTAATTCTTTGGCCAATCTTCAAATGATATAAACATCAAAAATCTTGAATGTATCCATTTGCATAAACAAAAAATGATGAAGTGGAAGTCAGCTGAGCAGTGTAACTTAGGCTGGAGTTTGCAGAAAGCAAATCCCAAGTGTAGATGTCTCAGTTTACCCTGGTGTAGCAGGATAAAGGCATGCAGCAGCTATTATCCAAGCTTTTCATCTCCACCCAATGCTTCTGCTCAGGCTACAGTTTCCATGCAATTTGAGTGTACTTTACTGATGGGATCTCTGACATACTTCAGGCAGGTACTAACCTGCACTTTGCTGGGCTCGGGAGTGTGTGTGCAATAGCAAAGTCCGCTTGGTCAGATTGCTTTAGGGAGCTGCAAGTGTAGGTGAAACACCATGCTGAACATTGAAATAATTTTCTCTTCTCCTGTCTGAAGATTTTACTTATCTGTTATCTTTAATGTTAATCAAGAGTGTCTGGTTTGCAGCACCATAAATCCAGGTATACCAAGGGCACCTATTACTTCAAAAAAGGCCCTGGTTTTAGGTCTACAGACCCAGTCTGTATATAGAAAATGTAATATAGCCTCAACCAATGGTTTCTTACATCTTTGATGTGAATTAAAAATGGTCTTCAATTTATCACTCTATAGAATATAGCTTAAAAATGTGAGTGGCTCATAATTTTAATGATGCCTGGATATTATCAAATACATTAATATATTATATATGCATAATAAAGGTGACAATAATATATTGGACTTTTTTTTTAATCACACAATTTAAATAATTATCTTTGAGGAAAAGGAAATAATAATGACAGGAGAGGTGAGAAAATGGTACCAAATCATCCTTTTGTTTTTGTGGAAGATTCTGGCTATAAGAAAAACTACAGTTATGTCAAGACTGTTACCCTGTTTCCCTGCAGAGGTAAACTGTCATGCGTATAAAGATGGTGTCAGAGAATCAAAAAATGTCCTATTGTAAATGTTGAGAAATACTGTTTAGAAAGGCATAATGTGTCATATTTCTCTGTCAGAGTGTGAGCCAATGAGGAAAATGTGATTGAAACTCTCTTGTCCATATTGTGGATATATAACTTCTTTTCCGCTGTTAATCACACAGTCTTGTACTGTAGCTCATAGCTTGTAGCAACCAATCTTGTGTGACTAATCTGTAGCAACAGCTCCACACTAGCTCAAGGAAACTGTCTTAAGCTCCTTTTATACCACAGGAGATGGTTTTTACATCCATGGTGAAAAAAGAGATGGCAAAAAGGGGAGATGTCAGTTGTAGCAAACCACTAACAAGAGACTTAATCTGTTAGGGAAGATACTTGACTTCTGGTTCCTGTTCCAAATACAGTGAATGTATTTAAATGCATGATCATGGGAGCACAGTAGTCTAAATGTGCAACTACATCCTGAGGAATATGCTGGATTCTACTTGCAATTTAAGAATGGGGAACACAAACTCCTGCCTAGATAACTTGAAAATAGCTCAAATAGAATCACCATGTTGTGGGTTTTGTTTTATTTTCCATAATACATGTCATATAGTTATTTGTAGAACAAAGAGAAAAAAATTATAATATTTTTTTAAGAGGAAAAAACACATAACCATGAACTGGAAAGGTTATCTACACTGTCAACAACTTAAGTTGCGTTATATGGCTACTATTGAATCAATGGTAAGTCAGGCGTATTTTCCTTCTAAAAGCTCAAAAGAAGTAGAATCGATAGTATATTCATGAATTAGGAGACAATGCACTATAGTTTGCCACTGAGGACCTATATAAAGGAAAAAGGTTATTTTGGTAAGCAATATAAAATGATGCATTCTGTAGCAGTAATGGCTTGAGTTTGATTATTCTTCAAAGCAATAAGTTGTCAGGAAGCAGCGAAACAGGTATTCAGTTGTAATATTGCAACTACCAAGGGAAACAAATATTTGGCATATGTAAAGAAATGCATTAGCAGAGACATAATTGCTCCGATTTGTAAAACTTATGGCTGGTTACACTCAAAATACTCCGACCAGTTCTGGGCATCTCTGTATTCTCTGTTGAATACTGATATGTTGAATACTGAAGGCAGCTCTGAGAACATCTAAGAAGTTTTTAAATAGCTTGGAAAGAAAAATCCCCATGATCCCAAACAATATCTATGTAGGAATGGAACATCCAGATTATCCAACCAGTACAAAAATCAAAGCTAACTCAGAAACTCAGATTTGGTGTTTTAGTTGTTGTTGTTGTTGTTTGTTTTTCGAAAATACTGAAATAATCTAAATATCTGGAATCTGATCCAGTAAATGTAGAGATCAGTGTAAATCTTTCAAGACACTAGAGTAGACTGGGTAAACTTACAAAGTGAAATTGAATGTTTTGATGCAAATGGAGAGACGAAAATGTTAAATTTATCTCTGAGCTTCATGAACAGTAACTTTTACTACCTTACTCATATATACTCTGATTTTGTAAATGAAAGTCAAAATGAATTTGGAAAGTCACTTAGATGTGTGAGAGTGAAAGATCAGTTGTTTTAAAGAAACAATTTTTCATTCAGAAGTTAGGGGAATTAGATAATAATAATGTTTTCAGAGGATTCTTCTGGATGTAACTACACATGAGCAATAAGTTATTATTAGGAAAATTGAGATAATTCTAGGAGCTGTCAGACTGGAAAAAGGGTATGTAAAAAGTCAGCGTCTACCTCTGAGAATTCACCTCACAGTATCTCTGTCAGCAGAGGACTAGTAATTACAGTGAATAGAAACTATGGATTACTTTTCCCCTCAAGTAAATTCTGCGTTAACCACACAGACTAGCTTTCAATTGGTTATAAAGTCAATTTAGAGTGACTATTTCATACATAAATATTTATATTGTGAATAGTAAATTTAGGATATGGAAAAGGTACTGAACCTGAGAAAAGAGCATTACTGAGTTAATGTTATGTGCATGGGATAAAGAAGGAAACTTTTCTCATGTTCTCTGGTTTAAAACTAGAGAAATGAAATAAAATGTTATGGGGAGAAATTGTGAGCAAGTTATCATGAATATAAATGCCTTTCTGTCAGTAGAGTATCAATGGGACTAATATCAAATCTCAGATATTTGCCTTTCAGGTCAGTGGGCTGCGGTGTGGTTTCACTCAACTTCTCCCTGTGTGTTATTTTCTCTGAATAGTCTTGCAGCAGCACTGCTGTATGTCACAACACACAAAAGAGAGCCTCTGCATTACACTATTCTTGTAGGAGGTGTAATAAGTATAGCAAGAATTGCCTATACAGGTCACATTTGTTTAGATGGTTGCATTGTCAAGCACTGTCATCTTCATGCTCCTGTAATATAGACCAGAAGTAAAGTCAAATTCTTGATAAACTACTGGGCTAGACAGAGGCCAAATTGTAAAATACCTCTGGGGGTTCTGAGCCCAAAAATCTGCAGAAATTGAATTTGAGCTTGAGGAGATAACTCTATATGTAAGTAAGTTATGCCATAATAGCCCATTAGAGTGTAATATTATGTTGCCTTTTAGATAGCTTTCACTTTGCTAATTTGAAAATTGCAACCATATAAAAGCTTTCAGAGTGACAGCACATTTGTTTTTAGTTCGGTATTTAAATATGCGAAATATTGGTTCTATTAAGCTATAATAAAGCTAAACATCTACATCAGACGCATTTTCTTTCTGCATGAACACAATGGCGTAATGTTCTATATTTTGCTGATATCTGCATGATTAACTGCATTTGTTTTCTATTTATCACAGAGATCTGTTCTCTGTAAAACCCGTTCAAAGCATTCGTACTTTCACTCAGGGGCATTTCTCCCCATATAATGACCAGTAATCAGAAATTTCTAAGGACCCCAATTTTTACAGTCTCATTAATAGTGTCTTAATTAGTTGTCACCCAGGCTAGTATTGACTTGTTAGGCTCAGATGGAATGCACTGAAGGGCAACTGATGTGCTCTCGAAATGTCACACCATGTACCCTGGCTCTATTATGTATGATACTTTTATTAGAAAAGGTTTATGTAAATAAAAGACAAGTGCTTTTAACTTCTGACCTCTTTTAGCTCTCTTAGTAGGCTCTGTGGATTTGCTTGTTTTTCAGAACATTCAATGTAAGTGTATTCTTTTTTGCAGATAAAGGTTTCAGAGATGTATATATTTTTAAACATCTTTTCATATCTCTTCCCAAATTTTATGTTTGCATCTTTATATGTGGTATATATTATACACATACATGAATATAAATAGAAATCTGAACATGCCAGAAGAGTGACTGAAAAACTGTATTGCCAGCAGTACAAAATTACAAGTTACTAGACTGTTATGTGTGTCATTTTCATAGCTGTTCTGATGCCAGTATAAATAAATAATTTGTTGTTTCTTGACTAATTAGAGTCACAGAATAGATTATCTTGAATTGGAAAGGACCCACAAGGATCATTGAGTCTCTCTAGAGCTGAGAGTGTGGGAGAAGAGGACCTCCAGAAGTCTCTTCTGATTTAAATTATTCTGGGATCCTATTTACACATGTGCACATTTCACAAGAAAAAGAATGGATTGCAAAAATACCTTAATGTTAAATAATTTCATAGTTATGTAATACAGATATCTTGATAAAATGGAGATTAAGAAAATCCACCCTCACATCTGAAGGAAAGATATGTACAAGGAGATATACACACAACAAGAATAAGGTCAAACTTTCAGGTGAGAGGTATTGCCTTCTAGGACCCTGAACACTGACATATATAATTTGAAATATGAATCCTTTGTACAGAGAGTAAAGTGTTTGAGAAACCTACAAATTAATTGGAAGAAGCTCTTCTACTTCATATTATGCACAACTTTAATTACAATTGTGATTTTTAATATAATAGTAATTATTATTATTACTTTTGCTATAACCTGTTTGACATCTAAATGATTTTAAGTCCTTATCTGATGCCTGTGTCAACAAGAATCTCTACATCTCTACAGATGGAAGCTGAATCTCTTTAAAAAAGAAAGGAAAAATCATAATGTACCTGTTTGTATGATGTAGGTTCTAATGAAAAAATAGGGGTGATATGAAAGTATAGATAGGTGGAAAATTTTGTCTTATAAGCGTGATCTAGAACAACTAATATGAAGAAATGTTAGAAATGAGATCCACATAAGTTACAAGTTACAGAGATACAATACAAAAGCTATATTCAGGATCACAAGACTGTAACAAAAGGATTTTTACTTGCTTTTTCTGAATGATATTTGAACCTTGTTCATCTAAAATTTCTGGAATGTATTTTCTGACTGCAGATCAGCTGCCCCTTGGATAGACTGGTCATATATTTCTTTAAACCTTTAACCAGTAATGTAAAACTACCTATGAGATGAAAGATCTATGCTACTTCAGACAGTAAAATATCTCAGACTATTACCAGCACAGAACTCACACAAAAATGTTATCCCATCTCCTCCTTGGGTGGCTTGTCAGCAACGCTAAACAAAATAGGTTACTGAGACCAGGAGAAGTTCTCCATGAAAAACAAAACAAAGAAACAACAACAACAACAACAACAACAAAACCCAGAACAAAACAGAACAGAACAATCAAACAAACCAACAGTGAAGAATAAATCAAGACTCACTTGAAATAAATGGATAGGAGTATTCTCCACCTAAACCATTCTGAACTGCTGGAGTGACACAGTTGGGCAATAACACCCAGCAATCAAGAGTAGTCTCCTGGACTGTTGATCTTTTAGTGGGACTGTAGCTGGTGCTGAAACATGTATTTTCTATTAAAGTAGCTATTTTTTTTCCTAGGGAATCTAGTGATGTGTTGCCAATAGCTTGAAGGTTTTCCACTCAAAAAATATGTTCCTTTCCCTGTGATAAATTCTTTCAGTTAGGATTTTTATTACAGAGTAAAGGCAAGGTAGCAGGAGGCGTGAGATCTTGTATGCTTAGGCAGAAATAATTTATTATAAAAATAGCAGAAGAAAGAAGCAACTCAACCCTTGATAAGCACCTAAGCAATATAAAGTTGAAATTCTTTGTCATGTTTCTTGTTCCTGAAAATACCTCTCACTTACAGCAGTTGTCAGCTGGTATGGTTTAAAAGGTCAGAAATGTTAGGACAATCATTAGTACAACGTATCAAGATCTGTTTGGGCTTAAGAGCCAGAGCAAAAAGTTCCGACTGTGCCATGGCAGTGATTAGAGTCTCGGCGTGCAACAGGTTTCTACGTTCCCTCATCATGGCACTACCAAGTAATTTTGTATATTGTGGTCTGCAGGTGAAAATGCTCCGATAGTGCTACCACATATACCCAGCATTTCCCTGGGCAGTGGTTTGATGTCACTTGGAGAGCAGTGCTGGCCAAGCTTCTGCCTTAAGGACCCAGATCACGAATCTTGAGATAAACCCTATCTCCTCCCTTCAGGTCACAGAACAGCTGTTGGAGCCCTGCATACACAAACTTATTTCTGCTCTTGAACAGCCATCTGCTGCATATACTGTTGTTCTTGATATTTCACAGATTATTTCAACAAATTTTCTAAATATTATTGACTTCTGCAGCAGGATGAAGTCTTGCATTCACTCACTCCTGCATCTAGTCCTTTTAGCCTTCCTTTACAGCCATAAATTTATCTAACCAGAGAACTGCAGTGAGAGACATATTGAGAGTTATTTCTATTTTATAATAGAAATTAATTAATTAATTAATAATTAATCTTAATTAATACAGTTAATTATAATTTGTAATACACTATATTTTGTTTCTATAAACATGGAGGTCACAAAAAGTATAGTTAGTCTTACTGTAGAATTCAAACTTATGGTTATTTAAGTACTGAGTTAATTTATTTCCTTAGTTTTAAGGCCATTTACTGTCAATAGCAATAGGAGGGTATGTCCCGTATTGATCAATTTCTTACGTATTTTCTATTCAGATTCTGTCTTTTAATATCCATTGCTGTGTTCATCTTTTACGAAAGATGAATTTGTTTGACTTTTGGTATGTTCTCTGCAGTCTCTTAAAACTTATATGGCTATCTAAATGTTATAAAATAATTACACAGTATGAGGAACCTTATTTACTTAGATGATCAAGGGTGGAGAAAGATGCCAGAAGTAGAACTGCTGAACAGATAACTTATTATTTTTACTATCTTTATGTCCTATGAAAGCAGTCCTTTTGTACATTACATGGAGGTTTGGGTTTTCTTTTACATTCAGTTTACAAGAAAATGTGCATTGTACTTTGATAAAAGATTCTGCAAAACTAATTAATACTTGAAGATATATTTTATTAGGTGAATAAGTCACATTTTTGCATTTAAATGTGCACGGATAAATACATCTGCATGAAAACATGTCTCCCAAAAAGAATCTAGGCATTTGAATGTGAATATGATTCAGTTTTCCAAGTAAAATTTTAATCATACAATTTTCCAAATACAGATGACATTTTTTGATTGCTATTTCAGTTCTATTCTCACGATTATTTTGGTGATTATAAGGTTTTTAATTTCATGACTATACTGTATTGGCTTATATGACGCATTATTATTTAATTAGAATAATCCTGTAGAAAGGAATTACACCTTCTCTGAAATTACACTGAATTCATAACATAAAGTTTTAAGATAAGATGTTATACTAGAAAATGTTATTTAATACAAGCTCATGGATGAACCACTCAGAGAAATTCTGTCAGCATAATAGGTATCATATATTAAAAGAATCAAGGAATTAAATATTGTAAGCAAATTTCCAGTCAGAATGGTTTCATGGCACAGAAAAGGAAAAAAGGGAAAAGGG
>VXAB01010452.1:0-12755 GCA_013399175.1 Odontophorus gujanensis | reverse complement strand
TATCCATAGCTATCGATGATCCATAGAGTTGGAACATTAACTCTTCAACTCCCTACACACCTCATGATGTGGAATATCAACACAACAAAAACCACAAAACCATGACAGATTCATTAGCTTCAATTCCAATTATATTGCATTATATTGTGTTATTTTGCTTTTTGATATCTTATTTAGTAAATTAGCTTTCCTCCTTAGATCATTGCTGCTGTTTTGTTCCTAGGCCCATCTCCTTTTTCCCTTTCCCCCTTCCTCTTTCCCAGGGTGTGGGTCCATGGGTCCCCCACACCAACTGTTGCGGAACCAGGCTGAACCAGCCTGTAAATCGTTGACACAGTGAAAGTTGCAAGATTTGAAGTTAACTGCTTCATTGCTTTACTATATGTAGCTTCATACTTCCCTACAAAGTATTCTAATGCTTTTAAATGCACATAGAAAAGTGTGACCAAGACACTGTGCGTCAAAATCATACACTGAAAACAAATTGTAATATATATAACTACACATTGTATATGTAGGTTGCTCTGGAAGTGATGCCTACTACTTATGGAAACTAAAACAGATACAGAGAACAATAGCACTGTTTGACTGAGCATATTCTCAGCTACAAAGTGCTGTTTTTCAACAGTCACCACCAGCTGTGCATTTTCTACAGTTATGAAAAAGAGTCTGCAAGCCACACTAGAAAAATCTGCACCAGCAGAGGTGACCCACTGCCACTGTTGTAATTATTGAGATGTGCCAACCACCCACAAGTGTGTTCACATCCACTGTTTGGTCTTCTTAAATGCTCAGCAATGTTGATGAATATCCATGGGTGCCATTTTTTTTCCCTGCATAAAGGAATTCACTGACATAGTTCTGTTTCATACACACTTCTGTGTCAGACACCATTCAGTCAGACTGTCCCTCTGCTGCCCTTTGTCACATGGCAACAAAATGTAATGCAATATTGGCAGGAATATTCAACCTTTACTGTTAATCCCACTAATATCTGCCTCTGAATTTATGGGTCAACATCATAACAGAAGGGACATTACTTTTGGAGCAGCCTTTGTGGATTAAAAAAAATAATGATAATGTTTATTAGTACTGAATGTCAAGCACTTCAACATCACTGCCTGATTTCAACTGTCATTAAAACATCCTCTTTGCAGTTGTGAAGGCAGTGACAGACCTAATGTACAGGTATACAGTACTTTTTCCGGAGAATCCAAATTGCATATTGTACAGAGAGAAAAACAGCTTTTTCCTTCTGTTGCTTGGCACTTACTGTACAATCTGTGTTTCCAGAGCAGAAGCATGCTCTCGCAGGCAGCACTGAGTTGCCTCTGCCATAGAATCATTCCTTCTTTTCCTACAATAAGACACGCTGACTGCTTGGAAGGAAGGAGAATGCATGCCCAGCACTGTTGCTTGCAGCCGCCTTAAGTATACAGAGTAGTTCTGAGCTTTTCACCTTGTCACCTTCACAATATTCTTTTCAAGCAGTAGAGGGGTCTTCTACTGTTTTAACAAATTGAAACAAAACACTGTTTCCACGTGTAGCATTATTTAAACGTTCCGCCTCAGACCCACTAACCTGAGCTATGCAGGTGTAACATTTAGTTTTCCATCCTCAGTGAGAACTAACAGAGAAAAGAAATAGGATGCTTTCCAGTGGGCTTTAGAGACTTCTATTCACAGCAAAGAACTCAGTGTGAAGAATACTGGGTTCCACGTCAGATCCATGTAAACCTACAGGCAGGAACCCTCTGTGCCTTCCCTGCAGAAATGATTCCTTTTGCACTGTTTCTTTTAACACGTTCTGTTACTGACCTGATCCTAACTCCACCTTCTGTTCCCTTCTTACCTCCTTTTATTCACATCATTGCTTATATTAACTCACTCAAGTTTCAAAATTTCTCTTTACGTTTACTTTTTGTCATAGTGTCATTCCCCCTGCAGGTTGCTCAGTAAATCCTGTTTTATGCCACTGTCAACACAATGCCTCCAATCACTTTCAGTAATCTTCAGTTCTCCCAGTGTTCCAAAACTGTGTATGGAAGACTCACTTCTTCTACTTATTTCTAGAAACCATTCAGAAAGCTACATTTTTTAAGCAGCCCAGGAAAAATTTACTGAAGGGTGAGAAGGTGGGGGTAACATTTAGAACTTAGGTTAGAGTGAGAAAATCAAGCAAATGTTTCAGTACTAAAAGAAATAAGGAACTCTTCCAGCTCACCCTCTTGTGAACTCCTGGCTTTAGCCATACTGTTCATTCATATTCATCAGACACAGTAATGACTGATGTTTACCTCAAACAAATCAAGATGATCTGAAAGCATGATTGGAATAACCAAGGACTAACTAATCTCCACTGTTTTTAAGCTGTACCAAATTTATACTCTGCTGATCATCACTATTAATTTAAATACCAGTTCTGGTATTGTTACAAACCTTTGAGCATCAGGATTATTTACAGGCATTTCTTTACTTAAACCCATCATAATAGAGCTATGTAAGCATGGTGCAACAGTTACAATCAAAATTAGTGTTGTCTGGAAATAAACTAATAAAACTGGATGTGAATATAAAAATCTAGAATCTGTTCTTAATGACAGAGTTAAATTCATGTTTAATGAGGATGCTCAGCACATTTTAATTTGGAGCATTTTGTACTCTTCAAGCTCAATTTGTAGTCATGGAACATCACTGCAGCCAAAGAAATCTCAGCCTAATTAAACACCCTTCAAGATCAGGATTTAAATGCTTTGATAAAAAAGCATAACAATCTTCCCAAGACAGAGGAAAAATGAGAACGCTGCTGTTCTTTTATATGAAAAGACTTCCCTAATACAATAGAATAGATATCTGAAAATCAGGGACCTCTACCCTTTAAACCTCTACCCTGTTTTATATAGCAGAATTTAGGAAATTTACCTCATTAACTTGCTTTTTGTCTAAGTGAAAAACTTGACCAGAGCTTGTTGAGGCAATTTCTTCATAGACTTTGTAACCAATATGATCTCTGTCATCACAGTCTCCAGTGAGCACAAATACCACCTGTATTAAAAAACAGAAACAACAACAAATAAGCATCCAAGTTGTTTGGGATGCAGTGCAAACTTTTTCATGAAAACATTTTAAAGCTACCCTGAAGGCCTGACATCAGAATTGCATCACTTGGCATGGGTTCATATCATGTCAGTAACTGGACATCCCAGAAAACTTGTCTCAAAATAACATAAGAACATAACTGATATGCTGACCAAGCATAAATACAAGCTCCATTTGCATTACTTTATCCACAACATTTAAAATAAATGTTCCTTCAAGTTTTTATTAATCAGATCAGATATCTCAATTTAAAAAGTAAAGTTCTTAGAATGGCATTATGCCTTTTGTAGAAACAAATTTCACTGACATTCACATAGTGAAATTTTACCTTTTAGTATGGAGAAAACACAGCACTAAAGACAAACCAACTCAGAATGAAAACCCCCAGTGTACCTGTGACTGCTTCTGTTGAATGAGCTGAAGTACTTCATGGGTAAGTCTATAGTCTTTAGATCGTGCATCAGTAAATACATAGATGAAAGAACCAGGAAGAGAGATTTCTAGAGCAATCTTGATTGCCCCAATGCTCATCTCTGGACAGTCTCCACCACCCTGTTTACAATCAGAAGGAGGAAAAAAAACTCTAAGGAAAAGAACATACCAAATAAATTATTTTCTCTTGGAACACTTGAAACAGACACTTTCTCATCTTATATCCTTTTATTCACTTCTTTTTTTTTCCCCAAAGTATTCTATATTTTCTGCAAAGTGTCACAAACTCACACTTGAGCAACACCTAGAAGAATTACTTAGGGAAACTGAAGTTGGAGGAGAAAACTGTAGTTGGCTCTGAAATTGGTCAGTGTCATGGTCAACCTTATATCCCCTAAGAGAGACGTGTAAGTTAGCTCCAGCTCCTGTGCCAGACCCATTTCTTCACTCTCACGTTCCCTTACTGTTTGACAGTGCAATGGCTCTGGCAGCATGCAGCAGTCACAGGAAGTGACAGTCACACAGATGGAAGTGGCCTCAGCCATGCAGACTGCTCTAGGAGAGTACTTGGTTGCCAGGATGGCAAGAACTTGCCCTGGACTTCCCATGGTATGGCAGGCAGTGTGAGGAGCTCGGCAGAGGGCACAGATGATGTGTTTCCCAGTGACTGGTGCTGATACACAGACAGCTGCACAGCTGGAGATTTTCCAGGCCATTTAGATAAAGGGTTTCCAAATATGACTTTATTTAACATTATAGAAATTGACCTTTCCAGAAATTAAGAATTATTCTTTTTCACATATATAACAATCCATTTCACATATCAAATACAGAACTTTCTGAACAGCTGAACACAAACTGTAAAACCCAGCTCTGTGATCAGCAATAGATCTCTGCATTTTCAAGATTACTATTAAAGAAATAACTTTTATATTTAATCAACATGCCTTCACACATGCACACAACTCCACAGCAGTCTTGGAAGGAAGGATCAAAATGATACTTGGTGCATCTGTTTGATAGTCTATCAGGGCAATCAGAAACTGGTTTGAAGTTGAACATTCACACGCCAGGGAAAAAAAGGCCCTGCCTCCCACAGTCCCCCAGTCCTCCAGAACTTCAGCTGACCTGAACCAAATCTTCATATCAGTAACAACTTTTCAACTCCTGTAACTCTGATTCAATTTCAAAACAAGAGTATTTCAAACTTCTCATCCACATAGCAAATAGTTACTTAGCTATTTCTGTAAGTAGTCTTTAATAGGAAAGATAAGTAGTAGACTCTGGGGTGCATGAAACTCGAGAGATGATTCTCCAACATTTTTGGCATGTCTGAACTTCATCTTTGCANTTTATCCCCTTCCCCCGTCACAGGAAGGCATTCATTGTTATCATTGTTTCACAGGATGAAACAATATACCCCAAATGATTCCATACTCAGCACTGGTGAGGCCACACCTTCAGTACTGTGTTCAGTTTTGGGCCCCTCACTACAAGAAAGACTTCAAGGCTCTAGAGCATGTCCACAGAAGGGCAACAAAACTGATGAGGGATCTAGAGCTCAAGTCCTATGAGGAGCAGCTGAATTAGTCTGGAGGAGTCACAGAGTAGATGTTATTGCTCTGTACAACTCTCTAAAAGGTGGCTGTGGCAAGGTGGAAGTTGGCCTCTTTTCTCCCCCTTACCTAGCAATAGGACTAGAAGAACAGCCTCAAGTTGTGCCAGGGGAGGTTAAGGTTGGACATTCAGAAGAATTTCTTCTCTGAAAGAGAGGCCAGGCACTGGAATGGGCTGCTCAGGGAGATGATAAAGTCACCGTTCTGGGAGGTATGCAAGAAATGCTTAGAAGTTGTACTAAGGGACATGGTTTAGTGGGGAAATGATGGTAGGTGGACAGTTGGACTGGATGATCTTGGAGGTCTTTTCCAACCTTGGCAATTCTATCATTCTGAGATTTTTCTTAACATCTGCAAAGCAAATGTAATCTTCAGCAAAAGAACCTAACAATTAAAGCTTTAATTTGTAGGCAAAGTCAAAATAATAACTAATTTCTACAACCACCTTCTAAGTATATCTCTATTCCTACTTCTATTCTACAACATTTTTTTATGAATATTCTGAGTGTTTTATATGGCATCTGCTTTTTACATCTCATAGGAAAAACACTGCCAAGTTGGATGGTTATTCTGAGAATAAGCATAAACACTGTTTTCATAATATAGAAGTTCTAAAAGGCAGCTACAGAGAGCTACTAAACAAAAACATACCGCTTTTTTTTTTTTTTTTAAGAAAAATATTTTGTGCCTTCATTTCCAAATTCCAATAAAATATGGTTACCTTGTGAAGCTTTCTGGAAAACCGAGATGACTAAAATTCCATTTTTAAGTAATTTTGGACAGGCATGCAGAAATTTAGGTTGTTAGCTCAGCTCATCTGTCCTATTCCACTTCTTAGGTCTGAATGCAGCAGTGATATAACTATTTAAATGGCATTGTGTCCACTTAAAAAATGGAAATGTTAATATCTAACTGAAAAGAATTATCAACAATTCTTAGGGAAGACTAGTTTGAGTAATTTGTTATTTTTATACTCAGGAGTACTCAAATAAGTCCTTTTCATAATCCCTATGCAACTATATCAGCATGTGTATCGTGGGATCATGCAGCAATGTGTATACTTACAGATTTTGATACAGGCAAGGTTTAAATTTATTGTTTATGCAATAAGGCCTCATTGTAGAAACTGCATTTAACATGGAAATGCATTAAAAGTTTGATTCTCTCTTAGAATAGGAAAAATACACGGAAACAGTGCTGTCCAAGTTACTGTCACACTGTTCTTTACAATGATTCATAGCTAATTACACAGGTAATAATGTATCAACTCACCCCGTGTCAAAGAAATATTTTCTTCACTAATTTGAATGTAAAAAGAACAGGACTTAGTTTCTTCAGAGAGGTGCATACAGAGTGTACCTATCTGTATTGTCAAATACCAAGAAGTACCAAAAGCCCCTGTCTAACGCTGTGTCCAAACACTCCCATTTTTCTGTAACCAGAATATTTTTGTTGCAAAGATTTGCATTTGTCCTGGTGCACAAGAAGTTCTGGAGTATTCTAGACAGCATATTTCTGTCTAAGATGCTTTATACATACATAAGACTCCTTCAAATCATTAAATTTCATCTTATTTTTAGCTTTGTTCATTAACAAGAATATTTATTCTACAGCTCTTACCGAGAAGATTTTATCTCAAAATTTCCACTACTTTTACAATACTCAGTCTTTTCACTGCCTTTCTAGGAAAAATACCCATAATGAACTTTATGGAAGTGTTCATATTTTGTGGACGAACTGCTGCAAGACATCCTGTCAGTCCTTATCTAACCACTTCAATTTATTTTGACCCTTTACCAATATAATGGACTACAGTTAATCAATTTTAATTCAGCTGAACAAACACATCTTGAGAAAAATTATGAAATATGCAGTCACTGAGGATTAAAAACAAAAATTTTTAAAAGTCACTATCTAATGAATTTAACAACTTGCTAGCAAATGAAGAGTTTTAAATTCCTGAAAGCTTCATTTGGTACATATCTTCTTTCAAAATTGTTAGAATTGTTTTCCAGGATAGCTAAAGATGGGAACAATTTCTAATATCCCTATAAAAGAGCAAAAAACAAAAAACAATATAGCTGGCATTTTCTCCCTCCTTGAATATTTACTATTTTTTTTCTCAGAATTTCAATCTTTCTCACAATTTTTAAACTATTAATTCCACCCTAAGTAGTTGTTTGGCTTCCAAACAACCTTAAACCATTTAAACCATTAAACCATTTGTCAATTTATAAAACATTGTCCTTAAAGTCAGAAGCCTGTCCAGCAGTATTATCTCAGACAATGCTTGACTGAAAAAGGACAGCAACAGTACTTTCGGTAAAGCTAACTCCACTCTAATACTTCTTTTTCCTTACAGCACCTGATCCAGATCTCATTTGCATCTCATTCTCACACACACACACACAAAAAAAAAAAAAAAATCAAGGGAGACATACTAAGCTGGTTCAAAATCTACCATTTCTCTCCTGAGCCCAGGGTACCTGAGTCAGCCTGCTACTTTTGAATCATTAAGTGCTTGTTAACACAGGGTAATGAAGAAAATGCATATGTTGCACCTGACAGGTCTTAAGAGTCCTTTTGTACATGAACTAGTTAATTAGACCTAAGAATATAATTTACGGGAAACAGTAAAACAGTTCATAAAATTGTCTGTGAGCAAGTGGCAGAACTAATAAAATTCAAAATAACTATTATCACTAACTAACTAGTCTTTCTCATGTTATCGATCAGTGAACAAAGTATCCATAATGATGTAAACTAAGACAAAAGTAATTAACTATAACCATAAATTTAGATAAGCAGAGAACAGGAAGATGATAGCTTGTGCAACTATATCCACAAGAAGCATTACGGCAGAAACACTAACAAGAAAGGAATGATTATAGCAAGGAAATAGGGCCTATTGCTAGAACTACATAGAGAATGAACAAGTCACTCACCTGAACATAAAGCTCTCTGAGTTCAAACTGAAATTTCTTGGGATCTGTGGTTATTGTCACTGGACCAATTTCTGGGATGGGAAAAAAAAAAAAAGAAAATATGCAGTATGAGAAAGACAAAAAGCAATCAAGAGAATTTCAGCTGAAGAGATAATGATTTTTCAGATTGATAAACTCTAGGAAAAAAAACATCAGAGCATTAAAAACAGAAAGGAGGACTCAAGAAAATATTCAGCACTGAGATCTATGGTTCCAAACGTAGTGACTCCAACATCATCCAAGCATTACCAGCTTCTGAGTGTCATAAGCATTAGGCACATAATGTAGTAAGTTCTGTGTTTCTCTCACATACATTTACTTATATCCATCGCTACACTGCTCTCACTAGTCAGAAGGGAACAAAAATTCCCAATAATGTCTGTACAAGAAAACAATGTATTTTTCCTAAAGAACTGTTTCTGGAAAACATGACGAAATATTAAATGTGATTGTAACTAGCTGCTTTTCCTGAGGCTGTTGTTTCTTGACAGTTTATCTCAATCTAACTTGGCACTCATGCACTTCATTGTTCACACATCCTGGGCAATCACTGCTGATGCTACTGGCACGGGGACAGGGCATTCATCGAGCTGGATCAAGGTGCTGAGCCAAGCACGATCAAATAAATCGGAAAGAAAGGGGAAAAAATTGACTTTCCCTGTTTTAGTGCTCCAAGCCACCTCATAAAGAGATCAGCTGAGTACCAGCACAGAAAGCAGCACACAATTACACTGCCAAGATGAAAGAGAAAGATGAAACTGCTGTGGTACCAATTTAATTCAGCTGTAGCTTACATGAAAATGCTGCCTCAGCAGACCATGCTGTGCTTTCCAGGCCCTATAAAAGTTAACATGTACTTATTCATGTAATCCAGACATTTTTCTTTCTTAAACAGTCCAGTTTTATTTCACTGGAGTTCCAGCAACACCCATCACTAAATCTATTATAATCACACATGGGTTTGCTTGGAGGCCCTTGCTAACTCTAGGCTTTTAATTTGCTTGAAAGTCACCAAAAGGATGACAAAAAAGCTTTCCTAGATCACGAAAGCCACCTGATGGTTTCTTGTAGGATTTTGATTTGAGCCATTTTCTTGTGAAGGTTATCTCCTAACCAAGTTGAAACGCCTCACTGTCACCAGACCAGTCACTGTAAGGGCTTGTCCACAGTGTTCACTCTGATATTCCCCTGTTCAGCCTGGTACCATCCTCCTCCTTTGAGTGTTCCTTACAGCACATGCCTTTAACAAAGCTATCTCCAAACTGTTCTGCTTAAAACCTATCCCTGCCAGCCGTTGTTCTAAAGCATAAAGTAGAATGGGTTTTATACATATAGTAAAACCACAAGTTCCATTACTCCCTGTCAATGTAAGGATTATATTTTACAATTCTAGAGCAGTAAATCCTTTGGAAAAGCTTTCTTTCCCCATAATATACAGATATGAAAAGTAACATTACTTCAGCTAAGATAAAACAGCCTATCCAGTGCAGATGGATGAACTGTGCCTTTCTCCCCAGGCAGCAGGGCACAGATGCCAAGCGCAGGCCTTGCCAGCAGGCCATAGAATCACACTTAAGTGCTGGCTGCCTCTGCTGTGAGCTTGTGACCAGCACAGCCTGGGAACAGCATCCAGCCACAGCTCAGGATGAGGTTTAGGAGAATAAGGCTGCAAGAAGCAGCAGAATAAGTGGTATCAAGGAGGGCTGCCAGAACTGAAAACCCAAATGTGCATCTTGTGGATGCTAGGAATACCCCCAACTTCAAGTAGGCAGACAGTGTTTCAGGCAAAACAGCTGCAGTCCGACATCATCCAAAATGGTTACTATCTGTAGAAGGCATGTGGAAAGCAAGCACCACACAACTCTGGGCTGCCATCATCTCTCCTGGCCACATGGAAGCCACTCAGTATTCATCACTCATAATTTAGGGGGTGTATGGGAACTGTTGAACCACAGCCTGAACCACTGATCGACCACCTGAGGCAAGCACTGAGTCAACCATGGGATCACAGGTGAAGGCGATTCACCTGTGTGACCGGAAGAGATGGAATCTGGCTCCACCTCTCCCAGACCCCACTTAAGGGCTGACCACCACTGGGAAGAATCTCTTGTTGGAGATCCCTCCCATGTAGAGTTCCAGGTGTGCCTCAACAGGTGAGCCTTTCCTATCTTACCAGTTGTCTTTATGCCATCTAGGTAAGTCACACAAAAATATATTGTCCACCTTCATTATTTTGTGTGAGTCCTATTCTTTCAGGGTATTCACCCTATGACTGGTGAGCCAGGCAGGCTTGGGGAAAAAAAAAATCATCAACTGTTACATCTTTCATTTAGAATATCTTCAGAAGGGGGAAGGGGGAAAATGTTACCCCCTTAGAACAAACGCTCCCAGGCAAGATCTCAGGACTTACGGGTTCACCCTATTACGGTTTAGCCACTATATTCAAAAAATGGGGAGCCTTGCGGGTTACAAGGAATGTTTCTCCTTCTCTGGCCCATTTAACATATTATTTCTAGGGTCTAGATAAGGGTGTACTTATTACAAAGGAGTGCTGGCTAGCTGCATCTGCTGTGGCTTAGCCCCTGGTAATGGCATTATACCAACTGGAAGTAACAAATAACAACATAGAATGTGAGAACCAACTTTTGAGAGACCATATCATGTAATTAAAACAGCAATTGGGTACGTTAACAACCAAAAAAACAGGACTAAGTGCCCCAACAAAGCAAATACGTAGCATTACAGTCGAGGACACTCTGGTTCCTGAGATAATAGACCTGGGTACCTCAGAGGAAAAGATCTCTAAATTGGATCTCAAAGCTCCATCTATAATAGATCCCTTTGAGATCCACCCAATTATAACACAGAAAACAAAAAACGTACAAGATAGACCGGCAGGGATGCTTCCTGACCAATGGCCCCCTGCTGAAACATGCATGTGACAGCTCACTCTATACAGCAAATGAAATGATGGACCTAGTACAGTGATTCCATCTAAAGCCTAGGGAAAGCATGCTGCCATGGCATCTAAGACTATGGGATGCAGGAGCTGAAAGTGTATTAGTTAATGGGACAGAAATGTCCAAGCTAGCATCTATACCCATACACCTAGTCTGGAGGCAAAGATTATATGCTGCCATCCAATACAATGAAAGCCACTCTGTTATAGACTGGTTGATGGCGGCATGCTGTCTAACATGGTCCAATAAAACAGATGTACCACTTCATATTGGTTTATGGTCCTCTTTGGAGGACCTCTAAATGTACTTTTGAGAATTGGGTATGAGGGAGGCCATGTATTCTGACACATCTGAAAGTCCAGACACAGAAAATTATATGGCAGGTATGAGAGACCTGATATTGCAAGCCACTTCTCATCTTTATGGGACATTGGTCTCCACACTAAATCCTTTAGTAGCTTCAGAGGTCATTATCCAACAAGTGGCCCAACTGGTAGCAGACTTGGGGGGAACAGAGTGCAGATGAACTAGGCACAATGTCCGCATGGTGGAGGAAGCTGAGGTCCTACCAATTAGAACCAAGAAGACTGCCCCATGGACACCCCATTCAGGCCCCATACGGGTGTCTTGGAAACCTATGTCCAATGATCTTATACAGACTGGGGTTGCATTTGCTAAAATCGATGGGGAGTGCAACCATATTTTATTACAATTATGGAAACAACTAAGAAACAATCAACAATTTCAGAGTGATCCCAGAAAATCAGGAGTATGAATAATACAAGAAGCACCTACTTCAACCTGGAATTCAGCTGATTTTATAGTACCAAATAGAAGGAAAAAACATCCACGGGTGTCTTGGGCTACAGTGCCTGAGCCACCTGTAGTAAAAGACCTTGATTTGGCAAAATTAAAGGAGTGACATGGGACGCTGGCCTCCAGATGGGACCGGAGGCAATGTGTAGAACTGACAATAATTTGGACAGAAATACATGTGCAAAGAGTAATGGCTTTGGCAGACACCAGTGCGGAAATATCGATTATATATGGGGATCCATCTAAATTTAAGGGTAATAGAGTGATGATTTTTGGGTTTGGGGGACAGACCATTCTGGTAACCCAAATATGGTTGAAATTGGGGGTTGGGCGTCTCCCATCCTGGGAGTATAAAGTGTCTATTGCTCCGTTCCCAGAATACATCTTGGGCAGAGACATTTTACGGGGTATGGCTCTCCAGATGACTGTGGGAGAGTTCAGACTTCGGCAAAGGTACATTAGTATTTGGGCGATACAGACAATATTGAGGGGCCATGTGAAACATGAGCCCATTTGTCTGCCAAAACTGTGCTAGATTACTAATGTAATACAGTATAGACTCCTGGGGGGACAGGATGAAATATCAAGCATGGTGCAGGAACTAGAAAAAGTAGGTGTTATAGGACCTGCACACAGCCCACACAGTTCCCCCATATGGCCAAAAGTCAGATGGAACATGGAGAATGACAGTGGATTATAGGGAATTAAATAACATCACACCACTCATCTATGTGACAGCACCCAATACTGCTTCCTTAATGGACACACTGACTAGGGAAATCGAAAGCTACCACTGTGACCTAGATTTGGCATTCTTCGGTATTCTGATCGCTGAAGAATTGTGTCAA
>VXAB01010451.1:0-22296 GCA_013399175.1 Odontophorus gujanensis | reverse complement strand
CCCCTCCCCGTTGTTCGCTCCCACGTCCTTCACGCATCCCTATCCCTGCGCAAATTTCCCAGTGCAAGGAGTAACAAGGGGATGTGTGTAGGAGGGGGGGGGTGGTGAGGGCTGCAAAAGCTGCCTCGGTGAGGCTGGGTGCTGCTGACCCTGAAATGGATGGGATCTGTTTGCCCGTGGTAGGGTGAGCTCCTTAAAGCAGCGCAGACCCCACAACGCACGTGTGCATCCCCCTGAGTTTTTGATTTATTTTAACGAACCCGACCCACACACTCTGGGAGCAAAGGACTTGGTAATGTGGTGCTCATCTACAAGAAGGGCTGTAAGAAGGATTTGGGGAACTACAGGCCTGTCAGACTGAGCTAGTATGGGGAAAGTCATGGGGCAGATCGTCCTGACGGTAATCATGCAACACATGCAGGACAGTTGGGGAATCAGGCCCAGTCAGCATGGGTTCATGAAGGGCCAACCTGATCTTCTATGATCGGGTCGCATACCTAGTGGATGAGTGAAAGGCTCTGGATGTCATCTGCCTGGACTTTAGCCTCTGTCTCCCACATCATTCTCCTGCAGGAGCTGCAGCTCGTGGCTCAGACAGTTGTACCTTTCTCTGGGTAAAAATCTGGCTGGACGGTGGTTGTGAATGGGGTTACATCCCACTGGTCCTGAGTGGTGTTCCCCAGGGGTTGGTACTGGGGCTGGCCATGTTTACTGATCATCTGAATGAGGGCATTGAGTGCACTCTAATAAGTTTGCAGATGATACCAAGTTGAGGGGAAGTGTTGATCTGCCCGAGGGCAGGAAGGTCCTACAGAGCAATCTGGACAGGTTGCACTGATGGGCTGAGGCCAAAGGGATGGAGTCCACTCAGACCAAGTGCCGAGTGAAAGGAGGACCTGAAAGGAGGCTGTGTGAGGTGAGATCAGCCTCTGCTCTCAGGAAACAGTCATAGCATGAGAGGGGATGGCCTCATGTTGTTCCATGGGAGGGTCACACTGGGTGTTAGGAGCAATTCCTTCTCCCAAAGAGCAGTGGTGGCAGTGGCACAGCTGCACGGGGAGTGGTGGGGTCACTGTCCCTGGAGGTACTGCAGAGCTGTGGGGCTGTGACACTGAGGTACGTGCTCAGTGGGCACAGTGGGATGGGCTAGGGTTGGACTGGATGATCTTGGTGGTCTTCTCCATCTTCATGATTCTATGATTCTGTGATTCTCTCCCTTGTCTGCAAGTCAGCTCCCAGCTCACTGGGCAGTTCCTGTGGGAGTTTTGCTGGGACGCAGCCGGCAGCCAGCTGGTTGAATTTGTGTATGGAAAGAGTTTGGACAGCATCAATATAGATAAATGCACATATTATGTTACTGAGAACAGGCTCAATGTGCATGGGAACGCAGGTGCCTATGTCTTCTTGGTGCTTAAATATATGGCCATCGTTAATCCTGCAGCTGGCAGCATTTTTGGCTAGGATGTCCCAGCTCAAATGTCTTGGCTGTGGAGAAGCACAGAAGGGGCTGGCACTGAGAGGGGGTTGGGGTGAGGACATGGTGCTGGGGAGCTATGCAACGACACTGAGGGACATGGACAGTGGGCATAGTGGGGATGGATTGGGGTTGGCCTATTTTATCTCACAAGTCTATTCCAACTTTAATGATTCTATAACACACAGGTCAAGCCCCCAGTGGGTGCATACATCCAATGTATATCTGACTGGGGAGAGCAGGCAGCCCCAGCCTGCACATGGGTGTGCTTTTGGATGCTGAGCACCCACATACCAGTCTGCAACCTATTGACATAGAGTCCTGTGAATGCAGAACCAGCATTTTCCTAGGCTCACACTTGGCGTATTCCCTCCACTGCTGCTAGCTAAATATTTGTACAGCCAAGCCTGCCCTCTGCCCTGCCAGGCCTCCCAACAAAAGGCAGTGTCTTTTTTTTCTGGCTGCAACAGAACATCCACCTTGAAATGCGGCCAAAAGAGGGGGAAATGGCCAATGCTGGCCTGTGCTCCTGTTCAAACAGCTTGGGTAAGAAGGGAGCAGGCGGACATTGTCCCGCTGCCACTGGCACAGTGCAGGCTTGCCCACCCACAGGCTGCAGAAGAATTGGGCTCAGGTCCCCATGGTGTTCACAGCAGTTTTCCAAAGCCACCACAAGAATGGCAACCAATTCTTGCAGGGTTTGGCTGCCCCTGCAAGCACCAGGCGGACGGAACCCTTGAGCGAGCAGCCAAGGCAAACAAAGACAACAAAGCAAAACAATCCTCCTAGGCTAGCCCGAAGTGAACTCATCTTATTCTTCTCCAGTCAAAATGAACGAAGGCTCCCACAACCCAAAGCCTGGGGCAGGCCTGGAGATGTAGCATGGATGCACCCAGCAGCAGCACGCACGCGGGCTGCAGTGACACATGATTGCCTTGAATGAGGCCAATTTCCATGCCTCAGCGTTGATGCACACGCTCCTCATGATAAGGTAGCTATCATTTCTTTCAGCTAACGGTCCCCATGGCTGATTACATCGTTGTTGCTGACTTACATCTGGTTTCTAATCTGATTTTCTTTCCAGTTGTGTTGCAGGCGTATTTATTTGTTTGTTTGTTTGCTTATTTGCATGCAGGTGCTCAGAGGCTGCTAGAAACTGAAAGCAAGATGCAATTTCTGCAGTAAAGTGCAGCACAGCAATCAGCCCCCAAAGGCATTGCTCCTCGAGGGAGCTCCTCGTGACACCAGCACACAAAATCAACATTTCCATCTCTTCTTAGTGTAGATGTGAAACTGGAGCAAGCAGAGCCCTTTCCTTCTGCAGAAGCAAAGGCATCCAGATGGCATTTATGGTGCCTGGCAGGACCTGCAGCTTGCTGGCAAACAGTACATTCATTTGGTTGTCATTGATTTGGGGAGATCCTTTAGGATGCCGACTGTGACAAGTGGATGAGATTTGTCCTTACCTGGAGCAGTGACATGGTAAGCTATGATAATAACAGTGATCCTCAGAATGCCACGCACGACTTATGTCAAATTAATAGTTAATAAGTAAGTGGCAACTTAGTGATGGAGCCCTGGGAAAAGGAATGGCTTGAAGGTACCCAGTGTGCCCAAGAAGTCTCATGGTTGACTTTGCATGTGATTCTGCTACAGTGTGGGCCAGCGAGGGATTTGTCCCTGCTTCTCTGGGAGGCACAAGCCATAGAATCATAGAATAGCTTAGGTTGGAAAGGATGGTGAAGATCATCTTGCACTTGGCCTTGTTGAACCGTATTAGGATCACATGGGCCCACTTCTGAGGTCTGCCCAGGTCCCCCTGGATGGCATCCCTTCCTTACACTGTGTCTGCTGCATCACTCAGCTTGGTGTCATCAGCAAATTCACTGAGGGTGCACTCGATCCCACTGTCTGTGTCATTGATAAAGATGTTGAAGAGCACTGATCCCAAGATGGACCTCTGGGGGACATCGCTCATCACCAACCTCCACTTGGACATGGAGACACTGACCTCAACCCTCTGGCTGTGACTGTCCAACTTATTCCTTACCCACTGAACAGTCCATGCTTCAAACCTGTATCTCTCCGATTTAGAGACAAGGATGTGAGATAAGGTGATAAGCCACCTCTGACTATGTCCTCACAAGCCAATCCATGCAGAGAGCCACAATTTAAACAATTTAAGAAGAAATAATATATATAATCATCATGAAATCAGATAACATCATTACCACTGGAGCAGAATAGTCAAGCGCAGAAGGAAAAGAGATTTAAAATGCATTTGATTGCATGACAGGGAGGAGCAACCATCACTGTGCACATCCCACCCTTTCCCCCAGGCAAATATGTGTTTTCTTCAGTTACCAGTTGTGCAAGGAGCTGACGGGAAGCCAATGGAAATCAGTGACATTCAGACATAAGCTCTGGACTCCTGGTTGCACAAGGGTGTGGCGACCCCTAAAAACCCCCACCAGTGCCCACTGGCTCTCGTAGAAGTGCTTTGTGGACGTAAAAACAACGCAAAAAATTAAAAAAAAAAAAAAAAATCAGTTTGCATCAGGCTTGGAACTGAACGCCGTTTGGTTGTCACCCTCCAAAAATGTGCAAAGCTCTGCCAAGCTCGGCTGCCAGGGGACAGGACATTATCATTCATCCTTTCACTCTCCTGCAGCATGCAGCCATTCCTACAAATTACCTTTGTGCAAAAACACATGGAACATAAAAGCGACAATAGAGTTCACGGAGATGCGAACCGCTCCTCCAGGGTTTCGGATTTCCTGGCAGAGCTCACATATCCTTTGTTGCTGAAAACAAGGATCAGCAGAGAGCACCACACCTTCGAGTTCGTTATGGTGCCGGGGCCCCAGCTCCCGTGCCTCCTCCTTTGGGATTCAAACGAGAGCCAGAAGATTGTGTTTTGCCCCATTTCTGGACAGAATGCACTGACCCCTTGCCCAACTTTGACACCTGTTAAACAGAATGCATAAAATGCTTCATGTCTTACATAGGTTACAGCGTGTAGAATGGCTTAGGTTGGAAGGGACCTTAAAGATCATGGAACAGAAGTTAGAGCAGATTGCATCTCAAATCTCAAAATAACAAGGAGAGGAAAGAGGAGAGTGGGAGCAGCTCTTAGGTCCCGCCAGCCCCAGGGACACAGCCTACCCCTGGCTGTGATGTTTGGGTGCATTGAGATGCTCTCGGAGGCACGGAAACATGCGGGGAGCGCCCAGGAGGGTCCCCGACCCCAGCACAGGGGGATGACAGATGGCACATCCTGCCTTTGTTTTCGGAGGGTGGAGGGCTGGGGAAGGCTGATAGCATCGTGCTGAGCTCGCTGCTACGCTGTGAGGGCCGGCAGCAAGAAAATAATTCTTTTTTCTTTCTGTCTTTTTTTATTTTTATTTTAATTATTTCTCTGGGTTATCTCTGGAAATCAACCTAGGGACATGTGTTGGAGGTATCCAAAAGGGAAAACTTTGTCGTGCTTGATGTCCATACAGAGCCCAGCCTGCATCGTCTGCCAAGGAGCCCTGGGCCAGGCAGCAGTGCAACTCCCTGCGGCACACTGATTTGTATCGGGCAGGTCACACCCTGTGTCTTATTCATGGATCTTCCCTCCTCACTTCAGAAGTCATAACTTAAAGCGAGGAAAGCTTCTCTTTGCCACGGACCCCCCGGTGTAAGCAAAGGGTGGATGCATTAAGCAGTCAGCCTGAAAATCACACTGAATTTTTTGTATTATTCCAAAACATCGTTATATTAGAGCTTTCCTCCCATACCTACAAGTCCTTGTTCCATTGTGGCCCTGTCTGTATTATCAACTTCCTTTTATATATATATATTTACTTTAGCTGGAGCAAAGTAAGATCCTGGTCCTGTGGGAACTCCACATTGGATTTCTTTTCTTTTTGTGGGGGCATTTAAAGCACAGAAATGCAAACCTGAGCCAGCAGCAGGTGCAGCATGGTTCGAGGGGCTCTGCTGAGTCATGTACATGACCCAAAGTGGAACAGCTGCAAATCAGCTGGGAACTGGGAGATGATTTCAGAAGCAAAACATTCATAGAATCGTTAAGGTTGGAAAAGACTAATAAGATCACCAAATTCATCCACTAACCCATCACCAACATGCACACTGTGTCACTCAGTTTGCATTGGTATTCACCCAGCCATAATGCTTGGTTATGTTGGAGACAGCGGGTAACAGGAAGAGGCATGGTGAGGGTTTGGGGCAGCCCAACTCAGCCTTGGGGTTGCAAGGAGCTTTGACAGCACCTCCAACATCAGCAGCAATGCTCTGAGCATCAACATTAGCAGTGGGGATAGCTGGCTCTGGTCACATCATCTTTCCATTTGTTGCTTTGGATGGGGTCCATCCTTATGTCAAATATTGGGAAATGGGAGAGGGAGGTTCAAAATCCTGCCTGGAACAGTCAAGGTGAAGCCATGGGGTCAGCGTGGGGAGCAGGGAGGGGAGTGGTGGAACATGGATCTCTGGCAGAGGTTGTGGCTCCCCGAGGCAGAGCCCCACCGGCTTTTTAGGAAAAGAAAAAAAAAGAAGAAAAAAAAAAAAACAAGAAAAAGAAAACCTGATTTTCCTGATATTGTTCTGCACCTTTAAAGGAAATTCCAGGACTGGGGCCGTCAGTGGAACAATGGAGCGAGCTGGGGAGCGGGGAGGGCTGGTGGGAGGTTTGCTGTGCCCCCACCTCTGTGCTGTGTCAGAAAGGAGCCAGGTCCATCGGATCGGTGCCGTACCCAGGGGTGGGATGCGTGCACAGTACTTCTGTACCCCACACTGGAAAGACGTGCTGAGAGGCAAGTGTTAACCTCCTGGCTTAGCAACTCAGGCTTTGGTGTCAAATGATTCATTTCAGGGCTTTTTTTTTTTTTTTGCAAGGAGGCAGTTCATTTACAAATCACCAGCTGGAAGTTATTAGGCCCTTAAAACAAAATAAATTACGACCAAATTGCGTCTCCCCGTGGTCGGTCTGCTATTAATCTGTGTGAAAGGCTGGAGCCGGCCAAACCCCAGCACGCCGGCTCTCTGCTTCCCCTTTGGCATTTTCCTGTGCTGATGCCAGCACTGCGCAAAGGAGACGGCCCGCAAAGCACTTAGGAAATGGTACTGAGATGGAGGTGTGCTCCGGGGGGAAGATGGGATGCGGGGCTCCCTGGGGTTGCCCTGCGTTGGTGCTGTGCCATGGGGAGGGGCTGCCATCTTGGTGGTGTTGCATGGGGTTGTGAACGGGCTGGCAGGGGGGAAATATGGGAAAAGAATGTGACGTGGGATAAATATGCCTCAAAATTCTTCAGTTCAGCTTTATGTGTGCTGTAGGTTTGCTCCCCAGCTTTTATCTGCACCGTCATCACATGCACGGCACCGGTCATTTCTTCCAGCTGACAGCAGCAGTGCCATCTGGTGACACAGAATGACAGCAGGTCGGACACACCGTGTCAGAAATGCCTAACTGGGTCTTGTCCTGCAACCCTAAAGGCAGCAAAAGACATGCCCAGAGATGTGCAGGTTTTGCCAGGGTGATGTGTACATGTGATGAATTTGTGCGTGAGTGATGCGGTTGTGCACGAGCAATGTGGCTGAGCCCACTCTTCAGACCCAGTGCCAGGCAGATGCACATAAAACTGAGTGCAAACATACATGGAGAGTGCTCTCCTGCTCCCAGGCAGCCAAGGTCAGTGTTATGTGCTGTAATTCTTTCTTCGAGCAATAAATCCTTCATCCCAGACTTGCAGGAGCTTGTGAGGAGGTATATGGGTGCCTGTGAGACCTCATTAAATAGATGCTCTGCAGTCATCTGCCTCCACATGCCCTGCTGTTCCAGGAACTTGATGAAGACTGCTTCACCAGGGGGCACCTCAGCATCTCAACATCCCAACATCTCAGTATCCTGGTAACCTAACATCCCAACAAAACCCCAGCGTCCCAACAACTCAACATCTCAAAACCTCAGCATTCCAGTGTCCCAGCGTGTGAATATCCCAGCATCTCAGCCTTTCAGTGTCCCAGCATTCCAGTGTTGCAAGCATGGAGTGTGGCCCAAGCATAGCTGCTGAAGAAGGGGAGAGGTCTTGCAATAGTGGAGGACAAGGATGGGTGTAGGTCTGGTAGCTGTCCTCTGGTTGACAATGAGACTTGCCCCTAAGCTGTGCAGTCGGATAAAGCCATAGCTATGCCTCTGTCACTCCTCTCCCCTTATTCAGGCCTGACAATGTGAGGCCTAGTACTCACGTCCAGGGCCTGGCTATGACCAGAAGCTGTCAGGAAAAAGAGAAAGCGTCGCCTCTGGCAAAAGCACGGAGACCATAAAACTGTGAGATGATTAACGTATAAACAATCCCACAGTTTTTTGGGAACTGAAAATGCACTGAACCAATGGAAGTTTTTCTGCTTTTCTGCAAAGTCATGTGTTTTTAGTACCCTTGTTTGTATCTCAATCTGCATACCTTGTAACAGTTCACCAATCCCCCCCTTCCTTCTTGTCCTGGCAAGCCACAAGTAAAAGGGGTTTAAAGTAAGGACACTGGAGGACAGCTTTCAAAGCTCCTCTCAGCCACCCTGAGACACTCCAGCTTTCAAGTTCCCCCCCTTAGACCCCAAAGTGTTAACTAGAGAGCCTGTATAACCTTTCCTACCCTAATTTACCTTCCCCAGAATTTGTGTAACCATGCTCAATCTAATTTACCCTTACCTACTCTCATTTTTCTCCCCTCTGCTCCAGAATACAGATTAGTCATAGGCTAATACATTGTTTGCTTAGAATATATGTGATTATAGATCATATGTACAACAGCTTGCTCAGAATATGTTTAATAAATTGTTTTGGTGTGCCTGGTCTGTGTCAGTGAAGTACACTACTGTCAATGTCTTCTTTCTGGGCAAAATAAACCAGGGAACAGGGTGTGACAACAACCTCTCAGCATTCCAAAATCTCACCATCACAATAGCCCAGAACTCCATTGTTCCAGCACCCCAGCCTGTCAGCATCCCAGCATCCCAATTAGCCAGCATCCTAACAGCCTTGCATCCCAGTGTACTAGCATCCCAGCATCCCAACACACCAGCATGCCAACATCTTGACATCCCAGCATCCCAACATCCCAATTTCCCAGTATACCAGCATCCCAACATCTCAGCATCCCAATGTTTTGATATCCCAACATCTCAGCATCCCAACATGCCAGCATCCCAATATCCCAGTATCCTAACATCCCAGCACACCTGCATCCCAACATCTCAGCATCCCAATGTTTTGATATCCCAACATCTCAGCATCCCAACATGCATCCCAATATGATCCCTGCATCCTAACATCCCAGCACACCTGCATCCCAACATCTCAGCATCCCAATGTTTTGATATCCCAACATCTCAGCATCCCAACATGCCAGCATCCCAATATCCCAGTATCCTAACATCCCAGCACACCTGCATCCCAACATCTCAGCATCCCAATGTTTTGATATCCCAACATCTCAGCATCCCAACATGCATCCCAATATGATCCCTGCATCCTAACATCCCAGCACACCTGCATCCCAATATCTCAGCATCCCACCATCTGAGAATCCCACCGTCCCACCACCCCAGCATCCCAACTGCACTCCTCAACACAGGGCATGTGTGTGGGGCAGGAGCTGGTGGCTGAGTAGTCCCCCAGCTGCAGGCTCACAGCACAGTGCAGGGACTGAAGCCTGGCTCGCACAGCAGCACGGATCCATCAGGCACAGCCACGCTTCACTCATCACTTGCTGTTGGCCAACACGCACATTTCTAAGAGAGTAAACTGCTGGCAAACGTATTTCCTAGGGCTCCCCCCATTCTGCGGTGTCAGACACATCCGCTTCATCCTTCCCACATCTCCCTTAGCAGCGGGGTCGGGTTTCTTTCTTTTCATACTCGGTTTGCTCGGGATTAAAAGGAAGTAAATAAGCTGCAGTAATTTCTATGACCCGATTCTGAACCACTAATTCAGATGGGCAGTTTGACTGCATTCTAACATCCCCCCAGCTCGCAAGAATGGAGTTAATGTGGCTTTGTGATGCCTGTCTGCCTCTATCAGCAGAATTCTGCTTGTGACCCCAAACGGGGCTTAGCAGAGTGGCACCCTCCCTCATGTACCCCATCCTGTCCCCCAGCACAGCCCCACAGCGGGAGGATCTGAACCTCAGGAGAGCAGTTTGTCAAAAAAGGAGAAGGAAATTGAGAAAAACCTCGCTCGTGTTGCGGGTTTCTGACAGCACGTACTCAGCCCCAGCCAAACTGGAACAAAACAAAGCCAGGGTTCAATGCCTCAAAAAGTGCTTGCTTTGCTAAACAGAGCGAAGTACCTTCCTCTCACTCAACGGGAACGGAGAGCAACTGTCTGGGATCCGGCAGCCCTCCCTCCCTTCCAAATATCTGGAGTTATTAAAAAGCCTGAACGGTTTCAGCTGAATCAGAACAGCTCCTGGCACTTGGTGAGACGTTGCTCATTAAGGGAAGTATCCTGGTGCAGACACATCCCACGGGCTCTGCCCAGACCCCCCTCCTCCTCATCCAACATCCCGATGAAGGCTCCCAGGTGTGGGTGCAGGCTGGCTTCATCCCAGGCAACCCAGCTTTGGCAAACCCCAAGCATGTTTGAGTCGCTGAGAGGCACGCGCTTGGTCGCAGGCAAACACCAGCAGGGGCTGCCCCGGTTTTGGCGAGCCCAGGGAGGTCTGCGTCGCTAAGCCCCTCGTCTGGCACCAGCAGTGCCCCATTTTCTGCTCATTGTCACCCTCTGACGAGGCTTTGGCATGGCGTTGCGCCCGGCAAGCCGCCGTCGGCCGGCTCCCAGGGCTCCGTCCTACGCACGCAGGTCCCAGGGATAAATAAATCTCTGCTGCCCTCTCCTGTTAGCTCTGCCCTAAACCCAGCGCTCGCCTTGCCGTCGGCCCTACCTTCATCTCCATGACCCAGAGTGCTTGTAAATGTGCTTTTAGCCTCGCGTGGCTTGCAAACGAAGCAGGGAAGGACAGCTACTTGGCATCCCCTCCATATTTTCCAAGCGTTTGCCGTGTATCGTGGCCGGCAGTTGTAGTGAATGAGGCTCCCAATCTCCCATCTCCCCCTGCCCTGCAGGGCTGGAGCCTTCACGAAGGGTAGCTTGATGGTTGTGGCTTGAGGACCTCCTCTGGCCAAACTCCCTGCTGGACTGGGGCTTTGGGCCAGCTCAGGGCAGGGTTGGTCCTTTCATTGAACCAGAGATCATAGTTTTGTTCAAGTTGGGATGTTCCCTTAGAGGTCATCTGTTGCAACTCCCCTGCAGCGACCTGCATCTTTGGGGGCATCATCTTCAGTACATTATGGCCGTTCTGTCTTCCAGAGAAAGGCATCTTTGAACTCTCATTTCTCTTTTTAAGACTTTGCTTTCAGGTGCTTCGTGGGGAAAGAACAATTTTCAGGAAAGCAACCACCCTGGGCAAAGGGAAGAAATGAAAATAAATTTATACGTGTATTTTAAGAGTCCTCCAAACCCAGCTTCACTTCTGCATGTCACCTTCTTCATTTGCAAGAAGAAGCATGCAGCAGTGATGCCCACATCCCTTAGGCTTTATCCAGGCGACCTCGTGCCGGCGCTGGATGCGTTTTGTGCGGCGTGCAGGAACGAGCAGGTATTTATTTACTCAGGTTGGGCATCACAGTGGTGTTACTTATTCCTGCCCTGGCTGCTGTCCCAGGAGCTCCTGGGCGCTGGCAGCCCCTCGGTGCCGCACAGACACTGCCACATTTCACAGCCCAGCTCAATGCCGCTGTTTGTGCTCTCTGGAGCCTCATGCATGGGGGTGGGCGGCTGCCAGCAGAGGGTGCGTGGGGTGGGGGGCAGCCGGGGGTCCCCATACCTCCTGAGGTCATCCCCGACCTTCCTCACCCACAGTTTGGAGGGGTCAGTGCTGTGGTTTTGGGGTTGTGGTAGATGTCTGGCCACTGGATTGCACTGGGGTGGTGGCCAAGGTACACGGGACGCGTCCCAGGGCACATCCCGGCAGTGGATGGGCAGACGTGGCACTGCGGGCTGCAGGGCATCAGTATTAGGGGCTTGCCATCAATGTTTGGGGTTTGCCATCAGTATTTAGGAATTGCCATCAATATCTGGATTTTGCCATCGATTTTAAGGATCTGTCATCAATATTTGGGGTTTGACATCAATATTTAGGGTATGTCATCAATACTTAGGCTTTCCCATCAATATCTGGGGCTTGCCATGAGTACTGGGGGTGTGCTATCAGTGTTAGGGGCTTGACATAAATTCTTCAGGTCTGCCATCAATATTTCTGGTTTGTCATCAACACTCAGAGTTTGCTACCAATATTAGGGATTTGCTATTAGTATGTGGCTCTTGCCAAGAATATTTTGGGTTCACCATCAATATTAGGGACTTGCCATAAATATTTGGGTTTGCTACCCATAATAGAGATTTGCTATCAATGTTTGGATCTTGCCATCCACATTTGGGGTTTGCCACCGATGTTAAGGGACTGCCATCAATGTCTGGATTTTGCTATCAGTCGAAGGGGTTTGCCATCAATGTCTGGGGCTCACCATGAACATTTGGAGACGGCCATCCAGACCAGAATAAGGGTCCCAGAAAAACAATCCTAACCATGTGGGTAAAGGGCACAGCCTGGCATTAAAATTGGTGGTTATGTCCCTGGAACCCTGTGGATCAGAAAAGCTCATTCCCCACAGGTGCAGGTATCAAGAGGAGGGAAAGCAGTGAGCAGACAACTTTGCCAGACACCTCGGATCACTCCAGCACTGGGGTGTGCCAGGCTGTGCCTCCTGTTTGCCATGGAGCTCCTCGGAAAATGCCTCCCAGCTTTGGAGGGATGAAAGCTGCTTGAGAGGATATGCAGAATGCACCGGTTGAGAGAGCTTAATTAATATTTAAACAGCGTGGTGGAATTTGTCTAAATCCTGCTAGATTAAACGTGGGCATGGTAATGGACGAGCTTGAATTGCTGATGGAGATTGCAGCGAGTCATGCTATACACAAATGGAACAGCCAAATTAGCACTCGAGAGCTCTCGTGGCAGATCAGTGTGCTGTGGTACAACAGCACGGAGCTTTTCATGATGGGGATCGTGTTTGTAATTTCTCTTTTCAACTACGGGCAGAGCCAACAGAAAGGAGGAGAGCACTGAAAGCAGGTGGAACCCAAATGGGGCTTGCAGTCCCTGCACCTCACTGCTTCACTGCTCATGGAAGAGATTGGGGCCTCTTGTCAAGCCCGTGGCTGCATTGGGAGGCTTTTTCTCTTTGGTAAAAACAAACAGAAGCTGGGCAGAGCGGCATGCAGACGGCACAGAGATGCATTTATCCTGTGGCACTGCTTGCCCTAAGGTGACATCATGTAGCCACTCACTCACACCATATTAATTTAGCTGCACCTTATTTTGGAGGGCTGGGGCCTGAGGTTTTGCCATTTCCTATGGTCTCCTAAAGCCAGCTTAGCTTTCCTGGCTGCCAACACAGGCAACTTTTATGACTGGGCACCACCGAAACCCGATGGTGGATGAATAGAGCCCATAAATAGCAAAGCTGGAACAGCTCCCTTCGCAGAGCTGCTCTGCCTAAGCTGCAGAAAGCACAGGGCCCTGTGAGTACAGGGGCTGCTGGCCATGGGAACAGGCTTCAGCCCCCCACAAGTGCCCCCAGCCATCCCATAGCTCCCCTGGCTTCAGCCATGCTGCCACGTCATGCTGCCAGCATCACTGCGCACTGACAGCATTACACCACGCTCGTGTCACAGCACACTGCTGCATCACCACGCATTGCTGCATGCTGCAGTGCCACCCTCCCTGTGCTCATGCACGAGCAGAACAGCTGCATCTTTCCCCCCCCCCCTCACCCCAAACCCGCTCCCAGCCCCGCCAGCAGCCGGTGCAGCCCCAGCCACCTGCTTCACGTCTCACCGTTTGCACTGCGCCGGCCGAGGGAACACCCCTCTGCTTTCTGCAGTTTCTGGCACTGGCAGAGGAAGGCCGCTACCACCTCAAAACCATTTGCAAATAGCTGCTGTTTGCGCAGACAAACACTGGAAAAAAATATTTTCTTTCCTCCCAGCTGTGTGTTTATTGCCCACCGCGTGTTAGCGTGGATTTAGCCCCCGAGCGCTGCTGAACTCCATCTCTGCTGCTTCGCTTTCAACGTGGCCACAGCCCCAGCACACTCGAATTGATTTGATCCAAGGACTGAGAATCCTGCCCCTAACCCTGGCTGCTCTGCCTGGGTTGCGTGCAGTGGGCTGTCCAGAACCCTGCCACGTTTTGGTGGCTTTGGAGGGCTTATAAATCCCTCGAAAATCGCTGTGAAAGGGTTTTCCATGGCAGCAGTGGCTTTTCTTCCTCCCCCTGCCTTTTTATCTGGCAGATGGAAACAACAAGCAAGCAATGGGAGGATGATGCAAGGGGTGAGAGGCTGCTATCTGAGCTATGTTATTACAGAAAAAAAATGACCTGGCACCGAAAGAATTAAAATAATGTCATTCCTGTTTGCTCTGGCTCATTTTTAATACGCCAGTCACCTTGACATTTCTAAAAGAATTTTTCAAGTATGCAAGTTCAAAAATTATGCAACTTGACATAAGGCAGGAGGATGGGGAATAAATTGAGAGCTGGAGGCTGGACGGGGCAGGGAGGGGTGAGAGGATGCCTGTCACCTCCTGGAGTGATGCTGCCACTGATGCAAACCCGACCTGAATATCTCAGGCATTAATTGCTGTTGCAGTTGGAAAAAAAAATGATGCGTGAGGCAAAAAGGAGCAGTTGGGAGCCTCGCTTCAACATCCCAGTATCCAGCTTCCCAACATCCCAATGTCCCAGCATCCCACTACCTCTGCATTCCAGCATGCCAGCGTTCCAACATGCCAGCATTCACCTCAGCATCCCTGTATTCCTGCATGCAAACCTCCCAGCATCGCAACATCTCTGCATCCCTGAGTCCTGACGTCCCAACATCCTGCATCCCAACGTTCCAGCATCCCAGCATCTCTGCATCCCAATGTCCTGGCATCCCAACCTCCCACTATTTCTGCATCTCAACATCCTGATATCCCAGCATCCCACATCCCGAAGTCCCAGCACCCCCAAATCTCAACATCCCATCATTCTGGCATTTCAGCATCCCTCTCACGCTGCTCCCCTGCCCTGCAACCAGGGCTGGCACGGGGGATGGGCAGTCCCAGTGGATCAGATCAGCACCCAAGTTGAAGCCATGCCATCACTGGTGTGCTGGCCACGGCGGAGATCATTTGCCTGTGTAATTGTATGCTTTGCCGTTAAGCGTATTGATTCTGAAAAGTTAATCAGACAATTTGGAAGTGCTATATCTAAAAACATAAAATCCCATTAAACTGATTAAATTAAAACTGAATCCATCTTAAATAATCACATGCAACTTAAAACTGTTGAAATAGCATATTGTATTCAAATAAAATTATTTCAGTCAAACAAGGAGCCCAGGGCCGGGGATACCTGCCGACGCTCGGCAGAGCAGGAGCTGATCTCAGTGTCTCAGAGACAAGAAAAGGGTTTTATCTGCCCGGAGCCGGGTTCGGGATTGTTCCTGATCGCATCACTGCGGAGAGCCGGGTGCCTCTCGATGCTATCTCCCGGCTCCGGAGCAGCGGGGGCTGTGACTCGGAGATAACCGGAGCGTTACTCAGTGAGTCGGCCGCCAAATTTATTTGTTTTCCCCTTTCCGAGACTGCCATCTCTCCGTCTTGATAAGTTCAGATGGCGAGCTGGCCTCTATTTATTTCTAAAGACGGTGTTCCTTTTCACCTTTACAACGAGCAACGGCGCGAATCAATGCCGGCCCCCCAGCAGCGACAGCGGGGAGCTTCCTCCCGGGGGGGAGAAACCCTTTCGGCGTGGGGAGCAGAGGGGAAGCTCCCCCGTTGCAGCGGGTACCGCCGGTGGGAATAATTAATAGCCCGGTGCCACGGGGTGCCATTAACATGTGCATGGCGGGGGTACGGGGGGGCCGCTTCCTGAATCCACATCCGTGCCCTCCCCCGGCCGCCCAGGTGCTGTTTGCCCACCCGAGGACGAGGAGGCAGGAAGCATCGGGCATCAAGCATCTCAAGGCCGCGGGCATTTCCTCGCCGGGCAGGCTGTGTTTGCTCTGGACCCCGGGAAGCTGATGAGGTGTTAATGCGAGGGCTGCCGGCACCTGCGAGGCCTGGAAACCAGGGGAGGGGGGGGTCAAGCAGCGAAGGGGCAACTGCACAGCACCGATGCGCGGCCGGATCCCGCTGCTCTCCCGCAGACGGCACAAATCAGCAGGGGAGCAGCGATGTGCTGCGGGAAGCGCTCCGAGCGGAGGAAATGCCCTGGAGGAAAAGGGGACAGCGGTGGGCTGCGGGTGTTGTCGCTTCATCTGATTTATTTTTTAATTTCCCCCTGCGTAAAGCAGGATTTTTGGGTGCCGCACGGGCATCCCTTGTAGGCAAGCAGGAAGCGTAAAGCCGAGAGTATCAGCCGTGCTCCACGTAGCGATGGACAAGGCTGTGCGCCCGGCAGATGTGTATCAGGGAGATAAGGGCCCGGCGCTGGCTGCACGCTGACGAGCTGCCAGGCGGCCCCGCGTCCCCGTCACCATTCAGTGGGGAGCTCTGTCTCCTGCTCACAGATTGAATCACGAGGCGATGGGGCCGCCAAACTTCCTTCCTGATCTCCTTCCGCACCCCCACCCCTCCCGCCCAACCTATAGGCTTGCCTGAATGTTTATAGGAAAGGGCAACGAACAACAAAAAAAAATCACATCGCTTCAGTCACAGCTCTTCGTTCTCCTCCATCAATCACGGGTCTTCGTTCACATTTTTGGGGCTTTGGGAAAAACATCCAAACCCTATCCAGACCCAGGGTACTGCCCCACGGCTCGTCAGGACCCACAGCTGCCGGGGGTCCCACCTCGTGTTGCCAACGTCCCCTGGCAGGGGACGCATCCCTTGGCGTGGGACACGTGGGCACTGCCCCACTCCTCGCCCGGCAGATGGAAATAGCAGCAGCTCTATTGATTTACAGCCGCAGCCTTGACTTTAATGGGCTGTTTTTGCTCCCCAACAGCTCCGGCTCGGGTCTCTTTGCAACAAACCTCTCTTTTTTCCCTGCGCTCACCCCGTGAAACAAGGGGAGGCGACGCTTCGCCCCGCTCACCGTCGGCACGCCGTGCGTCTCCCCTCGGAGAAAACAAACCCCAATCCCACGAGCATAAAAGAGCTTTGTGGTGGGGACATCAGTGCCGTGCCGCGGGCCGGGGCTCGCCGCCCGCCTGCCAACCCTCGCAGGAATGCTCGCTGCCACCGCAGCCTGCGGGTAGGAAATAGTTTCCAGGCAAAAAGGCCTCCCAGTGTATTCCGGCCCGACAGCTTCCAGCAGCCCTCTGTAGGCGTCTTGTTCTGCCGCCGCCGGGACACCTACCCGGAGGAAGAGCGGAGACGAAGGTGGGAGAGCTTTTAAAAGCTCTGGGTAATTTTGTTCCAGCCCCGCACCCCCGCTTCGAGGCTTTGGAGGATGCTCGGGATTGATGTATGGGGCAGAGCGTTTGCAATGGGTGAGCGTCGACCCCATGATAAACCCCATAAAGTGAAGTGGGGCGATGCTGGGGGGTTTGGGGACCCCTATGCAGGCTGGGCTGCAAATGTAGGTCACAGCCCGCTCCTTGCTCAAATCCGGCGATGACGAGGGTGTTGCAGGTTGGGCTGAAATATGTACCTCCAGCTCTTTACTCTGGCACCGAAACAAAACCCAACTCAGAAAACTGCGAAAAATAAACCCAGCTTGTGAATGCTGCTGATTGGAAGTTTTTCCAGCAGGCAGCAAGCGCCGTCCTACCCGTGTAAAATCACTCCTCGGGCATGTGTTGATCTGGGCAATGTTTCCTCTGCGAAAAGAAAAAGGAAAAGATCAGAGCGAGGGGAGAGAAATGTTTGGAGGGGGAGCTTTCCACTGGCTCCCGGGATGTGCTTTATTTAGCAGCCTGCTGCCTGGGACACTCTACGGAGACACTGTTGAGGCTGTGCTCCCCCAAAAGGGCCGGGGATGCTGCGGGGAGGGACGGGTTATTTTTAGGGGGAGAGGTCCCCCGGGGAGGGCGGGCGCTTCCAGGCAGAGCACCGCCCCGAGCAGGTGTCCTGAGGAAAAAAAAAAAAGGGGGATTACTGAGTCAGATAAAAGCTTGTTTGGTCAAAGTTATGGCAATCCTACAGCTGGAGCTGGAGATTTTCACCTGGCAGCGGGATCTGCTAGAGCACGGGGCACCCATCTGAGACCCAAATCTCCCCCCACCCCATCGCCGCAGCAGTTTTGTGCTAATTAAACAGAACCGAGCTTGTGTGCCCGTGTCTGACCCACGCCAGATTTATGGGGTGATCCTGCAGGGCACAGGGCTGCTATTAGTGGTCACAAAACCGCAGGCGCTCAGACGGGCTCCCAGCCCCAGGCAGCTCCGTGTTTTTGGGAGCAGAAATCTCCGCTCTGGCTGCGTTGCCGGTAGCACTGCCAGGGACACAGCGTTCCCAAGAGCTGCTGTGCCACATCCCAATGGGGACGGGGTCGCTGGGGGCTGTCCCAGCACCGTGGGGATGGGGACACGCTGGGGGTGCCAGCCGGGCTGTGAGCCACGCATGCTGCCCTGCTCTCCATGCTCGGTGCTCCGTGAACGCTTCGCCCTGCTATTTATACCCCAGCAGCCTTTCGGGATAAATGAGGCTATTTTAAAGGTCTTGGCCAGGTAGAACTGGTTTAAACAAGGCTGGTAATGACTCAGAGGGCTATAAATGTCCGTCAGGCAGGCTCTCAGCCTGTGAGGGGTTTGATCCGCTCAGCACACAGGAGCAGCATCACGTATCACCCAAGCATCCCATATCTCCCGAGCATCCTTTATCACCCCAGCATCCCAAACCTCCTGAGCATAGAACTGTAGAAGTATTAAGGTTGGAAAAGACCTCTAAGATGACCAGGTCCAACCCCAGTCCACCACACCGTGCTCACTGACCACATCTCTCATTGCTCTTGAACACCTCCAGGTAAGGTGACCCCACCACTCCCTGGGCAGCCTGTGCCATCCCACATTGCCCAAGCATCTCACATCCCGTGGGGTCCACCGTGAAGAAGGTGACCTGCAGCAGCATGGTGAGGGCTGTTTTGCCCCCATTTAGCACTGAAAGCTGCTGTTTCCTCCCGCCGTGCCTTCTGCTGCTGGGTGCTCTCCAGCAGAAAGGGGTTTTGTCGGAAAATAACAGGGAGGTTTTAAAGCAGGGCTGTTTGGGAGGAGTATCCACATTCAATCTTTCTGTTTGTTTTCTTATTGTAAAACCAAAGGCATTTCAGTTTTCAGCAACTGATCATTAAACATTAAAAAAAAAACCCTATTTCCCCTAACAGCAGCCACAGCCTGAACACTTTGGGCGGCCAGGTGATTTTGCTGTGGAGTCCTTCCAGAAGGCATCATCCCTGTCCATGGGTTGTGCGTGGGTTCCTTGTCCCCTGGTGTCCTCAAGCACCCCAAAGTGCCACTGAGCTGTCCCCTACTCCCTGTCCTGGGTGGCATCCTTTCCCCAGGTGCATCCTTCGAGCGTTTCCAGTGCTTTATGGCACCTTGTGGTACAGCAGCTCAGTGCCTCGAATTATTAGAGAGTGGGGAGGGATGCAAAAATAACACCTGAAGATGGCAAAAATAGCGACGGTGGCCAGGTCAGGCTGGCAGCCATGGGGACGTGTGCGGATGAGGCATGACACTAGGTCTGCTCCATGCCAACTGGATTTGTGCTGGCACCCTAGGAAAAATGAGTGCAGGAGGCAGCACATGTAGAGGATCCCTCAAAGGTTTCACTTTCAGATGTTTTCCATGGGTGACAATGGAGTTCTTCCCTCTGCTTTTAGGCCTGTGTTGGGACCATGTTGATGGACGTCTAGATCTTTTCCTTAAGGATCAGACACTCAAGGTCAGGCTGGATGGGGCTCTGAGCACTGATGGGGCTGTGGATGTCCCCATTCAGTGCAGGGGGTTGGACCAGATGGCTTAGACTCGTTAAAGACTTGGAAAACATCTTTGTATGAATTAAGAAGCCCCATTGAATGTTGAATCTAATTAGGAAAGGAGAATTCGTCAAATAGTTAAGTCAATGCAGCAGAGTGTGATTGTCATTGCCTGTGGGGCTGTGGCTGATGGCCAGCTTGACTGGGTGGGCAGCTCATGGAGACGGGAGGATCCCTACAATCTGGGACATCACCGATGTCAGTACTCCTGTCTGAGTCCTTGAGTGAGCAAAAATCTGCTCCTGCTGTGCCCCACAGAAATGATGGGACAGGGGAAAATGGTTGCAAACTAGAAGTGGTGAGATTTAGATTGAGTATAAGCAAGGAGGTTTTACCATAAGGGCGGTGAGGCACTGGCACAGGTTGCCCAGAAAGGTGATGGGTGCCCCATCCCTGCAGACAGCCAAGGTCAGGCTGGATGGGGCTCTGAGCACTGATGGAGCTGTGGGTGTCCCCGTTCAGTGCAGGGCAGTTGGACTGAGTGACCTTCAAGTATCCAGCTCAGATGATTCTGTGATTCTATGAAATGACAGCATGTCACAGGGACCCCGCGAGCATCCCTTGCACGCATCCCACCCCACAGTGCTGACACTGGGAGCACAAATATGGCACTAACAATGACCCCAGGGTCTGTTTTCCTGACTGAGTGAGAGCAGCTCAGGATGCCCTGAGCCCCGCAGTGCCCTCCAATTGCTTCCAGGGATATTATGGGAGAAAGTGCCACCATCCACTGCTGTGATGCGTGCTCTTTCTCCTTCCTGTTACTAAAATGCCTCTGTTCTGTGGGTAGATCCTGTCTTGCAGTTCCTCAGCTACAGGGGGAAAAAAAACCAACAACAACAAAAAAGGCCACCGCATTTAGTCTGAAACAGCAGGGCAATTGGGAGTGTTCATTATATTGGATTAATTATGATAATTATCAGTAGAAGGGAGATAATTACCCTGTTTGTTGTCAAGAATAAGGTACAGCTGTAAGGGGGGGACAGACTTAGGGGGGGGTTATTTTTTTTTTATTTTAATTTGCAGAGAAATGCCTTCATCCAGCTCCCATGAGCCAGGAGAAGAGCAGGGGATGCACTTGTCACCATCACCAGGTGGAGGTGACCGAGAACGGTGGCAGATGCTGCCCAGGGTGGCCCAGCTGCTGGCTCCTGCCTCCGGGAAGGGAACGCCGGCTCCTCCAATCGTGGCTCCCAATGCAAATAGAAATGTAATTTAAAAATTAAATTTAAAATAAATAACACTTAAATATTAAGGAGAAGAAGTCATTTTTAAATGGCCGGTGTGTTTCTCCAGAGCCCAAAGTGGGTATGTTTAAACAAGGCGCCGACGAACATTTTCAATTTCTATCATCTCGGGTATTTAAAAGAATGTTTCTCTACGAGGCAAGACTATATACTTTACGGCTTCCTTTCGTGCTCTCTTAAGATATTAATCTTATTGGGCTGCCCAAGGGAAGCGGCATGGAAGGCTGACTTGTGAAATAAGGGACAGGAGATGGAGGGCCCTTTGGGGTGCTAACGGGGCTCACATTTAGGACCACACGGTGCTGGTACAGCAGGAGGGCTCGACCTTGCCCAGCACATCTCCTCGCCGGTGATGCTCCCGGGTGATGCACGTCGGGGGGGACCCCCGGGGGCAGGCGGGGTGCCCCTCCATCCCCCGGCCCTCCGGGTCTGGGGACAGCAGGCGACAGGGGGCGCCGCGCCACCGCTCTTAGACCTCAGGACAGCCCTTCCCAGCCTCCCCCTCCCTTTCTTCCCCCCTGTTTTGGGGCAAATCCCCCTTTTCCCGGCGCGTCCCCGCCCTGAGGGCAGCCCACCTGGGGTCTCCCCCTTCGCCTCCAGCCAGCCCCCAGCTCCCCTAAATATGGGCGGGAGGAGGCGGGCTGCTTCTATCGCCGCGGTTATCGCGATAGGAGCCAGTTTCGTTTGGAGACAGCTCCCGAGGGCGTTGGGGCGAGGGGAAAAGCCCTCCGGCGAAACCCCTCGGCTGCTGGGTTTGTGTTAATGTTTAAAAGCTCCCGCTAACCTCGTCGAGCGGTGCTGGGGTTAATGCCGGCAGAGAACCCAAATAAAAAACCGAGGGAAAAGGTCGGTGCCGAGCTGCCCCGCCTGGTGCCCAGGCAGGTAGGTACAGGGCGCACGGCACAGGGAGGGCGGCAGCTCCGGTGTCCCCCCCCACGGGGCGGGGGTAGGGGGGGAATACTGCGGGGCCGGGAGGTGTCGGGCACTGGGAGAGGGCTGCGCTTCCTTTCTGGAAGGAGGGAAAGAAGGAGGGAAGGACGCAGGCAGCCGCTCCCCGACGGCCACCTTCGAGCAGCGTCCGCGGCTCTGTCCGCGGGTGCGGAGCGGCGCTGCCCCGACGGCGCCCACCGGGCCCCGCTCGGGTTGCGTGTCCCCCGACGGCGCTGAGCCCGGCCCCGCCGCGCTCCCCTCTCCCAGCTCCCGCCTTCCCCTGCCCTTCCTGTTTGTTTTAGTTACGAAATTGTTGTAGGTACCTGAGGCAGAGCCGCGGGAAGGCATGAGGCAGAGCCGGGCCACGGCCGGGAGGAAGGCGGCCTGAGGCCGAGCAGCCGCGGGGAGAAAGGTGCGTGAGGTTCGGGGGGCTGCGGCCGTCGGGGGGAAGCGGGGGCCGCCGTCTTTGGGCTTTGCGCGGGGACACCTCCCGTCGGAGTGCAGCTGGAAAGGGGGTCCAGTGGGACCCCTCCCGTTGCGGGGGGAGGGGGGAGAC
>VXAB01010449.1:0-25281 GCA_013399175.1 Odontophorus gujanensis | reverse complement strand
CCCGGCCCCGCCGAGCCCTCCGCCGGCAATGGGGAGCAACCCCGGCGCGGGGGACTCCTCCTGCCGCCCCCACGGAACGTTGCCGGCGTTGCCTCGGCCCCCGGCCCGTCCCCGCCCGCCTCGGGCTCTGCCGCTCTGCCCAGCGCTGGGGGGGACCTGGGCCTTCCCAAGCCAAAGAAGAGGACGGAGCCGGTGAAGATCGCAGCCCCAGAGCTGCACCAGGGAAATGTGAGTATGGGACGAGCCCTGCTGCTGGGGGGGTCAGCCCTGGAGCCCTGCATTGGTCTCTTCGGGCATCGTTAGGTCATGAAGCACAGTGCTGTGCGCCTTGGGGGGCAGCCGGGTACCACAGCCTGCTTGGTGCCATGGTTGTGGCATCTGGAGAGATCTGTTCAGACTGCCAGCTCTAATCCTAAAGCACTTTGCAGAATTAAACTGAGATAGGAAACTCGTTTATAACTGTAATGCACCTGAACTCAGATGATCTGCACCCTTATGTATTGCTGGAGTCAGTGCATTGTTATGGAGCTGTATGGCTTTCTTAGAAGCATCCCAAACAAGGCTGCATTTCTCTTCATTCTCTTGTTTTGTTTGCTTTGACATCAGTAGGTCTTCCTGACAGTGTCTTGTTTGGTTGTCTGAAGGCTTCAGGTGTCCACCAGACCTGTAGGTATTAAATTTCCATCTCAACTCATGGTTTTTTAGTTAATGCTTCTTCCATGACTTGTGTGGTTCCTGAGAACCAAAGCCAGGCACTTGGCCATGAGCTGAGGCACTCTGTGACTACATGAAGGGAGATACGGGTCCTCATTCCCCTTTCTTGTTTCCCTATGGACAGCTGCAGCATTGGTGGCACTCTGGAACCCATTGGTGACACTGAGACCTTCCTGTCAAAGGAAGTCTGCCTCTGTCTTGGGAGGACTGTGGCAGTGCTAGGGCACAGAGGGAGCTGCTCTCTGTCCTGCACTGAGTGTCGTGGTGCTTTGCGTGCTCCAGGGAGCTGCACTGCAAAGTTTGGGTCATTTCCACGGGGATGAGCAGCTTGAGGGGAAGGTTTCATGGTTATGGATTTATCAACAGTGCCAATGAATAGCGTTCTGCCAGCATCAAGGCCCGCGGGAGCAGAGATGAAGTCAGCATATCTCGCTCTGCTGGAGCAGCAGCCTGCAGGGAAGGAAGGGTGAGAAGGACATCAACTGCCCCCAGACCAACAGCAGCCTGCTTTGCAAATCCAGAGCTCCTGCACGGCTTCCGAAATGCCACAGAGGTGTTGGGTTTTACTTTTTGCAGGGGACAGGAGAAAACGCACACAGTGACTTAATGTGAAGAAGGCCCTGTGGCCTCTCTGCTCCCCACCTCCAATCTCAAGCCTGATCTTAAATGTTTCATACTCTCCACATGTACCAAGCAGGAGGATATATGGGCAAGCAGCGTAGGTACGGTCCATCCCCTGGTACCCACTTTTTGCTTACCCATTTTCTTGCAGCACTTCATCATACAGATACTCAGGCTCTTAGCTTCCTCACTGGTCTTACAGTTACTGAAATAAACAAAAGGAGATTTTTTTCTTTTCCTCCCTATCCTCCCCCCCTACCCTCTGCGTTCAGTAAATTGGCTTTGATCAGAAGTGCTGCGGGTCATCAGGATGCTGAGTGCTGAGAGAGAGAAGTCCCTTAGATGGAGCTGGTCCTGGTGCTTCCTGGAAGCCCCTTTGCCTAAGGCAGAATCCCCATTTCATCCCTTTTTCTTTACAGTCCCTTTTGTTTGTACCTGTGGAGGTGCTCCTGGGCAGCCTGCTTTTAGCTGCTCTCTCCTGAATCCAGCAGGCTGGTTTTATTGCAGCTCTGACTTGCATTTATTTATGCGTGTTCTTTTTCTTTGTCCTGTTCTATAATTTAGATAGTAAACTGGCAGAAGACCTCGTTTCCTGTAATCTTATTTAAAGTGCTCTGCAAAGCAGCAAAATGATAAAGATGTCAGGAGTGTTTTCTGATGGCAGAGATGAGTAGACCTTACGCTCATGTTTTTAATGGATATTTAACAACTCCAAAGTTATTGTGAACAATTCCCTATTAATCTCCACTGTGAATTTTTTACACCCTTGCTTCGTGTGGTTTTGTGCTTCCCCTCTGTTAATGTGATGCTGTCTGTCCCTTTGAAAGGGAGCACTGACCTTATGCTGGGTGGTTTGTGTTCTTGGCCTTGCTGTAGGTTTATTTTCCTGTGACTTCATGGAGAGCCAACAGCTCAGATACTTTAAGAGCTAATCTCTGGCAGGAGCCAAGTATGTGGAGTTGCTCTGCCCACCCGCTTTGCTTTAGAACAGCATTAAAAAAGACACCTAAAAAAAAAAAAATCGGAGTTTTGGATTAGTGAATCCTTTTTTTGTCCCACAAGTTGGATAAATGAACTCAAGCTGGAGATTATTTTTTTTTGATTGCAGATGTATTACTCTAATGAGATTATAAGAGGTAATGCTGACTCGTTTGCGAAGCTTCAGTTTTTACAGTGGAATGCAGCTTATTTTCTGCCTCTGCTCAAACCACAGCAGATGCTAAACAAAGTGGTAGGTGCTGCAGTCCCACTTATTGTGGGCAGCTCGGTGATTTCTCATGCTCTCCTATCTCTTATTGTCCTGATGCATCAGCAAGGCTGTGAAAGAGCCTGACCACAGCCCACTGTTGATTTCAGCGTGGCTCTTGGCAGGTTAAACCCAGCCCTGCAATGCTGTGGTCCTCTGCTGCTTCAAACTGAAAACTGTCAGGTCGCTTAGTGGGGGTGGTCATTGTTTTTTGCTATCTCAAGTTGTGCTAAGCTCTATTTTTCTTTCTCAGTCAGATTCGGAGGAAGATGAACCAGCAAAGAAGAAAAATACTGTTCAGGTGAGTACCTGGTATACTGAATAAATGAGTTGCAAAGGAAATAAGCATGGGATAGATGTTGGATTTTCACTGTTGTAAACCAGTCACTCTGTTTAGCACGGGACTTTCAGGGTATAAAACTCCTGGGGTACCCCTTTTTGGGAGAAATTTCCTACCTTTAAATCTCAGAAAAATATGTATTAATTCGAGAAATAGATGGGTATTTGCAAGCAGCAATTTTCCTTTAAAAGTCCCACCAGCCTTTTGTGCAAGAAAACCCTTCAGCGTGTTGGAAGTAGCAAGCAATTGTGCTGAGCAATGGGAAACCCATTAATACTGTTAGAATTGGAGGAGATAATTGGCAGGGAGTCAGGGGAAACTAAATGCTCTCACTCATTTCTCTTATTTCTCTGAACCATTCGCCCTGCATGAAACTCACCAGGGACGCGGCGAGGGCTCTGGCTTGTCCGCTTTGCTTCCTCAACCCAAAAACTTGACAGTGAAAGAGACCAATCGGTTACTTTTGCCCTACGCTTTCTCGAGGAAAGCAGCCGACAACGCCCCCGAGTCAAAGACTGCAAAGGCCCTGACCTCGTCCTCCAAAACAAAACCTCTGTCTAAGCCAGCCGTAGCCACAACTCCTTCTCCCTCTGCTATCAAAGCTGCTGCGAAGAGCGCTGCCCTCCAGGTAACCAAGCAGATTACGCAGGAGGAGGATGACAGCGATGAAGAGGTCGAACCAGAGAACTACTTCTCCTTGTCTGACAGGAGTGAGCCCAGCGTTGTCGCTGCTGAGGCGTACATGTACTCGGGCCCGGCGGTGTCGGAGGACCCGCCACCTGGGACGGAGCCAGAGCCGCAGTTCCAAGATGCTGCTGCCAATGCCCCTCTAGAATTCAAGACAGGCGTGGGCTCCAGCGGTGCTCAGCACAGCTGGGTGCCCAAATCTGGAGAAGACTATGACAGTCAGCCCTATGGCCAGTTTCCTGCTTACAGCGATGCCAGCGGGACTGATGCCTATTATCAGGTGGGTCTGGAACTGGGGGCTTTGGATTGCTCAGTGAAGCAGGCTGCAGCTTGTGGAACCCCAGCCTGAGCTCTCTGGGTTGAGGAGCAGAGATACACAGCGTTTAATACAACCAGGTTCTTCTGGCGTGAAAACCATAGAAACTCTTTGTGGGTTAAATGTTACATGACTGCACTCATTGTAAAATGCCCCTGCAGAACTGCCCCTGCTCTTGTCAGGGTGCAGAACCAGGGAACGCCAGTGCTGGTATGTGAGGCCAGGTTGTTTCTAGCAATTCAGCAAAGTCGAGTTGCTATTGAAAAAGTGCCCTATACTCTTCAGTAGTGCCAGAGTAAAGAGGTGTAATTAATGACTGCTTCCATCAGCCTTACGGGGAGGTGTGTGTATGCAATGTACTGTGCTTTCCATAGCCCTGACTGAGAGAGCAGCAGCTCCCAGGGTGAGGTACAGGATTCAGTACTGCATCTCTGGCCCTCTGTGTACATTTGCCCCAGGATCCATCTCGCTTTGCTGCAGTGACAAACTGGTTTTCCTTTTGCTCACAGGATTACTACAGCAGCGGGTACTACCAGGAGGTGGAACCAGCCCAGGCACCACCGCAGGAGATGAGCACTGACTCCTTCCTAGACGATGAAGCGGTTGGCACTTATACTATCTATCCCACTATGGAGTTTGCATTTAAGCTCTGCTAGAACATAGGACCTGCTTGGCAGCCTCGGTCCTGACCCTCCAGCACGACCCGTGCTCCGTGCCGAGTTGGACCGGATTGTTGTCCCGTGGGGTCTAGTGCTGTGCTGTGGAGACATGCAGTGTCCTTCCAGCAATCAGTTGGGCTACTGCTCCTGATGGATTTGCTTGCTGTATAAGTAGGTGATGCTTGTTATTCCCACCTAGCCCAATGTTGTTTTTGTTAGGAGTGTATAGGGCAGGCAAGGTAACTTGGTAGGATATGCAGATATTTTCTTGGTACCTTTTCTAGCACAGCAGTGGACTACCCACATCGTTGAAATGGTCAAGGGCTATAGCTCAAAAACCTGTTTAAAAGGAAAAAAAAAAAAAAGCAAAACCACCTCTCATTGTAGGTCTGATCTGGAAAATGCCAACCTTGTCAGCTGAGCCAGTAAGGGCTGCAGAAGGTGGCTCATCTGGTGCTGACTTCCTCTGAGGAACCTCTGCTTTTGAGATTTCAGTTACAGAAGATGGATATGTTATCAGCTGGTCTTGAGATGCTTTCCTTGCATCTAAAATGAGGAGGCTGAGGGTTTTCCTGTGAACATGAGATAAATGTTGTTTTTCCCTCTGTAGGAAAAAAAAATAAAGATTATAATCTTAATGATAAGTGGTTTAAAATACTCTGATCTATAGCAAAGCAGAACTGTCATGTGGCCTGTCCCATGCTAGGGGGGCAGAGAAAGGGTCATCCTCCAGCTACCTTTAGTTGTTTCAGGTTGTTGGTGTGTGATGTTTGTGTAACTCCACTTGTTTCTGTCTTTCTCTCAGTTCAAACGGCTGCAAGGAAAGCGAAATCGGGGGAGAGAAGAAATCAATTTTGTGGATATCAAGGGTGATGATCAGCTGAGTGGAGCCCAGCAGTGGTTGACCAAGTCCTTAACAGAGGAGAAAACCATGAAATCGTTCAGCAAGGTACGGACAGGATGAGAGAAGAGCTGATTGGGTTTTTGGAGACCTCTGTTCAGTTCCTGTTTCAACCACAGCTTGAACTGTGATAGAGGTTCTGCAGTCACTGCTGTAGGGGAAACAGAGACCCTTGTTTTCTGTGTTGTGTAAGTAATTGTACATAAGAGAATAACAGAGCTTCTCACAACACAGTGCGGGTGGTAAAGGACAGCCAGGAACTGCTTCGGCCTGAGGAAATCTGCCCACAACCTTAATGTGAAACAAATGCTTCTTGAACTGGCTTTGTGCAGCCTCCTGTCTTGTTTTGCTGTCTGGGTCAGCATCTTTCTGGGTTTAACAGTTTATCTGATGTTGTTTCCTAGAAAAAAGGAGATCAGCCCACAGGACAGCAAAGGAGGAAACACCAGATCACATACCTGATCCATCAGGTGAGTGCCCTCCCTGTAGCACAGAAACCAACACAGACAGAACTGTGGGAGCCTGGTGGCATTGCCCCTTCAGCCCTCAGGATTCAGAGCCTCCAGGTTGCTTTTTGCTCTGCTTCACCCTGCCCCTTGCAGCCAGCTCCAGTGCATGTGTGGTAGTGTTTGCTTACGAGGCTCATTGCCTCCTGTCTAATCCTGCATGGCTGCAGTGTGGTTGGTAAGCAGCTGCGGAGAGCGACCCACAAAAGAAGCTGCGTTTCAGCATAAATGAAATGCCTGTGCATCCCAATTAATTCAGGCCTCTGTCAAGATAATTGTGCTAGCTCCTGTAACGAGCCTTCTAGCTGAAGCACGCTGTAATCCCCATCAGCAGGGGCAGAGGAGGGTAAAATACTGCTGACTCAGTCGAGCAGCAACTCTGATGTTAATCTTCTCGATTTCTGCAGGCGAAGGAAAGAGAACTGGAACTGAAAAACACATGGTCTGAAAACAAGCTCAGCCGACGTCAGACTCAAGCCAAATATGGATTCTAACACCTCCGTCCCATGTTTTGGCTCTTGTCCCAGGTGACTTACTGTGTCAGACCTCTCCTGGCCTTCGGAGACCAGCCAGTCTGCATCGAGTGCTGTCTGCTCAGTGAGTGGGAGGACACTGCACTCCCCTTTCTGTCAGGAAAAAGGTTTCCTGTGAACCATTCCTGAAACTCCACCTGTAATTGTTCCCCCCTCCTTAACAATCAATCATGTGGAAGGTTCAAATCAGGTCTGTTCTGTACAGCCAGCGACAGTCCCAGGGCAGCTGCAGGAGCTGTTCCTGGTACAGGGCTTGGAGCTTCTGCCCTGTAGGTGCAGGGCTGTGTGTCTGAAGCATCCTCATCACTGGAAGCTGAGGCAGTCTCGATAAACTTCCACGTTCCCACTTTGCTCCTTCCTCGGACTCACCGTACTTCAAGAGTGTAATTTTTCTTTCTCAAAGACAGTTTCAGGAGCGTTCATGTTTGTTGTTTTTGTTATTGTTTTAAAATGAGACATGGTTATGGCTGTTTTTTGTCTGAGTAAATCCCGTGCTCTTCTCACGCGAATGGTGAATTTTTATTTTGTGTGTGTGTGTGTGTGTGTGCACGTGGCCAAAGTTATTGTTTTTGGTCTTGGCTACACCAACCTGTACATCTCAAACTACGCTGAGGGGAAGCTCTTTTTTTTTTTTTGATGTTTTAAAGGAGAAGTAGAGTGACAGATCAGAGCTTTGGAGCAGAAGTGAAAATACTGCAGTGTCGAGGATGCAGAAGGCAGTGAGGACCTCAGCCAGCTCAAGCTGCTGCTGAGAGCTTTGGGGTGTACCTGCTCGTTGTGTGTACATTGTTTCCCTTTTTCCCTTCTTCTTCCTCCCACTGACCCAAGGTGGACAGTGCTGTAACAATCTGGTCTCCACACTTGTTGAACTGAGTACTCCCAGTCTCCTGGGAGCAGGCAACATAAAAGCTGCCTACTGTACATCTATTTTTTTTTCCAGCTTTTTAGCTTGTTTGTATCAGTTTTATTCCCTACAAAGGCATTGCATCTGATTAAGTGTTAACATTACCCTCTGGGCTGGGAGCAGGAAACCGTGTCCGGCCTTAACTTTAGAAAGGTTCCATCTTTTGTTTTTAGATCTAGGTGGTATGACTGCAAATCATGCAACCTTGCCAGCCTGACCCATGCATCTTCAGCCAAATCTCTGTGGCCTCTCTTAGCTCGTTATTCACCCAATGTGTGATGCTGAAGGGATCAGGGAGAGCCTGGTCTGCTTCTTTAACTTCTGACACTAAGGGTTGTATTTGTTGTAACTGCAGCTAAAACAACTAATAGTGGTGACTCCATTTAGGAAAAACTCCATGAGGTTGTTTTTCTCCCTTCACCTGTTAAGAAAAAGCCAAGAAAACAAACCCCCCAGTGAGAGAATTTGTTTCTTAGAATATTAAAAAATAAATAAACAATAATGTAACTTCTAGTTTAGTTTCCTGGATGTTTTAGTACTTTGCAGAGCCAATTTTGAGTATCTGAATGACCAAAATAAAGTTACTGTTGAGTAATTTATTCATATCTTATATGTACAGTGAAACCCTCCGACAAGAGATTTGATAAAGGAATAAACTTTGAAATGAACCGAACTGCAGCTGTTTCCAGTGTGAGGTGCTCATCCCCTTTTGCTCGAGGTGCTGCTGTTGCTTCTCTCTGTCTCTCCTCTCTGTGACACGGAGCTGAGCAGTGCAAGGTGAGGATGGTGGGTTGGGTTCTGCTGTGCTGGCCAACTGCTGTTGGGGTTCATCACCCTCTGCTGTGTGTGCAGTGTGGGGCAGGAGCCCCGCAGCACCTGGAGGGCTTCTCCTCACTGCAGCTTCGTGGGTCTCAGCTCCTCTGGCTTTATCCTGCCAATCCCTGTGTGAGCCCAGGGGTGGAGGGCAGCTTTCAGAGCCTCGTGTTTGTTTTGCTTTCTTCTTTCCTTTTCAATATGTAATTGCTCATTTTTAACACTAGAGGGGACTTAGGAGGGCGGCAATTGCAGCTGACTTTTGCTCTGCTTTTAGCCATTTATGAGCAACAACACGAAGGCTTGTGAAAAAACGGAAGTGATTTTCTTAGAGGTAGAAGCATAAACCTCCGTTCTCCTTTTCAGTCCCTATTTTGAAGCTCCAACACGTCCAAATTTGGGTCTCTGGCTGCTCTCACATGCTTTCCCTTCTGTTGTGGCTGGGTGCACCAGGACTGATGAGAACCACACTCACTCAGTGTCACCGTGCACTGGGGGCAAAGTGAGGAATTGGGGTTGTGCAGTGGGACAGCCTTGGCTCAGTGTCATCCTTAATGTTCTGCTCTGGGGCTTGGTGCTGCCCCGTGCTCGATGGCTGAGCAAGCAGGCGGAGCTCAAGGCATGTGTCAGCAGGACTGGGCTTGTTCAAACAGCCCAGCTGTGGGCCAGCAAACACCAGCCCTACCCGAAACCCATCTGGTTCTGCTCTAATAGCCTTTTCCCCCACCCTGATTCTATTCATAGCAATCTCTTTCTGCGAAGATAAATTAAATCTGTTCTTCCCATCCCCTCTGAACAGGGCTTGGGAAGCAGGCGACTGTGCCAGGAGAGGCGTGTGAATCTCATTGCACAGCTGATGGATGCTGCTGGTATGCCTGGGTCTGCCTTCAAGGTCCAGGGGTCTCCCTCTGCCCTGCAAGAGCAGAGCAGAGCATGCAGACCTTGTGCCAGCGAGAGATTGGCTGTTGCCATGGCCCTACCTGTATGCTTTAGGGGTGGCCTCTAGGAACCTGCTCATAAATGTTCTCTGGGACTGCGGCTCGTTTGGTGTTGCTTGTCCTCGGGCTGTACACGGGGTCATCAAACTCCAGTGCTGGGTTCACTGGGACCTGAGGAATCTGTGGGAAGGGAAACCCCAGTGAGTTGGTGCCTTTGGTGCTGGCTGAGGGCTGGGCCGGTGAGCCTGGTCCTGCACTCTGTGTTTGGCTCCCAGCATCTCCCTGCAGCCAGCGCCCATCTGCCCTAACCCACAGGGCTCTGCAGGATGCCTCGCTCAGAGCTCCTGCCCTATGGCAGGATGCATGGGAACACACCTCCGGGGCCAGCCGGGGGACTGCTCTGTGCATGGTGCTGGCAGTGGGAGTGGCTGGCAGCTGCCTTCTGTGGAAGCCCTGGCTGGAGAGGCTGCGGGACAACCGCCGGCGCAGGAACGTAGTGGGGGCCAGAATGGACCCAGGGCCCCGTGTGCCCCTGGGGGAGGGTGGCTCCCTCTGAGCTGTGGCCACCTCTGCATAGATGTTCGTCTCGGGGCTGGGGTTGGAGCCCCAGCCCATGGCGTAGAAGGGGATGGGCTCCTCGGGCACGGCTGTGCTCTCATAGGGCTCTGCGTAGGTGTGGAAGCGCACAAGCTGCTGGTATTTGGCATCAAGCATCTCGGCAGGGATGGTTTCACGGTGTGTCTGCACGGAGGGGCTGTTGGGTTCTGCTCCTTCACTGCCAGCAGGGCTCTGTGGTCCCTGGGTGGTCCCCGAGGAGTTGACTTTGGCGGGGAGTGGCAGGGGGATGCTGGGGGCCTGGAGAGGGAGGAAATGTGGGGGACAGCGTGGGGATGGGGCTGATCCCCGTGGACCAGCAGCATCCCTACCCCAGCTGCATCCCTACCCCAGCTGCATCCCCATGTACTGGCTGCGTCCCCACCCCATCAGCACTCTTCCTCTTGCATGTGCTCTTTCCAGGCTGCCCTGGGAAGTGCCTCTGTGCCCCTTGAATCCTGCCTTTACCTCCTCAGGAACATTCTCTGCAGCCTGCCCATCTCCTGGCACCCGCTTGGCCATAGTGCTGTATACTGGGTGGTTTACCGGTGCCTTGCAGGTTGGGGAGCTGCTGTCTGGGGTGTGCATCGCTCCACGGGCCTTGTTCTGCAGAGTGAAAAGGCTGAAAGGAGGCGGGGGGGGGGGCACGAGGCCAAGACTGGCCCAGTGTGATGATGTGTAGTTCCCAGGGTGGAGGTGGCACTGAAGTACCAACCCTAACTGTGATGCTTTGATTTCCCTGCCCTGGATTCCCTGATTTCCCTGGAGAAAGCACCCCCCTGTGAAGCAGTAGCTGCTCCTCCCATGTCCTGCTGAGGCTAATGAAGCAGCTAATTGCTGCAACGAGTGGACGTGCTTACCTGTCCCCATGGCACTGTCAGCAGCTCGCCATAGGGTGGGATGGGCACCCGGGTGTAGTGCTGCAGCAGCTCTGCCAGCTCCGGGTGGGCACTGTGCTCACCCAGGATCACATAGCGCCCGTTGGGCAGCTGGTCCAGCACAAAGTGTCGGCAGCGCTCTCTGCCCCTACAGGGGGGGACCCAGGGGGTTGGTGATGCCACAGCATGAGGTTCAGCAGGTGCTGCCCCAGGGCTGAGCTCCCTCACCTGTAGGACAGCACGAAGCCCACCGTGCTCTCGCTGAAGCGCACCAGGAAGCAGCCCAGCGGCTCATCCTGCAGCATCTGCTCCGTGTCCCTGCAGGAAGGGATCCCAGGGTTTCACCCACCTGTGGGAACACCCCATGGATCTGCAGGACCGGCTATGGGACCCCGTACTCACCTGCGACTGATGAAGCCATGGAACCAGGCTGGCAGCTTGCCCGTGGACCCCAGGCGATGTACTTGTGTCTGCTTGAACCACAGCTTGGTTTGCTCTTGCAGGGATGCTGCAACCCCCCCGGGCTGGGAGCAACCCTGTAGTAGCACCTGGCAGGGAGTGAGGGGCAGCTGGGTTTGGGGCTGGGGGCCCTCCGCTGCCCCCTGTCCCCCCCTACCCCTTGCATCATGCTGCTCCACGCTCTGGGGCTGCAGTGGGGTCATGCCATGTCCTGGCTGGACGCTGCCTGCCTTGTCCTCTGCGATGGGTTTGAAGGTGATGAAGAGGGGTTGGGCGTCATCCATGGAGCCGCCTGTCCTTGGGTTGCAGAGAGGAGCAGGCTGAGGGTCCCAGCAACCCCCATGCTGACCCATGGGGCTCTCCTTACCCTGTTTTCCACCCTCACGGTGCTGTTGGGAACCCAAAGCTCTGGTAAGAACCAACAACTCTGTGTGACAAGGGCTCTGCGTGTGCATGGGGCTCATCCGGGTGCCACCAATGCTCGGCCAAACAAAGTTAATCATGAGCAGATGCTCGAGGGGGTGGAAGCGGCCGTGCTGTGTCACAACTCTGAGTCACTAGGACTGGACCAAGCCTGTCCAGAGTGGGGTCCTGCAGGGCCGAGAACACTGGGCTGGGACTTTAACACAGCACTGAGAGGACCTTGGGGCTGTGTGTACCCAGGATGGTCCCAGATCCAAAGAGGCACTAAAAGGAATGGGGAATGCCCACCAAAACCGCAGCAAGGAGCTGAGCACCAGGTCCCGCTCCCCACGCACGCCTTTGTTCTCTGTCACCATCCATCATGGGGGACAACACCTCCATCCCCCTGTTCCACTCTTTGCTTCCCGACCTTTTTGCTCCCACCTCAGCACACAGACCCCTTGGATGCCCCCAGCCCACTCCCAGCCCTCACCCCTACCTCCTCTTCTGGGACCCAAGGGCCGTGGGGTGGGCAGTGCTGGTGCTGCTCGCGGCACGGTGATGGGCAGGAAGCGGCGAGCTGCACGCCGGGGCCACGTCACGGAACGACGGCAGGGGCTGCGGGTGGCACTGTGGGAGCTTCTCTTTGCCCTCTTTCCCTTCACCCTGAGCACGTTCAGCTGCTGGTGGCTGTAAAGCCGTGTAAGTGCTACCTGGGTGCATGGGGTGCACCTGGCGTTTGCTGTGCCAATGGGACACATTGCAGCTAGGGGTGCAGGGCTGGCTGGGCTCCCGTCTCCTTGCACCCACAAAACCTCTTTGCTCGTCCTCTCTGCACCTTTATTTCTTGCACAGAGAGCAACCTGTAGCTGCTCTGGAGCCAGGTTGCAGTCCTGCACCTGAGCTTTGCACACCCGCGGTGGGGTCAGAGCACCCCCAGCCCCACAACTTGGTGCCCCCCTGTCTCTCTCCACCTTAAGAAACCTGTTCCTCCTCTCTGCCATCACACCCTGCATCGTTTCCCCTCCGGGCAGCCGGGTTACATTATTTCTATCGGTGGTCAGGCAGGTTTCCTGTTTGCAACCCTGGCGCTCACGGCTGCGGACGGAGCAGCCACGGCCCCAGAGCTACTCCTCGAGGATGTGACCCTACAAGGCCTCTCCCAGCCCCTGTGCAGCTGTCCAGGCACTGCCGGGCGGGGATAGCGTGGGGGGATTTCTCACGAGACCTTGGACGCTGACTCTCTTGGCGTTTCCTGCTGTTTTTCCCGAACCACTGCCCAAGGAATCCCAGGAATCGCAGCAGCTTCGAGGAAACTGAAGCGCAGCAGTGGCACGGAGCAGAGTGTGGCACTGTCCCACGAGGAGTCATCGTCCCCACTGCCAGAGCCGAGAGCAGAGGTAAGGGTGCTGCTTACTGGGGTGCACAGCAAAGCCCTGCGCAAGGGGACAGCAGTGCTTTGGGGACAACGGTGCCGCTGTCACCACAAAAGCTGCCTCAGTACTCCCTCCAAGGGCTCCCACAGCGCTGTCACATGTTGGAGATGGTCACCCGGCTCCAGCCTACGTGGATCCAGGGCTGTGCAGTGCCTGGCGGGGTGCCCGCGCTGCCCGGGGGTGGCACGGGGCTGTCACCATGCAGAGCGGCCGTCCCTGGGGCTGGCGGTGCTGAGAGTGAGCAGAGAGCAGCTGGGGGGAAGGCTTGGGGTAAGGGTTTGGGCTGGAGACATCTCTGCTTGGCCGTCGTTGGGGACAGCCATGCACAAAACCACCAGGTCTTGTGCTCCCTCATTGTGTTCCCTTATCGAGGTGGTTTTTTTCCTGCTGGAGAGTCACCCTGCTGCTGGCACTGGGTGCTACTCCGCAGCACAGCACGCTTGGCCACACGTCCTGTCTCCGTTTTCCCCTTTGCTTGGGAGCTGTGGTGAGTTCTGAGGGGCTCTTCTTGACCCTACTGCCCCCTCCCTATCCCCTCTATTTATCTTTGCAGCAATGGCTGAGGACAGCGGGGCTGCTTCCAACAGCCCCCAGGTGAGAGCAGTGGGGGCGCAAACTGCGGGAGGAGGGGCAGCATGCACCAGGGGGATGTGGTGCCCCCCATGGGGGACTTAGTTCGGACGTCCCCCCCCGGGGCTAAGCCAGATCTGTGCACTCTTGCAGGCGGTTGCCCTGCGTGCAGGCAGCGTGGAGGAGCTGTACGAACTGCTGGAGACACTGGGCAGGTGAGCAGGGGGGGGTTGGGGTGTGCGGAGCTGGGGTACTGCAGCCGTGCCCCCCGCCTTCCCCCTCTCCACCCATGGCCTGGGTTCCCTCGCAGTGGGCACTTCGGAGTGGTGAAGCGGTGCAAGGAGCGCAGCACTGGCACTTTCTACGCTGCCAAATTTGTGAAGACGAGGCGGTGCCGGGGAAGCCGGAGGGGATTGGAGAGGGTGCAGGTGGAGCAGGAGGTGGCCATCCTGCGGGACCTGCAGCACCCCAACATCATGAGGCTGCACGACCTCTTCGCCTGCAGAGCTGAGATGGTGCTGGTGCTGGAGCTGTAAGCGGGATCCTGGGGTTGGATGGGGGGGGGGGTTATCGGCACTGTGCTCCCCCAAAATCCCCCTCCCCAGCCTTGCCCTGCACTGTAGGATGCGTGGTGGGGAACTCTTCGACTTCATTGCGGAGAAGGAGATGCTGTCGGAGGAGGAGGCTATCGAGTTCCTGGAGCAGATCCTGCATGGGGTGCAGTACCTTCACGGGCGCTGCATTGCCCACTTTGACCTCAAGGTGCCTGCACGGGTCCCTGGCTGACCATGGGGTGTCCCCACTGCCCTATGGCTGCATCCTACCTCAGAGTGATTCTGGGGTATTTCATTGCCCCCCACCCTCCCCTCTGCAGCCTGAAAACATCATGCTGCAGGAGAAGGATGTCCCCAAGCCCCAAATCAAGATCATCGACTTTGGCCTGGCCCAGAAGCTGGAGGATGGTGTCACCTTCAAGAGCCTCTGTGGGACCCCCCAGTACATCGGTATGAAGCTGCCAGCTGGGCTGGGGGGGCAATGGGACCCCTGAAGCCCCTATTCTTAAGGGGCAGATAAAAGCTGGGACAGCTTCACCACGTAGGGGATCTGCATGATGGGGATGTACCTGGGGTACTCGTGTGGTGCTCCCACCGAAAGTGCACCCCCTGCTCTGCCTTCACCCCTAGCTCCCGAAGTGATCAACTACGAACCACTGAGCTCTGCCACCGATATGTGGTGAGGAGTGGGACAGGGGTCTCAGGGGTCCCATAGTGCTGCTGTGGGGACCCCTGGAGGACAGCCCTGACCCCCACCCTCTGTCTTTCAGGAGCATCGGGGTCATCACCTACATCCTGTGAGTAGGGGCAAGGGGATGCAGCTGGGGGAAACTGAGGCACAGGGGGCAGCGTGGCAGGGCCATCTCCGGTGCTCACGCTCCCTCGTGTCCCCACAGGCTCAGCGGCTTGTCCCCCTTCCAGGGTGAGACAGATGCTGAGACCCTTTCCAATGTCCTGGAGGGTGCCTATGAGTTTGAGGAGCGCTACTTCAGCGACACCTCTGAGATGGCGAAGGACTTCATCCAGCAGCTGTTGGTGAAGGAGCCTCAGTGAGTGCCATCCCTGTCTCTCTCTTTGTCCCCATCCCTTGGGGTCCCTGTCCTCATCCTGGGGTGTCCCCAGACCCCCGCCATTGCAGCTTTCTCTGTTGCAGGGAGAGAATGACTGCATCTGAGTGCCTTGTGCACCCCTGGATTAAGGTGAGATAGAAGGGGAGAGCAGGGCTAGGCACCCCCAGCCACTGTGTGCTGAGGAAGTGGGGAGGGGATGCCACAGCTTCTCCCCTCCAGCCCCTGAGCAGGAAACAGGCAGCAAAGCGGAGTCGCTCCTCCATCAACATGAAAAACTTCCGCAAGTTCAACGCCCGCAGGAAGTGGAAGGTGAAAGGGGAAAGGGAGGTGGGGTGAGAGATGGGGATGGTGGGATGTGGGGTCCCACCACCTTTGGGTGCTTGGGTTAAGCCACCGTGCTCCACCCTAGGGCTAGGTGCATTTGGGTAGGGGGCCGTGGTGGGGTCTGTGCCCCAGTGCCACTGTCTGGGGGTGGGAGTGGAGGGGAGATTGTCCCCCCCACAGACCCCTGCCTTGCTGCTTCCCCACAGCTCTCCTACAACATGGTGTCTGCCTGCAACCGGCTGTGCCGCATGCGACTGCTCTGCAGCCCCAGGACAGAGGGCGAGGAGCTGGTGAGAGGCTGGGGGTGCATCACAGATATTGGAGGGCTGTGCCGTTGGGTGCCCCTCCTTAGGGGGATTCCAGGGTCTCATTCCTGCCCTTCAGGCCTTCTGTGCCCCTCTGTGCCCCCAGCGCTGCTGTGAGAGTGACCAGGAGCAGGAGGGCAGCCACCCTGTGACGCTGCTCCGTCGGCGGAGGAGCAGCTGTTCCTGAGCCCCCCCACCCCGGGGTTGGGATAGCAGAGTGGGGCCATCCCACGAGAAGGACCTCCAGACCCCCACTCCCCCAACATATGTGAGCACCTGTGTGCTGGAGCTGCTGCTCCCAGTGCCTCCATACTGAGGGTCACTGGGTCAGAACCAGGGGCACTGCTGTGCTCCCCAGGTGCACCCTCACCTGAGGGCTCTGCCCTTCCCTTGGCTCTAATTCAAGAAATAAATGTGCTCCCATTCTCGTATCCTGGGTGCTGAGCAGAACAGCTTCCTCCCTCCCTTCATCCTCCTCCTCCTCTTCTTCCTCTTCCTCCCCTTCCTCTTCTCTCCTTTGTCCCCCTCTCCTGGGGGGAGCAGTGCCCCCACAGCCTCCCCACATTACCCACACCTGCAGAAAGCGAGGCACAGAGCATCATCCTGAGGAATGCGGGGTCTGGGGTCAGCTCACACTCCCTGACCCCCTCCAGCCCCGCTGCTCTTGGGGCCGCCCTGTTTTCTCCCCTCTGTATTTCCCAAACAAGCCCTGGCCCTGGCCCTGGCCCGGCCCCGCACAGTTGTCAGGCTAAATATTTTGTGTGTGGCAGTCGAAAACAAAAGTGAAGGGGCCACGGGGCCACCCCTCTCCCGTCGTGCCTCGGCGCTGGCAAGGAGTGCCCGGCGTGCGGGGCCGGACGCGTGCCCGCCTGCAGCAGCACCGGGCAGGAACGAGACGTGGCCCCACGGGATGGGGGCACTGGGGGCCTTACAGCTGCTGCTGGCCCTGCTGCTCCTCGGCCCCCACCCGCTGCCCTTGGTACAGGCTCCCTCTGAAAGTAAGTGAAAGGGATGGGGCATGGTGGATATTTGGGGTTTGGAGTTTTTGGCCGAGCCTAGAGGTGAAGCTTTGTGCTTGCTGCCTCAGTTCCTAACCCCCTCTCCCCCCACTGAGGCGATGCCCCTGCTGCTGCAATCCTCACCTGGCAGCATCAGCACGGCTGTGACCTTTGGGGTTTGGAGCTGGGGAGGAAATGGGGTAGGGGCCCCTTGCTGAACATCGTTTGCTTTTGTGGGAAATGGTTCCATGGAGTCACTGCACTCAGCAGTGATGGAAAGCGATGCTTAACCCTTCTGGTCTGAGGATGGGACCTGGGGGATGGGCATGGGGTTCTGTTGAGTCCTGGATCAGGAAAAGCTACAAGGGGCTGATGTGGGGGCATTCCTGTTGGGGTCTCAGCCCTGCTGCCAGGGTGGGGACAGGGGGACCTGCATGCCTGGGTTGTCATCGTGTGTCTGCCCTTCTCTCTGCCCTGTGCCTCATTTTCCCAATTAGCCCTGAGGGTTTGGGGAGGAGTGGAAGGGAAACGAGGACCAAGCAGCCAAATCTATACGAAGAGCTGCCCTGGGGATGCTCCTCTTTCTTTCTCTGCCCCCACAAGAGCACAGGGGACCCCAGACTCCTCTCTACCAACAACAGGGACCCGGTTGTTCCCAGTCCCCTCTCTCCTACTGTTCCCACACTCAGCACAGGGACGGCTGTGACTTTGCCAAGGTCATGACTGTGACAGCACAGGGCTGTACTCTCAGGGCTGATGTTGCATCCTCAGCCCCACAACGGGATGGAGATCCCCATGTGTTCCAGCTCCATGCCATAGTGCTGCTTGGGTGTTTGGGGTACATGCTGAGCTGGCTGTGTTTGCCATCGGTGTTTACAGTAAATCCCTCTCTGGTTATCAGTGAGTTTCTCTCCGTAATAACTAGGAGTCAAGTTTCATGCTAGGGATGCTGTTGGAGGGGACCAGAGGCAGCAGGAGATGCTCAGCCCCATGGTGCCTCTCAGGGCTCCCAGTCCCAGTGGGGTGGAAAAGCCCTGGGATGGTACTTTCCTGCCTAGTTCCAATGGGAGCAACTCAGTGAGAGGATGCTATGTGCTCACCGCTGTTACCCCGTGGACTAAAGCGTCCATAGGGTGGGCAGAGGGTTAGGATGCAGTCCTGGGAAGCTCCTACAGAGCCAGACCTCGTTAACATCACGGCAGTCGTGCTGTCCCCCTAGGAGCTGTGGTGAGCCAGCTGCCTGTCACGGCTGCTCTCATCTGCCCCAGCTGCCCGCAGCGACCGCAGGCAGATGACAGACAAAGCAGGACATTAACCCCTGCCACACATCACTGCGGCCCTATCTGAGAAGGGGTGGGAGGACAACACCTGTGTGGTGGGGACGCTCTGGGCCATCCCATTGCCCCCTGGCCCCCTCTTGCCACCCCAGTCTGCGGCAGCATGGACATCCGCAACGACGTGTCGCAGCTGCAGAAGCTGGAGAACTGCTCCATCATAGAGGGCAACCTGCAGATCCTGCTGATGTTCACCACGGGCGCCGAGGACTTCCGCGGGCTCAGCTTCCCCCGCCTGCTGATGATCACCGAGTACCTGCTCCTCTTCCGTGTCTACGGGCTGGAGAGCCTGCGGGACCTCTTCCCCAACCTCTCGGTCATCCGTGGCACCAACCTCTTCTTCAACTACGCGCTGGTCATCTTCGAGATGCCGCACCTGCGGGAGATCGGGTTGCACAGCCTGAGCCACGTACTGCGTGGCTCGGTGCGCATCGAACGCAACCAGGAGCTCTGCCACCTCTCCACCATCGACTGGGGGCTGCTGCTGCCTGACGCCGTGGACAACAGCTACATCGTGGGCAACAAACTCGCCGAGGAGTGCGCCGACGTCTGCCCAGGCATCCTCGATGTGGAGAAGCCGTGTGCGCAAACTGTTGTCAACGGGCAGCTGGATTACCGCTGCTGGACCTCCAGCTACTGCCAGAAAGGTGGGTGAGGTGCCGCAGGGCTGCTCATCCCGGGAGCTGATGGGGGGCACTGGGAGGCAGTGGGAGGGCAGAGCTGGGCACGTGTCTGTCCCTGCGTGGGTAATTGGATCCGCGCTGTATCGTTCTCCGGAGGAGAGGCCAGCTCCCAGCTGCCATGTTTTCCCAGCGGTGAGGTAAATACACGCCCCTCCCGGGCTCGTTTGCAGTAAACAGGAGGCTTGGTAATGAAATATATACTATAAACACAGATCCTTATCTGAGCCATAACCTCGGCCACTGCCCCAGCACTGGCTGTTCCTCGTGGCTCCGCTGGGTGGCTGGGGCTTGGCATGAGGTGAGCCTCACCTGTCCATTTGTACGTCTGTCCTGACTGTCCATGCAGCCCTTCGTCTGTCCATCCAGCTGTCTGCGCGTCCACCTATCCATCCACCCACGTGTCTGGCCATCCCTTCATCCATCGCTCTGTTCATCCAAGCAACCATCCCTCCATCCATCCACCCACTCACCCACCCATCCCTCCATCCATCTCTTCATCCATTCATCCCTCCATCCCCCCACCCTTTCTCATAGCCCCCCTCACCAGCAGTCCACCAACAACCCCCTGCCCACCCAAACCCTGCAATCCTCAGACCCTTTTCCCACCATCAACATCACCTCCCTGCAGTGTGCCCATGCGGTGCGGGCTCGGCATGCACGGCATCGGGTGAGTGCTGCCACGCTGAGTGCCTGGGGGGGTGCGGACGGCCCCGGGACAGCCGCTCCTGCGTGGCCTGCCGCCACTTCCACTTCAACGGGCACTGCCTGCCCTCCTGCCCACCCCGAACCTACGAGTACGAGGGCTGGCGCTGCGTCACGGCCGAGTACTGTGCCAGCCTGCGCAAGGTCTCTGACAACCCACGTGATGCCTCCAAGTTTGTCATCCACCAGCAGCAGTGCCTCTCCGAGTGCCCCCCCGGCTACACCAGGAATGAGAGCAGGTGGGGAACCCCACCCTTGGGGGGAGGGGGCAGCAGTGGAGAGAGGGGGCTTTGTGCCTGGCTCACGTTCCTGTCCTTGTTGCTGTCCCTGTCCCTGCAGCATCTTCTGCCACAAGTGTGAGGGGCTGTGCCCCAAAGCGTGCAAGGTTGGCACCAAGACCGTGGACTCGACACGAGCGGCACAGGAGCTGGCAGGCTGCACTCTGGTGGAGGGCAACCTCATCCTGAACATCCGCCGGGGCTGTGAGTGCTGGGTGGGCAGCATGGGGCACAGGGGGGAATTTTCCTTGAAGGGTTAAAGGGTGGGGGTCTTTGGGGAGTGAGGGTTGCGAATGTGAGCTCCATCGCCACACCACACTCATGGCCATGGGATGCTCCTAGATAATCTGGCCTCGGAGCTGCAGAGCAGCCTGGGTCTCATCGAGACCATCACGGGCTTCCTGAAGATCAAGCACTCCTTCGCCCTTGTCTCCTTGTCCTTCTTCAAGAACCTCAAGTTGATCCGTGGAGACTCCATGGTGGATGGGTGAGGATGGGGCGTGCTGAGGATGCCTGGATGTGGGGTGCCTGCCCCCATCACCTCCATCTGCCTCTTCCCCAGGAATTACACCCTGTACGTCCTGGACAACCAGAACCTGCAGCAGTTGTGGGACTGGAGCCACCACGTCCTCTCCATCCCTGTGGGCAAGATGTACTTTGCCTTCAACCCCAAGCTCTGCCTGGCTGAGATCTACCGCATGGAGGAGGTGACAGGCACCAAGGGGCGACAGAACAAGGCAGAGATCAACCCGCGCACCAACGGGGACCGGGCATCCTGTGAGTATGGGGATGGAGATGGGGGGACCCAGTGGCACTGTGACTCTCAGCACTTGCACCTCTCTGCAGGCAAAACCCAAACCCTGCGCTTCATCTCCAACATCACCGAGTCCGACCGTATCTTCCTCAAGTGGGAGCGGTACCGGCCTCCGGAGTACCGAGACCTTCTCAGCTTCATTGTCTACTACAAGGAGTCGTAAGTGATTCTTGCATCCCAAACCTGCAGCACATCTGCTGGACCCCAGGAGAGTGGTGAGGGCTGGGGTCTGCTGGGACCCTGAGCTGATGCCTGGGTGCTGGATGTCACCAGACCCTTCCAGAACGTGTCGGAGTACGTGGGGCAGGATGCCTGCGGGGCACAGAGTTGGAACGTGCTGGATGTGGAGCTGCCACTCAGCAGTGAGCAGGAGCCTGGGGTGGCCCTGCTCAACCTGCGACCGTGGACGCAATATGCCATCTTCGTCCGTGCCATCACCCTCACCACCGCCGAGGAAGGGCGCAACTATGGGGCACAGAGCGAGGTGGTCTACATCCGCACCATGCCAGCAGGTATGGGGTGCTGGGGGGTTTGGGGTGCCCACGATGGCCTCAGGTGGGGGCTGATGTCCACATGCCCTCTCAGCCCCGACAGTGCCTCGGGACGTCATCTCCATGTCCAACTCCTCGTCCCACATCGTGGTGCGCTGGAAGCCACCTACACAGCGCAATGGCAACATCACCTACTACCTGGTGCTGTGGCAGCAGCTGGCTGAGGACATGGAGCTCTACATCAATGACTACTGCCACAAAGGTGCGGGAGGGCAACCAGGGACGGTGCTGGGATAGGGAGGACCCCAGCAGGTCCCTGTGGCGCTGGGTTGGGGATGGAGACGGAGGTGCAGCACTTCCCATCCCCACCTCCAGGTCTGAAGCTGCCCACCAGCAGTGTGGACACGCGTTTCAGCGATGGGGACGGCCCCGAGGTGGAGCAGGATGCAGAGGAGCGCTGCTGCCCCTGTCGTCCCGCTGACGGGCAGCTCCGCATGGAGAGCGAAGCCGAGTCCTTCCAGAAGAAGTTTGAGAACTTCCTCCACAACTCCATCATCATCCCCAGGTGCTGGTTCTGGGGTGGGGGTACTAAGGTCAGGGGTTCTCCAAGCATTGCTCTGCGATAGGGAGGGGGTCCACTGTCTTCTTTAACCCATTTCCCACTGTCTCAGGCCACCTTGGAAGGTGACATCTATCAACAAAAGCCCACAGCGGTGAGTGGCCTCAAAACCCTGAGGCTCTCCCCTGTCCCATTGCACATGAGATCCCCACGCATCCTGACCCCAAACCACTTCCCATCCCCGCAGGACCCCAAAGCGCCGCAGGGACCTGGTGGCCGTCACATCCCCCACCAATGCTTCCTCAGCGGAGCCGCCTTCCCCAATCCACGCTGGGGCTGAACCCAAACCCGACTTCCAGATCTTTGAGGACAAAGTGGTGCGGGACCGCGCGGTGCTGTCGCGGCTGCGGCACTTCACGGAGTACCGCATTGACATCCACGCCTGCAACCACGCTGCACACACCGTGGGCTGCAGCGCAGCCACCTTCGTCTTCGCCAGGACCATGCCTGAGCGTAAGTCCAAGGGCAGCAGGGAGGGAGCAGGGCTCCACGCACAGTGCTGTTCTACCCAGCTGTGAGCTGGGATGTTCTGGTGCTGGTGCTTCTAGGAGGGGATCAACACTGGGTTCTTAGATTCACAAAATCGTTAAGGTTGGAAAACACCGCTCAGATCAAGCCCAACCATCAACACATCACCACCGCGCCCACTAACCACATCCTTTAGTGCCACATCTACACCTGTCTTTAAAAACCTCCATCCCCCTCCCTGGGCAGCCTGTTCCAATGCCTTATCACTCTTTCTGAGAAAAATTTGATCCTAATATTCAAACCGAACCTCCCCTGGTTGCGACGTGAAGCCATCAACTCTCATCCTGAGCCCATCTATCTCCGTGTTCAGTGCAAGCTGACAACATTCCCGGCAACGTGACGTGGGAGCCAGCCAGCAAGAACAGCGTGCTGCTGCGCTGGCAGGAGCCCCATAACCCCAATGGGCTCATCCTCAAGTACGAGATCAAGTACAGCCGTGAGAGCGAGGTGAGGACCTGGCTCAGCATCCCTCTCCCCGAGGCTGGGGTGTCCCCTCTGCCACCACCCCCTCGTCCCCAGGAGGTCACCACTGTTGTCTGCGTCTCCCGACACCGCTATGCCAAGTATGGTGGTGTGCACCTGGCCCTGCTGCAGCCGGGGAATTACTCGGCCAAGGTCCGTGCCACATCGCTGGCTGGCAATGGCTCCTGGACAGGACTTGTCAAGTTCTACATCCTGGGGCCAGGTACCTGACTGGGGGCAAGGAGGATACCAGTGGAGTTGAGGGGCTGCTGGGCTGGGAGCTGGGAGACAGGGTGCTGCTGGATGGGGCTCTGAGGGATTGGGGAGCACTGGTGGGACTGGGGATTAGTGGGTGCTCCCGGACCTGGACACCAGAAGATGAAAGGATGCTGCTGAATCAGGAATTAGGGAGATCTGGGGGATGCTCTGGGATGGGAGCAGCATAGGGCATGGAGCGTTGCTGCGCCAGGGAATGGGGGGTCCCCCCATCTCTGCTACAAACACCCTGCCCCATGGACACACTCCCGGCAGCCGAGGAGGAGTCCGGCAGCTTCTACGTCCTGCTCACTGTCACGCCTGTGGTCCTCATGGTGCTCATCTCTTGCCTCGCCATCTTTGTCTTCTTCTACAATAAGAAGAGGTACTGACCCCCTCTGAACCCTGGGGCTGCAGTCGGCTGAACCAGGGCTGGGGGAGGTGGCACTGCACCCCTGTCCCTTGTCCCCCTGTCCTCTGCACCATGCCCACCTCTCCTCCTCCCCAGGAACAACGATGGCTACCCCAGTGGGACTCTGTATGCCTCTGTCAACCCTGAGTACTTCAGTGCCTCAGACAGTACGTGGGGATGGGCAGGGGTCTCCATGGGGTCTGCTGCCCCACTCCCCTTCTTGGGGATGGAGATGATGATGGTTATGGTGATGCTGATGGTGACACCTCCTGCAGTGTACATCCCCGATGAATGGGAAGTATCAAGGGAGAAGATCACAGTGATCCGGGAGCTCGGGCAGGGCTCCTTTGGGATGGTGTATGAGGGACTGGCTCTGGGGCTGGTGGCCGAAGGTGAGGAGACCAAAGTGGCCCTGAAGACGGTCAACGAGCTTGCCACCATGCGGGAGCGCATCGAGTTCCTCAAGGAGGCCTCCGTCATGAAGGCCTTCAAGTGCCACCACGTGGTAGGTGGCAGCTGGGGGACATCCCTGGGGACGTGGGGCTGCGGCTGCCCACGTGCTGTTTCCATTCCCTCCCCAGGTCCGTCTGCTTGGTGTTGTGTCCCAGGGCCAGCCAGCCTTGGTCATCATGGAGCTGATGACACGTGGGGACCTGAAGAGCTACCTGCGCTCGCTCAGACCCGAGGCCGAGGTGAGGGGCTGCCCCGGCACCGGAGTGCCCTGCAGAGGAGGGGGCTCAGACCCCGTCCCTGAGGACGTCCCCCCAAAGCCTCCGCTCTCTGTGCATGGTGCAGAACAACCCTGGGCTGCCACCACCCTCGCTCAAGGACATGATCCAGATGGCGGGAGAGATTGCTGATGGCATGGCCTACCTCAATGCCAAGAAGTTCGTGCACCGTGACCTCGCCGCGCGCAACTGCATGGTGTCTGAGGACTTCACCGTTAAGATTGGAGGTGGGCAGCCAGAGGTGGGTGGGCTCGGGATGGGTCCTCACGTCCCAGTGCTCATGGCTTCTTATCTCCCTCCTCTTCCTCTTCTTCCTCGCCTTTCTCCTCTTCCTCGTCTTTCTCCTCTTCCTCCTCTTCTTTTTCCTCCTTTTTCCTCTTCCTCCTTCTCCTCCACCAGATTTTGGCATGACGAGGGACATCTATGAGACAGATTATTACCGCAAAGGGGGCAAGGGGCTGCTGCCTGTACGCTGGATGTCTCCTGAGGCCCTCAAAGATGGCATCTTCAACACGCAGTCTGATGTCTGGTGGGTGATGGGGCCGGGGGGAGCCGTGTGGGTGAGCGCCCACCCATCCCAGGCTGACCTGTGGGTGCTGCAGGTCCTTTGGGGTGGTACTGTGGGAGATCACCACGCTGGCCGAGCAGCCCTACCAGGGAATGTCCAACGAGCAGGTCCTGCATTACGTCATGGACAACGGCGTCCTGGAGCGGCCAGAGAACTGCCCCGATCAACTGTGAGTGGGGGGATCTCTTGCCAGAACTGCTTGGGGTGGGCATTAAGCACCGTGCCTACCACTGTGGGCTCTGGTCCGCATGGAGCCAGCTGCCCTTGAGGTGCCAGGGGGGGTGCCGGGGGCCCCCGTATCCACTGGCCGCTCTTTGTCCCGCAGCCACGAGCTGATGTGTCTGTGCTGGCAGCAGAACCCTCGCCAACGCCCGTCCTTCGTCCAACTCCTGGAGAGCATCAAGGAGCACATGGCACCCGCTTTCCGCACCCTCTCCTTCTTCTACAGCCCCGAGAACCGGCGGCGCGGCTCCAGCGAGCCCTCGGACGCCGAGACGGAGCAACCCCCCGAGGAGGATGAGCCGCCAGCCCCTCCGCTGCCCACCCGCAAAAGCCGGGGCCGGCTCCCCAACGGGACGGGCTGCCTGTGAGCGAGGGCTGCCTCCCGCTGCGGACTCTTCCCCCCCCGCCTCATCGCGG
>VXAB01010448.1:65943-103177 GCA_013399175.1 Odontophorus gujanensis | reverse complement strand
ACCTTAGTAAGTGCACTTGAGTGATGGTTCTCTCCCAAAACGTGATGAAGTGCAATGCCATTCCCACCAGAGCTCACTACTTAACAATGCATCATGCTGCAAACAAAATGGCAGTGTTCACGTGTATCAACGTTTTGTAGGCCGGTTTGTCCCAGTTCTGTGACTAATGGGGCGGGGCACTCATGGACCCATGCCCTGGGAAAGGGGAAGGAGGAAAAGGGAGAGGGTGGGGAGATGAGCCTAAAAACAAAACAGCAGCAACGATCTGAAGAGGAAAACTAATTTGTTAAATAAGATATCAGAATGCAAAATAATATGATAGAATACAATATAATTGGAATTGAAGCTAATAAATCAAATGAAATGAGAGAGTGTCCAAAAACCAAAGGCCTTATGCTAAAGCTGATAGAGAGATGGCTAGGGAACCTCCACTGCTGAGATGAACAGCAAAAGCGGGAAGTCTCAGGACTTGTGTACATTTTTATCTTTCCCTCTTGGTGGAAAATGGGAATGTAAAGTCCTCTGGGGTAACAAAAAATCATAAAACCATGACAACATGCTAAAATAAAACTCACAGTTTGAAAAGATATTCTTTACTCTCTTGAGGAAAAAATGGATGCTTAGATGAAAACATTGCATAGGTAACTTATTTGTCTGTACAAAGATCAAGTTAGATGGAATGGTATACCCAGTTAGAAAATTTGCGAAGAGTAGACCTATCTTAAAACACACCTCGTTGGTGATACAACACTTAATTCCCTACAGATTGCTGAAGTAAGTTGGAAATCTCTCGTGTCTGTAAACTGACACAGACTGGCTAAAATTCCAGTCACTAGAAAGACCGTGCAAATGCTGAGAAAGAAAGAATGACTTTTGTTCAGGACTTGGCTTTTTTTTTTTTTTTTTTTTGTAAGATACACAAAATACGAACATGAGTAGAATTGCATTATGTCAAAGGGAGTATATGGAGACATCCTCCTATGACAGATTTCTCCCTCTCTCTACAGGGAAAGATGAATAAATCTTCCCTGAGTTGATACAACTCAGTGATATCCTAGCACTGACTGCCCTGCAGCGTGAGACTCTTTTTCTCCATCCTTATTTCTCATCTATTTTCAGAGAATTTATTGGCACTTTAGGTTTCCTACTGATCAACCTTACTACTCCTTCCTGGGAAGTGACTTCTTACTAGCTGTGTCTGGGGGTTTATGCTTTCTCTCCTTCAATTTTTTTTTTTCCCCCAAAAAAATTCATGTTGAGTGTTCCTATTTGATGAGGATGTACCTATCAAAATTCTAATATGTAATTCATACCTTCTGATCTGGCAAATCTCAAAAGCCTTTCCACAGAGGTATTGTTTTTAGCTATGATAGTGTTAATGACACTATGTTTTAGATTTTTGACAGAAGCAGCTTTTGAGAATGCAATAATCTTTTAGTACTTGTCTATGTGATATCCTATACTGCATGAAGTTGTGTTCAGTAATACAATTAAGAAGGTAGGGGGAACATTCAATGTTGGCCTCCCAATTAAAGCTGATAGCATGTGATAAACCCTGCTTTCTTGTAAATGACTGAGCATCCACATATCAGTGGGAAGTACTGAGTGAATTCCTTTTTTGTTCTGTTTTGCTTGCACACTTCTTTTGCTATTTTTATCTTAGCCCAGGGATTTTCTCTTTAACTTCCCCCTCTTCCACGTAGGGAGAGTGAGTGAGCAGCTGTATCAGGGGCTTAGCTTCTTAACCAGGGCTAACCCACAACAGAAGAAGTACTAAGTTACTGCATTTGGATTTGCTACAGCTTTAATTTTCCATTCATTATCACTTAGCCACAGTGCAAAACACTGGGGAAGGCACAGCATTTTTCCAAGGTTTCCCACATGAGCAGGTATGTGACAGACTAAACATCTGCCATCAGTCATGCTGAAACTGGTACAAGCAGACTTTTGCCTTAGATTGTGTAATGCTACACAGAAATGATTCCTTTTCTGGAGACAAGATGTCCCTATTGATAAAAGACAGGTTGTTATGGATCATCTGCTACACTGATGTTGACTAAACAGGAATTTCAGAGATGGCAGCAACTGCTGTTTCTGTAATTTACCTCTCACAGTCTGCCATCACATATGTGGATCTCAATTCACCAGTGTGTCGCAGCTCAAATTTTATTTTATTTTATTTTTTTTTTACTATTCTCTGAGTCTATGTTGGTTATTTAAAGTAGAATCGAACTGAAAGTTGCTTTAACTGTGTATTAAGCGCATGAAATATAGATAAACACAGACACGAAATTGTGGCATACTATGCAACAAAGCATGGTATAATTCCATTGTAGCATGTAAAAGGATCTTACATTTGAAATTTGTAAACTCCTTCCACCTCAAGTAATCATTTTACTTATCTGCAACATAGCTGCCCACATTCCACATAATGTGTTTAGGGTGCATATTCTTGCTCAGTCAGAGTTGTTGATGCAGGATCTTTCACTTTTCCAGACAAGTGAAATACAAATGAGAGAGTCAACTACCCCAGTAGGCCTATGAACACCTTTAAAACATGCTGTAGGTTTGATATTTGTGATTTGATGTGTATTGTACTTATGCTGGTACAAGATTTTGGTCTGCTAAACTTGCAAAGATCAATAGATAATTGAGAAATGGAGAAAAATGCTTTCTTCTTTTTTGCAGGATCTCATAGTACTGAAATCATATTTCTTTGATAGCATCCTGCTAACACTTTAGAATAAGTATTTTATTTTTACTAGTATAAATTTTATCATCTGGTGTTCAGACAGCTAGCAATAGTTGAGTATTAATATTTGCATTCAGATAACTTGAGAAAAGTTCTTTCTAATATTTCTTCTTCATCTTAAGCATGCTGTTGCATTACTTGTGGATTTAAGGAGAGTGATAAGGTACATGACATAGTATAGGAAAATCATAGGAGTCTTTCAAGAGGAGTCCAAAAAATACAGGATAGCAGTATTTTAGAAGAGAGAAGAGTGATTTTTGCAGTAGGAAAAAGCATCAAAGTAAAGAACCTTTGAAAAAAACGGGTTATTTTTTCCTTTTGAGGAAATGGGGAAATATAAATATGTGCATATATGAATATGTATGCATTTTATTAAACAAAAAAAATAAGAATTATCCTGAATTACTGAACACTCAGAGCAGTATAATTTAGAGGTTCTGAGTCTGCTCATGCAGACCAACTGGTTGATAGACTGCATGATATCCTGCAGCACCCTTGTACACTATCCCCAGCTAGCAATAGATTATCTAACACGTTAAATCTGTTAAATTGAGTGCTATGTACTCAGCTCTGCGCCCAGTTCATGAGAGATGCAATTCCACAACTAGCGTGCATATGTAACATTGCATTACGGTAAAAGCTGAGGAAATTTTTGCTTTTAGCTTGAGAGTACCCTGGCTCTTTTCCCAGTATCTGGCTGTCACATCTGTGGTTATCTGCTTCATGACCTCTTCAAATATGGAAATACTTTAACAGACAGCACTTCCTTTCAAAAGAGTTTGTAGAGTGCAAACAAGTATAAAGTCAGCCTGCAGAGAAGGGGAAAACGCAGAACTGAAAGCACACATTACTTCAAAAATATATTGTCAACACACAATCCCGGTTAAGTCTGATATGCTGACAGCTGGAAAATCCCTCTCAGTTTACAGAAAATGGAACAGTTATTTTTCAAGAAATGACAAACTACTGAACTGCATGATATTCTCCAAGAAAAAAAGAAGTGCATAAGGATAATACATGAAAAAGTATCTGTAATTGAGCAAAGTTATGGGACAGGTTATGGGAGAATAAATACTGAGGTAAAAGGCAAATTTCTGGATCACAGCTCCTCTAAGATGAAAGTAACCAGATGCTGAGGCAACATGTCAGACTTTCAGGATACTAAACTAAGTCTTGGATTTTGTATATTTAGATGATGACTGGAAAGCCAGAAAGTTTTTAGTCTTCTTAAAAACAGACAGATTTTTTGCTGTAATGGTTCACTTACAATTAAAGTAGTATTTTTGCATCTGAATTTAGTAACTTCTGAGACGGAAGGTTGAAAACCATAACATTACAGTGAAGAGAATCTGACCAGTGGAACAAAAAGACTTTGGCTTCTGACATAATAGATTCTAGCTATAGAAGTACTTATTAGCTAAAAACTTATATGGGTAAATAGTGCTTTATTATTATGAAGTTTTTCATATCTGTCCAAGACCAGTTAACTTTCAAGATTTTGTGAAAGCATAAAAATCTCTTTATCTATCAGAAATATCAATGTGAGAAGTCTTGCATCCTCGCCTGAAGAGCCTAAGAAGACTAAGATGGAATCTTAATTAATGCTTACAGATATCTAAATGGTGAGTGAGTTTCAAATGGATGGGGCCAGCCTTTTCTTGGTGGTGCCCAGCAATAGAACAAAGGACAATGGGCACAAACTGGAATACAGGAAGTTCCATATGAGCATGAGAACAGGCTGCCCTGAGAGGATGTGCAGTCTCCTTCTCTGGAGATATTCAGAATCCATCTAGACACAATCCTGTGCAACCAATCCTAGGGAGCCTCCTTTAGCAGGAGGGTTGGACTAGATGATCTCCAACATCCCTTCCAATCCCTACAATTCTATGATTCTTGAGCCATTCTGGAAACAGTTACAAAAGAGATCCAGGTTGAAAACAGCAGTAAACAAAAAACAGCTCTTGATATTTCAAATGTACTTTACATGAAAATAAACCCAGTAGATAAATAGTGGCAACACTGGATTTTTATGCCTAGAGATATGGTGCAGATATATTAGATAAAACTAAGGAGAAACAATCCCCTGGTTACTCATTTAAAAGCAATTTGTTGATGCTTTTTGAATCCAGAGTGTCTTTTAAATCCGGAGATGATGGTGTTAATGCCCACAGGTAGGAAAAAAATGGAACACCTTCTACTATCAATAGAAAGACAAATAATGTGAAAACAGACTTCCATGTGAGATAATGTTCCCATAGGTGTATGTGACTTCCAGTTGGAAGTTTAACATGTTGCTGTTTTGTAAGTTGAAAAAGACAAAAAAGAGGGGCAAGTGGAGGAAAGGGAATATGCTTTAAAAAATGGACTGATAAAAAATAACCTTTCCAATGTAAATCAGTCATAATACACTACAAAAGTTTTTTGTTGGAGGCATGGAAAAGAGCAAAACAGTGGCTCAAAGCATTATTCTCTGATGGCTGTTTCTTCCAGTTTTCATTTTAAAATGCTCTCAATTACACTGGTATTAATTTTTTTTTTAAAACAAATATTTTGCATGAGAAAATTCCATTCAAAGACACCTAATAGCTGTCAGTGCAATGTTAGCTTGATAGTTTGTCACCTGTAGCAAGAAGGATGAATATGAAAACAGCATCCTCACCGTAGGCTACTTTTGCCTCTTAGAAAGATTTGTGTGAGGAGTTCCTAAGAGCATTAGGGATATGTGAAGGAAGACAGATAGAGGATTAGCTAGAGAGAACACAAGGCTAAACTTTGTCAAAAAGTGAGGCTGATGACTTTCAAGAATAAAAACTGCAGAACTGGGTATAATTTTGGCAGAGAAATGCAGAAGCAAAAGTTTAAAAAGTGAGTAACAATTTCCCCTCCCAGCCCAGCTGATAAATGAAAAAAAGAGTAGCTTTAAAATTCAAGTGTGCTGCCAAGGACCCAAACCGGGAACTTGTAGGCTTTATATAAATCTTCTTAAGACCTTAGCAGAGAGTAGAACTTAAAAGGCTGGGATTATTATATGTGAGATTACTTTCCCCACTTGGATCCTGGGCTGCCTCAGGCCCACAAGTTTTAACAGTTCATGGAGAATGTTCAGACAGGTTGAAAAGTATAAAAATGAACATAATATCCAGTATTTTTTCAAAAACAAATAACTGAATCTCTCAAAATGCATGAGTCAAGTGTTTGTCTACTGTACTCTGTTTCTGCCTTTTTAAAAACTGCTGTTGTATCATAGAATCATAGAATCACAGAATCACGCAGTTGGAAAGGACCTTGAAGATCATCTAGTCCAACTGTCCACCCATTACCATTGCTACCAAAAAGACAGAAAGGTGCAAGGAAGAAATCCTTTCAGCATGAACATAACAAATTCACTGTGAATGCTCTTTTAGCACCACTTGTGAAAGAATAGGCATACCATTACAGATAAGAGGTAGAACAGTTCTCTATCTACCCTAACATCTCCTGTGGCTGTGCCCAGAGACCACTGCCTTCACACATAATGCTATTCTCTCAAAGCATATTCAAAATTCCATATTAAGAAAATCGTGTTTCCCTCTGAATAAAAACAATGCAAAATCAAACAAAGAAGTCTGAAAAAGATGTTTTTCGCTTTTTCAGTGGACAGAAAATTGCGTTCAAATGAGGATCACATTTCTGCTACGATAAAAGAACTCCTTCTTATCTTAAATTCTTCAGTGTTAGTGCAGTAATATCATGAATAAACCGATTCATAAACCTGTGAAAAGCAGTTGGATAATTCTAAGAACGCTGTTGTCAATAAATCCCTATACACTCTTACTTTGCTGACCTGTGAGCCATTCCTCTGACTTCCACTGGCTAGTCTATTACTCCTTATAGATCTGTTCCCCATATTCAGGAAATCACTATTGAAAACTTGGATAGTTTTTACTACTGATACTCCTGTTGCATTCACACAAACATAATTCAGTAATTTTTTGAACATAAAGTTTAATGAGTAATCACTGTACTAATTCATAGTACAAGCAATATGTTAACTTAAACAATGCTAAAAGAGTGAAGAAAACTGAAGGAAATCATAGGTTCTTCTGTTTTAAAGAAAAATTCTCAAGATTTGCAAGAAAACTCTTATTTATTTATTTATTTATTTATTTTGAGTTCTGCTCTCCTTTTAACAGTTTGTGCTTATTTCAACTACCAACAGTCAACTATACTCATAACAAGACTTAGTATAACCCATAGCCTTTATCTGACTGTTTCAGTGTTCTCAAGAAATGTAGATATTATCACATTTATTTCATACAAGTTTTACATAGAAATGAAAAGGAAGAATGGTAATGAAAGTTATGCTTTGCAGTGAGGCAATGGAAGTTAAGGAGAGGGCAGAAGAAATGAAGTAACTCTCAGAGGTTTCAAGTCAAATTTAAACTCCAGAAAATGCATTACATATCTACCAGTGTGCTTGATATAAATGGCCTAATACTTTCTAGGTCTGTTTTCTTGCAGCTAATTCCGTATTAGCATTAAGACCATTACAGGATTGTGCTGGTAAAAACTGAAAGCTCACAGTGAGTTGAGAAAAAAATGAGGAAACATCTGTGAAAGAAAAGTGAAGGGAAAATTGACCTTCTAAAATACTCTTGAATTATTACTTCTGTGTGGCTTTTTTTTTTTTTACCTTAGACTCTCTGGAGCTTCAAGAAGCAAACATCATCATCTGAGAGCATAAATACTGCAGGGAAATAAAACAGTTTCTGGAGAACAAAGCCACCTTCTCTTTTTGTGCATGTCTTCAAACAGTTTCTCTGATGCTTTCAGATCCCCCTTAACATAATTTCCATATTAATTCCATGAAACAACTGACAGATCAGGAGAGCTTACAGTCATGTTCCTTCTACCACTTACTTATCAGCTTACAGTTTCAGTAAAATAGGAAAAAAAAAAATCCTGCTATTTTTTTAAGGAGTTACAAATCATTAGGGCAGTGGACACCACGCACTTGACATTTTTGGGATGCTTGTTTTCCTTTTCACCTGTAGAAAGGTCCTTTCTTAAAGTAGAAACATAGAGCATACTGCTAAGATTTGTCAACCTGAATGATGTTGTGCATACTTAAAGAGGTAAAATTTTAAATAGTGACAATTGTAAGAAGTTTTACTCACCTCTAAGGTAAGTAAAGGAGAAGTCATGAAAGAGTGAAATGTTTCCTTTAAGTTGAGAATAGAAAACTAGTAGCTGGTTGTCTGTTGCTCACTGACCTGCAATCTTAAACATTAACTGCCATCTAGTGATACTTTCGCCTCAAACGGTTATTCTTAAGTATCACTTCATATTTCTGAGGCAGCCTCAATCCAGAAACTGCTCGAAGTCTGCAGCGTATACCACTCCAAGCACATACTGCTATTCACCTAAAGCTATATCAAATTCAAAAAGCCAATTTGATCCTTCCCTTGCCTACTGCTTTCTTACCTGAATAGCATGCCATCATAGTTATACCTCTTGAACTCTTGTTATCACAGTTTACTGATTGTTTCCTTGATATTCTTTATTCCTTCCTCTGGTCTGTCTGTTATTCTTCAGCATTGCATGTGCTTCCCTTTCGCACATGCACACATGCACACTTTGCACAGAAAGGCAATGAGCAACATTGCTGATACCACTGCCACTAAAACACATCAACAATCACAAACCAGCCTCAAACTGGGGGGCTGAAAGAACAGATAGCAGGCACTTGATCGAACTGCTTAAAGCCAACTAACCGTGCACCTAAATGAAATAGCCTATGAATATGAGTCTATTCACCCTATCATTACTCCCAAATAGTAAACAACCCAAGAGTACCTCTAGATTTTCTGCATGGCAGTAGGTTGTATAACAGGATTTCTCCTTGAATAGTATTGGTTTTTGAGGTTATAACTGTGCACAGATACCTTACACCTTGATATCAAGATGCTTTGCTGATACAGAACCTTGGTAAAGGACTAATACATTTAAGAATGGTTAGCTTTGCCAAGATTACATCTCAGGTTGACTGTAAGCTTTGTTAAGGTTGCATATCAGATTTCACACATATAATTCCTTAGATATAAATTCTGACTAAGTCTGGGGCTAGGAGTAGATCCAGATGCACCTAAGATCTTTACCTCTGTAGTTCAAGGAGTTTATAAAGCAAGAGTGTTCGTTCTGAACCTTGTGAGTTGACAGGAGAGTCTCCTATTTGAGTGTGTTTACCCTACCCTTTATGTAGTAAATAGTCAAGTGTACTCAGTCGTCTTTGGTCTTGTTAAGTTGCTAATCTATTTACATTTAAGTTTTATTAAATCACTTTATTGTAAGAGAGAAGCTAGAATATATTTATTGATATGCTATAGATACAAATATAGAGTAGTTGTTTCTATCCCTAACACTTTGTTTTCTCAGAAAAAAAAAAAGTGCATCTATTCTGAGCAGTAATGTTTCGGTATTACCTATTTTTCTTTTTTAAGAAGTTTTCAGAGAATTTTTTTACTTCCTTCTCCTACCATCCACTTCACTGATACTGTTCATCTTTTAGTCGCTGAATTGTGCATGTTCTCTCATATTATCTTCCTAAATCAGCAAACTGTAGCTTAACATTTAGAAAGCAATGTTTTTACCAGATTCTTTTTATTTTATTGGCCACCTTGGTCATAGTGGCTATGAAGTTGTTGAATTTAAAATCTTTTATATTAGGAAACCTGTCACTAAACATTTAACCCAAGTGTTGAATATTTATGGAAGGTTACTTATTGAAATGGCCACCTCTTGGGAAAAGCTAAAAGCTCTAGGGTGGAATGTGATGGATAATCCATTCCATGATATTTCTTTGAGCAACGTAACCTGTACCTTTAGCTGTTAACAAACACAAGGAGAGTGAGACATGCTAACTGTAAGAAAAAAAATATGGAATATAAAGAAGTGTGGAGATCTCATGGCCAGATTCTGTGATCATCTTACAAGGATGGGGACTTGATATTATTGGAACTGATAAACTATCTCTTTTTCTCAAGCCAACAGTTTTCCACCATTTCATTAAAAATGTGATAAAAGGTCCACCCAATCCTGGGGTGCATCAAGTATAACACTACCAGATGATTAAAGGAAGTGATAGTCTTGCTCTGCGCTGTATGCACATGTGAGCACTAGAATCCAAGAATGATATAAAACTGTTAGAATCAAAAGGATGGCAACAAAGACAGTGAAGGATCTATAGGTCAAGATATTTTAGAATCAACTGAGATCCCTTGGTTTGTTCAGCTCAGAGCCATGGAGGTTAAGGAGTGACCTCATAGTGGCCTACAGCTTCCTGTGAGGCGAGCAGAGAGGCAGTGCTGACCTCTGCTCTCTGGTGACAGCAACCGGACTCAAGGGAACAGTAAGAAGCTGGTCAGGTTAGGTACTAGGCAAAGATTTTCTCCAAGAGGTTAGTTGGGCAATGGAACAGATTCCTATATTCGGAGTTTGACTTGATGCTATTTGTGGGTCTCTTCCAAATCAGGATGTTCTACGATTTTATTTATAAAAGTCTGATGCTATATCAAGTTATGTTGCCATAGTGTTAACTCAGATGGGGTCTGGCATCCTTACAAGGAGGTGTGTGGTAGCTCCTCTCCTGAAATCTAGAGATACCACCACTGACATTTTTTTCCCTCATGGATGGTTCAAATGAGTGGATAAGAACAAACTAACTATTAGATTTCATTGAGCAGAGGTCAATTCATTATCTGCCTTGTGTACACAGTGCCTCAATAAAAACTGGCATAGACAACACTGATTGTGCTGCCATAGTTATTTCATGTATTTTACAAATAGCTTGTAGATGAAAATCAAAGGATTAGCTTGCATATGGATTTAATTTTTTTAGTTTGATGCAAGTGGATCCTTCTCATCTCAACTATTCAACATAGAGTTTCTTGCAAAAATATACATCTACGTCCTCTACCCCAGTATTTTAGAAGTTTCTGGGTATTTTTAGTCACAACTATTACTCAAAATATTGCTCTAATTAAAATATTTTTAGAGTTTATTTTGGGGCAATAGATTAAATTCTCTATAGCTGTTGTTAGTGTTTTAATTTCATTAAAAAAAAAAGAAAAAAGAAAAAAAACAACAGAAGTTAATTCCTTTTTTTTTCCTAGAAACAAATAGTGCTTTCTTTTCTATATTTTTAAAAAATGATAGTTCATTGGAAATGCTCCAGGTTGCACTGCTTGTTAAAATACGACTGAAAACAATCCAGCAAATACAAAACAATAACTATATCTTTGCTGTGTAGTACTAGCCATTCACTAGTGTTTTGTGCATTAAGAAATATGTCCATTTTGTTATTCGATCTTGTTATTCAGAAGCTTCTAAGAAATCCTTTTCACTGAGAAAGTGAATTTCAATCTCAATCTACCCTATTCTCTCTTAACACCACCTCTGCCCTTGATGCTGTTCTTTTGTTTTTTACCCAAGAGAGTTTGGGACAAAAATAATATGAGTATATCTTGTCATTTAAAAAAAAGTCATAACCTGAGAACTGATATTTTTATCTTGGTAACGCCTGAAGCAAGCTTGCCAACTTAACTGGTATTACATTCGACTTCTGCTGTTTCACCTTCTGAGACTTCTGTTTCAGCATTAGCTATTTTACTTGACTACAGCAATCTCAGGCTTAACAAAAAGAGAGAAAAAAATTAATAGGATTTGAAGGTTTGAGCTCCTGCTCAATAGGGAAAATGCATTTTTCATATTAATGAAAGAAAAGATACGCAAAATTCTGAGGACGGTAAGCATCAATTTGAAATATACTGGTCAGAGGATGTTATAGTCACAAAACTCCTCCCTTCATTTTAATTGATGAGGAGAAAGAGTGAAACACTACAGTATTTTCAGGCTTTTTTTGACTTTTATTGGTGTCAGAATTAGTGGTCATTTCTAACTACCACTCATTTTAGTATTTGAACTGAAAACTGGAGTGACCAGCAGCAGATGCTTTCTTGCAGATCCTCTTCCTCTGCTGCACTTCTTCATTGCATTTTGCTGTAGGGTTTTTTTTAAGCTTTTTAGCAAGTTAACTAACAGAAAAGTATTCTCAAAGTCAAGTACTGTGTTGGCTATTTGCAATCAGAATTTAATTAAAAGTTCCCAAATCATCAAATCTCTAAGGGCAGAAGTTAATCTGAGAGATGAGAGACTATGTTTACCAGTAGAGCACAATGCTTAATGCTGGATGGAGTGATGACTCAAAAAAATACTAATAAGTAAAAAAAAAATTGCAGGTGTCAGGTCAGGTCCTCAGGTGAGACTCAACAAGAGTTGTTTGCCCAAGTACTCCGTAATCAGGGTATTTTAAGTAGTATCTCATGTTTCTTCATAATCTGTCTTCTCAGAATCACTACCAGGTGAATGATCCCTTATTATTTACAAGCAAAGGCATGCCTGACTGGTGCAACACATCTCTTTAGGTTTACTCACAGCCATCTTTCTTCATTTTGAGAAACCTTGAAGACTGCACCAAAACCCATTAAAAAGAAATGTTTATTTTTTATTTCCTCTAATTCTTTTGAATATTAAGGGTTGAGGATGTTCCTGAGCAATGCTGTTTGTTCTTGGATAAAGCACTTTGGCTGAGTTAAACAGCTGTATTCATTCATGCACTGAGTTTACAAGGCAAGATTTTGGTAGCAGGGGAGCTGCAGGGTTGCCTCTGTGGGCAAAGCCCAGCATTGCTCTGTGTCAGAGCACAGCTGCTCCAGAGGCAAGCACTACTGCCAGAGCTGAGCCATGAGTGACGCTGAGGGTGCTCTGGAAGAACAGGTTTGAGGAAGAGAGAAACTGCTGTGCAACAGCTGTTGTAATGAGTCCAGAGTTCTATTTTCTCCTCATATTCTCATGAGGAGAGGGAGTGAGAGCAAACTGTGGTAGTGCTGAACTACCTACTGGTTTCACGAAACCACCTCAAAATGGAAATGAATTTGCCCAGACAGAGGGGTACACAGTTCCTGATAAGGAGCCCTGTGAGATTAAGAACCTACATTGAAAATAAATAAATAAATAAATAAATAAAATGTTGGCAGCTGTCTCTTCACAGTGTAGTGAGTTTGCGTAGTTTTCTTTAAGTTCAGATTCAGTGATGAACTTCATGTATTGGAGCCTAAAGTAATGGATGAAAGAAGACAGTCTGCCTGCAAAGTTTCTACTATAAGACTGAAAGAGAGAATGCATGACATGTATGCTCAAAAAGCTTATTATAAAATGAAACATAAAACGTGTTTAGATGTACTGATAGTTATGAAACGGAATGACTTCTCACCGACTTCTTGCTTGGGGCATGCAACATAAAAAGTCAGACTACTTTGTGCATTTAATTTCTCAGATGGCAAGTTTACAGAAGTGAAACAAACCCTGGGGAATAATAATGGTATGGAAAAATTATATAGCATTACTGAATTACTTACTGTTAGTGTCTCAGAATATTTAAGTCTCTACAACTTGAATTGCCTGATTACATACCACTAAGCTACCAGAGCTGAAAAGATCTTCAGTAAGTTTTAAAATACTTTCTTGTTTTACAACACAAAAGATGCAGCAGTAACTGGGTATAGGTGACAAAAATTTGCTAATGGAATGTTGTGGGTTTGGTCTCTGTGAGAACTCAGGGATTGCCTTATGTTGCATATACGGCCAGTTCCATTCCCTTCCTAGACAGAACTCCACAGGGCATAGCTGAGCCCATCAACCAAGCAGGTAGTTCCTCTGGAAATACATAATTCAGGAGGTGCAAGAAATGCCAGATGGGTTGATAAAGAAAGAACAAAAAGTATGAGAAGCAACAGAGGTAATGCTTAGGTCAGAGGATTAGGACGAGATGCACCATGGCACCCAAGAATGTATTCACTGCAGCCCATGGATTACCCACACTGGAAGAAAGAAGAAGCAGTAGAGAGTGCATGGCTAAATGGGAGTTTGGCTGTTGGCATGACCAGGGCCACCCTCGCCTAAGGAAATGACAGCAATATATTTTTAATATGGAACAATATATTTGTTGCAGCATATGTCAAGATGTTATCTTCTATTAACTTAGTTTCTAAATAGGCATATTTCTTCTAATTGTTCAATTACAAATCTCAAACTCTCTTGCCCTTCAGACCAGCTGGTGACTCGGAAAATCCATACTCCTACTTTCCATTAAAAACCTTGCAAGTGGATGAGGGTTTTATTTCTGTTCTGATTAATTTAAGAGCCATTACGCTTCCTTGTCAACCCTTGAAGATAGTTAGGATTTATAATCAGCAGTTCTCAGATTAGATACCTAGAAGAAGTGATCATAGGATCAGAGAATCATAGAATCACAAGTTTGGAAACGACCTACACGATTATCCAGTCCAACCATCCTCCCATCACCATTGCTGCCACAAGCACTAAACCATATCTTGTAGCTCCTCATTCAGGTACCTTTTGAACACTGCTAGGGATGGTGACTCCACCACTTCCCTGGGCAGACCATTCCAGTGCCTGACCAATCACTGGGAGAAGTTTTTCCTTATATTTAACCTAATCTTGCTCTGGTACAACTTGTGGCCATTTCCTCGGGTCCTATCTGTTGCCTGGGAGAAGAGGTCAAACCCCTCCTCATCACAACCTCCCTTCAGGAAGTTGTAGAGTGTAATGAGGTCTACCCTGAGCCTCCTTGTCTCCAGACTAAACAACCCCAACTCCCTCGGTCACTCCTCCNGAGGTCAAACCCCTCCTCATCACAACCTCCCTTCAGGAAGTTGTAGAGTGTAATGAGGTCTACCCTGAGCCTCCTTGTCTCCAGACTAAACAACCCCAACTCCCTCGGTCACTCCTCCTATGACTTGTGCTCCAGACCCCTCAACATTTTTGTTGCCCTTCTTTGGACACGTTCTCTTAGTGAGGGGCTCAAAACTGAACACAGTACTCAAGGTGCAGCCTCACTAGTGCTGAGTACAATGGGATGACTACCTTCCTGCTCCTTCTGGCCACGCTATTTCTAATGCATCTAATGTGATCCCAAACCAGAGGCTGTTGATTGCACCAGTTATTCTTTCGATACCTCACAGTTTTTTTCTATGTATCTACAACCTTGGGAAGACAAAACTGATGGAAGAAGGGAGGTGTATTGAAAAGAGGGTCAGATTTCATTCTGGAAGGGGAAATGCCTCTTACTTATTTTGGCTTTATACTTAAAATGTGAACAAATACAAGTTTATGGGAAAATGCATCAAGGAGGCATTTGCAAGAGGCATTTCAGTTTTCAAATTTCAATAAATACTGAAGTGAGTGCATAGCATGTGCTTGTTCATGCAACCTTTTGTTTGGAAATGGAAAGAAAAAGTACCTACTTCTAATCATCAAATTTTCTTCTTTTGTAGTTGTTTATAATTCAAACATGGCAAACTGAAGAGCGATTCGTTCAAATCGTTGCTTTCTTGTTGGCTGATGAGGTGCTCGTTTGCCAAATTACTACTTCTTGCTAAAGTCTACTTAAACCAAAATCCACCTAGAAAAGACTAAGTAACACCATTAGTTCAGAGAAATTATTATATAGTGAAAAATAAAGAATGAAATGTTCAACTCAGACTGTTGGTACCTTCTTCCAGTTGTCTACATCTGTCCAAGATATGTCTAGTCCAATTTTGATGTCAATTGATGAGCTGTCAATTCTAGTTCCAGAAATTTTTATCTGAAGTAATTAGCACTATAAATTAAATTTAGATTTTAAAAATCTAAATCTTTGTTCTGACTCCAATTTGTATTCAAAGCTCACGCTTGCATTTTCATTTGTATAATTCCAGTTTTAATTGCCGACATTGAGATTTGATATTAAATCCAGCAGACTAAAAGCCCATATTTAAAAATAAGAGCTATTTCAAATTCTGCCAGAAGTAAAAATACAAAGAAACTTTAGTCCAACTGCACATTTTTTTCATTCACACAAGCATTTTTGGCTGATTTTAGTGACGCTTCTCATAGCATTAGGAATAATAAAGAATCTCAAGAGAAAGATATTATGTCACCATCTTATTTAAAATGTAGTTTAGGAACTGGAAACATTTTCCAAACTGCATTTTAGAAAGGAATATTTTCTAATCAGCAGTTTTAACTGTGTTATCTTTACTACTTCATGGTATTAAAAATGTGACAAAAGTACTAAAGTACAAGTCCGATTACTTTACATTATCCAGTGATTTTATGTATTCTTAATTAAAATATAGTAGTATTCAGTACATCAAGAAAGATCTATCTGCAATTATAAAAAATAAAGCTGTCAAATATTTCATATTGAAAAACATTTTGGAACTGTTTGAGATACAATAAGCACTGTATACTGCAGAGCAAGCTAGCCTCAGCTATAGTTTTTATCTCTTTTTCTTTCCTAAAAAACTCTAAATAGACAATTTTGTGGTTGTAAAACTTCTTTTTTCTTCTCTTTAATAGGCATGTATTTGTGTCAGCAGTCTTGTTAAAAATGAAATTGAGTCTTTTTTAACAGTCTGTTAGTTTTGTTGTGGGGAAGTTATTTCTGTGGTCTTCAGCTCCAGAATAAGACAGTTATCAGAAAGAGTTGCAGTCCTGTGTCTGTGTATATTTACAACCATTCCCTTTCTTTGCTTCTCATTTGAAGCAACTACTTACTGCTACATACATGCAGATCTCTATGGAAATTCAGGCATTGTTGTAAGTTGGTCTTTCCACAACTCAGTCTTACCCTGATGGAAGACAGGATATGACTAGGGCATGGAAGCACTGATATACTCTGTGTTCTCCAGTCTGAATATGGCCTTGGTTATCAAAACACTGAAGTAAGTGCTGAGACCTTCAGTTTGAGCTGATATTCTGTGGGAAGCAATTGTGAAGAGCAAAGGACAGGCTTAATGTGCTCCTAGTTTCAGTGCTGCTGAGCAGACGTGCTGTTGCATTCTCTATTAGCTGGAGTTCCCCAAGTGTTCTGCAGCATAGGAGAAAAAAAAATTCAAGACCTCAAAGAAATAACATTCTTTCAGAAAATGTGCACAGAGGGACATGATGTTAGTACAGCCAGAAGACTTGGTCAAGTGTAATTTTCTTGTAGTTTGTCACTAAGCACAGATTTTTCTGATGAAGCTTTGTCTTTTTACCTTAACCTTGGATTATTTGAATAGTAATAATAATAATAAAAAAAATCTATGTCAAACACTGTTATGTCTTCACTTTGTTTACTATTTCAGATAGATTCCATTTAAATCTTTCAATACTTTCAGAAGGAGACGGAAAACTGATGAAATTAATAGGGAAGATGATGGGTACTGTTTCACTTTAATCTAACGATGTTATAGCTAGTTTTGGACTTGCATAGCAATGGTTTTGTAGTGTGCTCTCCTCAGAGGTTTGGAGCTAGAACTATGCATACTACCAGCAGGATCAAAAACAATGAAAAATGAATCTTAGTTGAATTCTATCTCTAGATAGAGTGCTGCTATATTAGATAATTTCCCAATGTAGCCATTATTTTCTCAATGACATAAAACCAAACAAATCCAGAGCAGTATTACTGAGACAGTTCTATCAAAGTCATTTCACGACACAGTTTTTTCTTCTGTGTTTTATTTCCTCTAATAGCAAACTAAAAATAAAATCCCATTACTTCATACAAATGCACTCTGCCTTATTACTACTTGGGTGATTAGGCATAGAAAGGGACTGTAGCAGAGAGCAGAGGAATTTGTGGGTCAATAGAGGTAGAAAAATCTAACATATTCAGGATGTATTTGCAAAACAAATGCTCATTCTACAGTTGAAAAAATAGAACTTACTCTTTTTTTAAGTTAAAGAAATATAAAGCATTCCAAATAAATTGGATTTACTGCACCTGTAATCTTTAACCGAGATGAAAAATGCATTGGAGACAGAAGGCGAGTTTTAATTAATAATCTGGAAAAACAGTAATAAAATAAACAACGTCCCTGTTAATTAGTGTTATAGTTTTACAGGCTAGAAATATCTGCATTTAGATTTATTATGATTGCTTTTGTGTTAGATTAAAAAACAAACCAGCTCTCCTTAGTTAATATAATGTTGCAGTTCAGCCTTCAAAGTTCAGTCCATTGACCAGCAAGCAATTTGGTATAGAACATGCAGCCTATCAAGCTCAAAAATCAGCAGCTTTTATCTACAAGGTGACAAATGGTAATGGAAAGATCAGAAACAACCCTCACAAGAAAATTAGCTAACACAGAGAACCCAGGCATCACTGACATGTTGGCAAACATTCATACTTGCAATGACAGTGAATTCATGAATGCAAAATACTTCATCCCTGAAACTTGATTACTATTCAACTTAATTATCTTCAGATTTTTTCTTCTGCAATTTTCATCAGTCTATAAAGAACACTTAAAAACTTAATTCCTTGTCTTACTGATTTTTCTTTGCTGTTTTTTTTTGTTTGTTGTTGTTATTGTTGTTGTTGTTTTTTAGAAAAACCAAACAGTGTAGTTTCTATTACCCATGCTCCTCTGAAATATTGCATGTATTGCATACATGACACCATGGTCACATCTCAGTTTCATGTTTAAAATGCTAGTAATACATTCACATGTCTCAAAATAGCATTTGTGACTTATCTTTATCCTCTCCTTGCAGCTACCTACAGACTTTCTTCAAATTCCTTCTAGTCTTGCTAGCTTCTATCTGAGGTCACCCAAAACAAGGAGGCAGAGATAAAACATACCCTGCTATTACCTAATTCTCACTAATACAATAATACACAGTACTGGTAAAGAGATTTCCAGCTAACATCGGAAAACAGATTGTGAGGTGATCGATAGATGAGATGATATATGATAAGGAGAGGAAAAAAAATCAGCACTCTAAGGTAAGCAAATTTTCACACTGTTGGATCCAGACCATGCCCAGTTTAATTGTATTCAAATCTGACAACTCTGTGCTGTCAGTTAGGAGCTTCATTGCTTAAAGGCTTCCCATTTTTTCCCCAACTGTGCATCTGTGAAATGTCCTCCATGATTTAGCATTTTCATTAATCTCTGTAACTTCATAGCGCTACAATGCTGATAATATGAANATATATATATATATAAAGCAACCTTAAGTTCATGCTTTCTAGCTCAGCAAAACCAACACTAAATGGATTATTTTGATGGAAAATAACATGACATTTTCCCCTTCGTTTTTCTCAGCAAATATCATGCTGAACTATTAAGGATGTAAGGTATTTGAGACAATGATATGTAGATCTCTGGCAGCACTNAATTCCAGCAGAAATGTTTCTTTTAAAAAAGTAAATCTTGAGTAAGGTCAAGGCTCAAGCTTTACAATGACTGAAGAGCCTTCCTTTGTGATACATATTTTTTGCTGTAAACATTAGGCAAACTCCAGCAGTTGGAATGACTCCTACATATTACAAAATCAGAAGAAGTAGAGATGTTGAGTTTATATTGCTTTGAAGTTGAATATGGATGCCATTGAATATTTGTAGAAATATATATACACAGAAATGTGAGGAAAAAAAAGTGTTTTCCACTTTAAAATTTTAATTTTATATATAAATCTGAGGGCAAAGAAATATCTTGCCCTGTAACACAAGAAAGACGCAGAGCTCTTGTAACGGGTTCAGAGGAGGGCCACTAAAATGATCAGAGGGCTGGAGCACCTCTCCTATGAGGAAAGGTTGAGAGAAATGGGCTTGTTTGACTTGGAGAAGAGAAGGTCCCATGGAGACCTCATTGTGGCCTTCCAGTACTTGAAGGGAGCCTGCAAACAGGAGGGAAAATATCTGTTTACATGGGTTGATAGTGATAGGACAAGGGAGAATGATTTTACACTAAGACAGGAGATTTAAGTTAGATATTAGGAGGAAGTTTTTCACTCAGAGAGTGGTAACACACAGGAACAGGTTTCCCCAAGATGTTGTGGATGCCCCATCCCTGGAGGCATTCAAGGCAAGGCTGGATGTGGCTCTGGGCAGCCTGCTCTAGCGGTTGGTGATCCTGCCCATGGCAGGGGGGTTGAATCTTTGTGGTCCTTTTCAACCCAGGCCATTCCATGATTTTATGAAACTGTTTCTTTGATTCATTTTCATTGCTATTCATGATTCTCTGCGGTAACTGATCAGGCTTTAGAGGTTTATGCTCTCTGCTCAGTCTTAGGGAATCGTTTGTTTTTAAAACCATGGTGAACAGGCAGACTACATTTCTGTGGAGTTTTTTCATGCTCCCTAAAGCTATGGAATTTGCTATCCTTTCTCAGGAAATAATATTAGACAACACATTTAATGGCAATACTTGAAATATATATATATATATATATAGGTTGCTTTATATATATATATATATAAAGCACCCATAAATTCATACTNTTGCTTTATATATATATATATATAAAGCAACCTTAAGTTCATGCTTTCTAGCTCAGCAAAACCAACACTAAATGGATTATTTTGATGGAAAATAACATGACATTTTCCCCTTCGTTTTTCTCAGCAAATATCATGCTGAACTATTAAGGATGTAAGGTATTTGAGACAATGATATGTAGATCTCTGGCAGCACTTTGATGGGAGGAGGAAAACCACAGAAGTGCTGATTTCAAGGTTTTCAGAATTTCTCTTTTTCTCTCTATTTTCTTAAAAAAGATGCTAATTTCTCTTCTTGACCCATTCTGTGACTGTAGCCTTTGTAGCTAGGACTAAAGACTAATGGATGAAGTACATCTCGTAGCAGCAGCCAGAGCTCCACTTGTACCACTACCTTGCTAAACTGCTGTTTGTGATGTTAATCTAAAACAAGGGCAAGTACTTGCCAGAGTTCACATTTTTACCATGAGACCAGTGACATTTGTGCTTTTTCTTCTAAGTCCCACTCCTTCAAGTGGTAGCTCTGTGGTACAGGCTCACGCAAATGACCTGGATGAGGGCACTGAGTGCACCCTCAGTAACTTTGTGGATGACACCAAGTAAGCTGGAAGTGCTGTTCTGCCTGGGGATAGCAAGGCCAGGGACCTGGACAGGCTGGATTGCTGGGCTGCAGCCAATGGGATGAGGTTCAACAAGACCAAGTGCCGGGTTCTGCACTTTGGCCGCAACAACCCCAGGCAACGCTATAGGCTTGGGGCATAGTGGCTGGAACACTGTGTAGTGTTGGACCTGGGGGTATTGGTCCACGTTTGTCTGAACACGAGCTGACAGAGTGCCCAGGTGGCCAAAAAGGCCAATGGCATCTTGGCCTGTATCAGAAATAGTGTTGCTAGCAGGAGCAGGGAAGTAATTGTCCCCCTGTACTCAGCTCTGGTGAGGCTGCCCCTCAAGTACCATGTTCAGTTTTGGGCCTCTCACTGCAAGAAAGACATCGAGGTCCTGGAGCATGTCCAGAGAAGGACAAAAAAACTGTAAGGGGACTGGAGCATAGACCCTATGAGGAACAGCTGAGGGAGCTGAAATTTTTCAGTCTGGAGATGAGAAAGCTCAGGGAGAGACCTTATTGCTCTCTATAACAACTTGAAGGAAGGTTATACTAAGTTGGGGGTTGGCCTCTTCTCTCTAGTGATAAGACTAGAGTGAATGGCTTCAAGTTGCACCAGGGGAGATTCAGACAGGATATCAGGAAATAATTCTTCTCTGAAAGAGTGGTCAGGCACTGGAATGGGCTGCCCAGGGAGGTGGTGGAGTCACCAACCCTGGAGGTATATGATGAACATTTAGACGTTGTGTTGCGGAACATGGTTTCTTGAGAACTATTGGTGATAGGTGGACAGTTTGTCTGGATGACTTGTAGGTCTTTTTAAACCTTGGTGATTCTATGATTCTGAATACTGTTGTGTGGGTAGCGGCCTTGCACTGTGTGACAGAGCGCAGTGTTGCCCTGGTAACATGCTGTGTACACCAACCCCAACAATTTCAGCCTCTGATCAATTGAATAAGGTTAGTTCTCTTCCATTGCTCAGAAAAGCATTAACTCTTTCCCCCAGGGGCAGTTGCTAAGAAAGATAGCAGTCATAAGGCTCTTCAACAGTGGCGTGTTCTTCCTTATTCCTGCACTGGAGATTCGCAACCTGAGTAGTGGCTGCAGGACTTGAGCCAAAATCTCTTGAGCAGAATTAGGTTCTCAGACATGCTGATGGTAGGCGCTGTCACTGGAGTCTTACGGGGTTTTAATCTGGGCTATTTGCTCACCTCCATCCAATAGATACGTTTACTAATAAAACTATACAAATAGGAGAATGAAAAACAGCCCTGATGTTAAAATGAACAATGCAATATGAAGTCACCTTTTTCCAGCCCTCTAAGTAGAATCGCATTGGTGAGAATTTATGGCAGTACAGGTTTGCCTCATTACCACAGGCATTAGTATGAGCGCGTGCACACTGTACGTTCGTGAAATAACATCTTCAAGGGTACACCACTATACTCAAAGCATTAGTATTATTTTCAAGGAACTGTGTTGCTTTTAGCATTTCATTATGTACAGAAGTCATAATAAGAAACAGCGCCATGTTTACTAATATGTCTCTTTGTATTTTCACACAGCTGAGTTTTAAACATTCACAGCAATAGGTGTTCAGGAATTTTGATGTGACAATGAAACTTCTATTAGACAAGGTTGAAAAGGACCTCAATTCAGAGCCTAGAAGTAAAACGGGATTGTCTTCCTGTCTTAAAATTTATTGTACCTTCCATGAATGTACCAAATGATGTCTGTTTTCACCTTCCTGTGCTCGTTTCTCTGATCCCCATTTGAAGAATGACAAACCATTAACAAAGTGCCTCACTTTCATAGAAGTGAAACAATTGGCATCTACTTACAGAAAAAAAGTTGAAAGCTGTAACTGCCCAAAAGTGTACCAAATATCAGATTTGTAATCCCTCTCGCCTGACATCTTGACTGTTGCTTCTGAAAAGGAGTTGACACAAAGAGAAGGAAAAGGCCTGACAACAACCTGCAGAATCCTGCATTATTTACTACCTATCTGTACAGCACAGCTTCGGCTGGCAGGGAGAGTTAGGGCTGAGAATGAGAGATGTGTACTGCTGCTGTGAGAAATGTAAATAAGATTAGAGTTGCCAGTCCCTGCTGAGAGGTAAACTTCTTTTCCAGAAACTGAACACACCTTTTCTTTGAAACCGCATCTTTGTTCATGGGAGCAGCTAGTCTGCATCCATCTGCCACACTTAAACCCCGGACCTTGTAAATAATCTCTGCTCATTGAGCACAGCTATGACAAAAATGTAATGTCTTCTTGTTCTACATGTCTGGGAGCTAATCTTTTCTTGGCAGCAAACTTGTGGTCTGTCAGCCTCAGTTCCTTTTCATTTATATACTTATTTTGCTCAGCACAGATGTGGGTGAAGAGGGTAAGCACAAAGGGGAATTCACAGAGTAAACAAACCATACCTAACAGCCAGGATGATCTCCTTGAGGATGTAGATAAAAGATGTCTTCTACTACAGCTTGCCTGATGCACTGCTGCTTTTTCACCTATTGCTGATGGGGCACACAAGTGAATGAGTGAAGCAGGTGCTGGATGTAAAAGCACAATTTGGATGGGGCTACAGTTTGAGTTCATAAGGCAATCACAACTGGCAAATTATCTTTTTGAGAGTGTGATTTCAGAATTAAATGTATTGTGATTATCCCTGGCAGAACTCCATCCTCTTCTGCATGTGGTTGACACTATTTAGTCTTTGTCTGACTCTTCTTTTTTCTTGGCCCAAAGCTTGCTCTCTGAGGCATTTTTTTGTGATAAAACTCTGATTTACCTAGGAGGCAAGTGGTGGGTGTCACCTTGGGCCAATCAACATCATTTTGTGGACAATTTTACATTTGAAAGCATTTCTTTGAAGATGTTTGCCTTTTAAAAGGGAGTGACCAGGAGTGTTTACTAGAAGATCTGGTCCGTGATCAAATAACTCCAGCTTGGTATGAGAGTTTGGGGGAAGATACCATTGTAACCTGTGAAAGCAAGATACAAGTTGGTACCTCCCTGCTCCCTCTTACCTGCTGGTTTAAATTTGCAAGTCCTGGAGGACAGGAAGCTATGAAACTTTGCAGATACTTCCATCATCGTAGTGTCAAATTCTTAGACCAGAGCTTGCTACCTCTCCTGCCAAAATAGGCCATGTAATCAGCCTAGAAATTCACAGAAAGCCTTCTTCTCATGTGTCTAAGTGTATGCCCAGGGTCCCTGTCATACATTACTGGTGGCAGCTGGTTATGCCCCTCCAGCACAGCCAAGTGCAGAGGTCTCTCTCCTCTTGAGCTTCAGTTCACAGCATAATCCTTGGCTTGTTTGTGCATGTCACCATGTTAGCTCTGTCGAACAAGCTGCCACCACTCTGACGAGAGGTTTGAAACCCTGAGGCCTCTTCACAGTACCACATCCTTGGCAGATAATATAAGTGCTAATTCAACCAGAGTGAAACCACCTTCCCACCTTCTCACTGGGACAGCTGTCCTAAGGAAAATGTGTCACTTCAGCCACTTATCCTGTAGCCTACCTGGAGCTATGGATTGGCTTTAGAGAAGGAGTAGTTCAGCTTGGTGTGAATCTCTTGCTGAGATTTCTGAAGATGTAGTGCAGTGTGTTCCTGAAAAAGCTTGCATTCTGCCTAAGGCCATGAAAATATTAGCTTTAAATTCTGTCCACATTCAGAATATTTATAACAGATTATATTTAAAGTGTGATTATAGCTTCAGAGAAGTATTGGATTTGGTCAAGATCATTTCTTATCATAGATGTTGTGTTTATTCTCTAATTTCCACACTCGCTGAGCTTTCCTGGTTATATCATTAATGTCACTGATCTCAAGGATATTACTTTTATTTTCTTCTCAGAGTGACTGAGACATTATCACAAGATGTACTTTTATTTCTATAATTCGAATATATTCATATATGAAATACTTTCTCAACTGATATACTATCCTGAAAGTTTGTGCTTACCCATAATGTTTTTATATTAGGCCACTGAAACAAATAGGTTAATCTTTTCATTGCTGTGAATCATACAGTGTCCCTGCATTGCTCAGTGAAGTCAGACTAACTTGACAGTGGTGAAGAGCAGCAAAAAAGCATCAGTGCCTTAACCCACTGCCATTCCATGTGCCTCTACCCCACCCTGCTCTATGCCATTACACACTACCTTTAAGTTCAAACAATTGCTAACTCAGCCTTTCTCAGGCATAAAAAACAGAATAATCCAATCTGTTGGATCACAAAGCAGACAGACACTGCAGATGCCACTGGCCAGGAGTTCAGACGATCCACTCGCGGCTCTTTGAGCCCGAAAACACCAGTTAGCACCCACGGGGCTGCTCCTCATATTCCCGCTTGCTCTTTCCAAAACAGCCTCCACCAGTCATCCACAGTTGTCTTACCATGCATTTATTCCCCGCCAGGTGGAGCAATAAACAAAGAATATTGCTGCTGAGATTGTTTTCCTCTTTTTTCTTTCTTTCTTTTTCTTTTTTTTCCTGTGTATGTGTGCGTGCGCGCATTTGTGTGTGTGTGCATATGTGTGCATATTTAAGCCTTCATTTTGCCTTTCCTCAACCCAAACTTCTAGCACAATAATGAGACAAATCAGCAGCACAGTATTTCCTTCTCATTTAGACCACTGCAAAAGTGGATAATGTTTTCTGCAATTTGCAGTCTGTCACCAATAAAGGTTTGCAGGAGGGAAACGGTCTAAGCTGCATTAACTCTCCTTCTGCATGCTACCAACTGTATCAAGAAAATTAAAAAAAAAATAAAAATAAAAGCCAGATCACTCTTTTTGCATTAGTTGGAGGAAAAAAAAAAAAGTTTGGAAAACCTGCTCATATACACAGAGGCATAAAATTCACATTAACATCTCATTAAGTTTAAATGCAGTTAGGGACTGATCCAAAGACCATCAAACTCAATGGGAAACTTTCCATTGCCTTCAAATGGGATTTGGATCATGCTGTTAGTGATTGGCAAAAGCTCATATTAACAAAACAAAAAAATCCTGACATTACCTAAAAGGCTATAAAAGCATTTCCATTTCTTGTTCTAGGAAATCCCCTTTATGGCTGATCAAATGTAATCACAGCAGCCACCTCTGCAGTGAAATCTTCCTGTTAGGCTAACAACAACCCGAGCAAGCTGAGGTATGAATGCAGACTCCACAGTTATTTTACAAAAATTGGAATGGAATACTCATTTTTGATTATAGTGAATTACCCATAATAGCAGAGGTAAACCTGAAGTGATCAGAAGTTAATTTATGTGCTATGTAAATAGTATTTTAAAAGATGGAGAGATAAAAGGAACTGAAATCCTGTCCAGAAAAAAAAAAAAAAAAAAAACAATGTAGGGGGGCTCTGTTTTCATGTACGAAGATGAAAAGTAGTACATTAAAAATAATTAAAATAAATAAATAAATAAAAACCTTAAATGCCTTGGCCAGCTTCAGAGCCCCTGATCTCTGTTTACTTTTTGAAATGTTGCTCTGGACAATCTGGAGCACAGCTCCAGCTCTGAGTAGGTTTCTTGTTCAGATGGCCTTAGCAGGAATTTTGTTGTTTGGCTGATGGCAAAGCTGAGCCAACAATTTTCTGTGTAGATTTCAAAAATGACCACAATTAGTTGACAAAACCCTCATTTTCTGCACAAAATATTTCAGATTTTAAATGGACATGTCAAATTTGATAGGCAGAAAGCTACTGCGGTCTTAAAAGGCTTTCCTAGTTTTCCTTCTGTTGTGATGTTTTAAATCAGCTTTTCCTCCTTTCTATCTTCAGTACCCCTTTTGTCTGCCTTGCTTTGTTCAACATCCCCTTTGGGGTGTTAGAAGTCTCCATCTTCAGCTATTGTAGTATCTCTAGCACAAATACTTTCTTATTCCACATGACAGCAGCAGAACTGTAAGCTTCAGTTTGAACAGTCTCCTAATTTTTTGAATCACAGATGCTAGAAAACTCTGGATCTAGAGTAGAACAGCAATGTTCTTGTATGAGCTACAGTTCTTAGACTATTGCCACTAAGGAAATTTCACAAATAGAAAAAAGAACATACAACGTACAACAGCTGCGGTAGGTCCTAACTATAACACGTCATTAAATATAACTAACTAATGAGAAATGAATTCTCATGAAAAGGCACATAAGTGATTCTCTTCTTAGGAGCACTGATTTCATTTTTGCTGTGATTCTCCTCTCTCCTCTTAATATCCATTTCCCTTTTTGGTCTTNCCAGGTCCTTTTCCTCTATGCAGGACCTGTGTGAACCTAAGATCGCAAATCACAAGGTTTTGCACTTGGGTCAGGGTAATCCCAGATACCTATCCAGACTGGGAGAAGTACTTCGTGAGAATAGACCTGTGGAGAAGGACCCGGGAGTCCTGGTGGATGAAAAACTGAATGTGAGCCAGCAGAGTGTTCTTGCAGCTTGGAAGACCAATGGTATCCTGGGCTCCATCAGAAGAGGGTGGCCAGAAGGGACAGGGACGTGATTGACCCTCTCCACTCTGCCTTCAAGAGGCCCCATCTGGAGTAATGTGTCCAGGTCTGGGGCCCCCAGAGCAGGAAAGATGTGGTTGGAGAGGGTCCAGAGGAGGGCCACAAAGATGATCAGAAAGTGAAGACAGGCTAAGGGATCTGCGCTTGTTCAGAATAGAGAAGAGGAGGCTGCAAGTAGACCTCATTGTAACCTTCAAGTATTTAAAATGAGATTATAAACAGAAGGGAAATCAACTTTTAACTTGGATAGATAGGGATGAGACAAGAGGGAATAGTTTTAAGCTCTCGAAGGGAAGGTTAGATTCGATGTCAGGTGGGAAGTTCTTCTCAGTGAGATTGATGAGGTTCTGGAACAGGTTGCCCAGAAGGGTTGTAGGTGCTCCAACCCTGGAGGTGTTCAAGAGCAGTTTGCATGGGGCCCTGGACAATCTGGTCTAGTACCAGATCTGGAGGTTGGTGGTTCTGCCTGAGGCAGGGGGGTTGGAACTTGATCTTTGGGGTCCTTTCCAAACAAAGCCATTCTATGATTCTAAGGTGCCAGTTCCATTGAGAATAAGCAGAAATGCAGACATTTTTCTTTGTCATGACTCAAGGGATTGTGAAATTTAAGTGGAGATTTCCATGGAACATTTGTGGCTTTAGGTGCCAAATGCCCATGTGGAAGCTGAATCTTGTAGTACAGGACATTGAGTAGAAGCCAGCTAAACCTTGTACTGTGGTTTGAAACCACTGTTCTATGGCTTTACTTTCTATCCATAGAAGCTTACCTCAGAGCTGTAGTGTGCAGTGTTCAGGCAAACCAGACTTTTGTCTGGATATATTGGTCCATTGATAGAAAATTGCACTAAAATGAAAAAAGGAATAAAAATAGAAAAGCACCTAAATTTGTCTCATATACAGAATAGAATGATTCTGTTACTGGTTAGACAAATGAGAGAACTGTTCATTTCAGCATATCACTAGTATTTTAAATATTAATTTGAGAGAAGTGCAACAAAAAATAAACATTTTAAAGGCTGTCATTCCTGTTTGCTCAGGCTATCCAAGAACATGCTGAGCACTCACAACAGTAGTAATATTAAGTGAGAAGCTGAATGCTTAGCCAGAATGACAGCTCTGTCCTCTCAGGTTGTGGCCATTTTCTCTCAGAGCACAATACAGTGTTGAAATACAGCACTGATAATGCTTGCTGTTGTCTTGATTTAATGTGAAACAGCAACAAGGAGTCACCCAAGTCACTTGTAATTCTGTTCACTTTCTGGTTGCGCTGGGCAAACATATGGAACATTCACATAACAAAAAGTGTCTAATTATTTTTCCTTGAGAAGTTAATCTATGTCTCCCTTAGTTAAGTAGTAAGTATTGAAAGTAATACTATTATTGGTAATACCAACAGTGAGTATTGGTATTACCTATATCAATGTATGCTTACATATGTGTAGAGCCTTTGGTTATCAAGTTGCTTGATACTTAAGTAAATCCTCAAATACTTTTCAAGAAGACATAAATAACATTATTATCTACAGCAGTGCAGAAAGGAGAGGTGATCATTCTAAATATATTCATCAAGACAATTTATCTTGTGAGGCTCTACGCTACAGTTCTAAACACCCAATAGCAGCCCTGCCAATCTCCAGCATTAAAAAAATAGGTGATAATGATTTAACAATAACCTTTTTATACTTGGCTCATAGTTTCTGAGAATGAAGTATACTTGTGCTCACTTGAGATGAAGAGCTAAAAATTTCCTGTTTCAAATTTCAGTTGATAATCTAACAGTTTGACAAACTGAGCCTAGGATTTGTAGAGACATCAGAAATTACTGTGGGACTTCAGTTCGCCAACAGGCTTGTAGAGGCTTTGAGCCATTTTCACATTACAGAAGCAGTGATTGAAATTATGTAGCAATCAGTGAATTAAACCTAATCAGTGACCTTCAGATTTAATGCATGAGAAAATTTTAGTCTTGCAGGAGAAGAAGAAATGAGGTAGGATGCGTGTATTAAAAGAGCAGTGGGCTGCAAGGAAGAAATTCTTAGTACCTTACTAAAAATCCTACTGCTTTTGAGTGGGGTAAACAACTGAATTGGATATGATTCAGTGGCACTTAAAACCACTCAAATTGTAATTAGTAGCTTTGTTCAGTCTTGATTAAAATATATGAATAACATTTTCTATGTTAACATGCAGTATCAATTTATAATTAGATGTAGGAAACATGAAGTTCTATGAGCTAATCCATATATATTTCATTAATTAGAGAAAAAGAATGCAAATTGCTTACCGGAGCTTATTTCTGCAAATTCTGCTGTCATCAGTCAGGCTAGTTACCTATGGAAAAGAATATTTGGAGGTAGTTTAATGGCAAAGTTATTTGTCTTTATTTTCAAATGTGTCTGGAAATACGAAGGAATGTGTTGGACAATTGAATTTACTCAGTGATTGTAGTGCAAGATCGTACCTTATTATTTTTCTTAGAAATGTTTAAGGGTTTTTGAAAATGTGATATTTTTAAATACAGAGATTAAAAGGAAGACATTGAGAAATCTGTACTGCTTCAAATTATTTTGTTGTGATGAGAATTTGCTGTTTGACTCTAGGGAGGATCAATAAAATTTAATTTAACTCAATGACCACCCTTCAAGTAATGTGGAGTTGCTCTAGATACAGGCAAAATATCTTGGGCAACAAAGTTCTTAATGGCCTTGCATTGCACAGTGCCTGTTGGTATCACTGGGAGGATGGACAGACCCAGGGGGGAGGTTCCTAAAAGCAGTGGTTATCCACTATCAATCAGAGGGACAAGCAGCAACTTTCATTCATTCTTCTTCCTTTCTGAAGGGGGACCGGGAACCTTTGCTCTTCCTTCTTATCTGCTGTAACAAAATTCAGAGCAGCATAAGCTGTTGTACTAAATGCACATATAACATAGATTGCCCCAGCAAAGTAAAGGTATAGCTTCTCTCACTTTCTCTTGGAGTGAGAATCTGGTCACTCTCCAACAGCCTTTTTCAATACAAGTAAGGCATGCTTCTAGGATTTGAAAAAAAATAGATCATCTAGATATCTGATCTGCTTGTGCTACAAGAATGTTTAGAAAAATGTTAAATAATCTGTCTTAGAGCATGAGGATCAAGAGCACTTTTGGAGAGGTAGGAAAAGGGTTTACTGCCTGGAAACTGTGATAAATCTGATATTATTAATAGGAATTGTTAGTTGATTGAAACAGGTTTAGGATGTTACCAAGACAGTATCCTAGTACAAATGTTGCTGGGTGGATCTGAATGTGTGTATATACGTTCTGTATAGAGGCAAGTCCTCACTCTGACATGCAACAGATTTCCTTTTAAATACAGTTATTCCAAATTAATTTTCTGTGCTGCTTTGCTGCCACAACTTGGACCAGTGTGGGAGGAGAGTGTAATAGTAACGGTTTCTCCATAGGCAGCAAAGTTGAAACTCAGGGCAAGTTCTGTTAACAGAAAAGTAACTAGATCCACTCTTTCTGTGAATTTCCTTTTTGTTTTTTGATTGTTCTGATGCTTGTTTTTGTGGTATGAGTAGAAGAAGACAGACAGCATTGCTGTGAGGAATAAAATATCTGCATTATTTATTCAAATATCCATGTAATATGTAGACATATGAAAATCTTATTAAGCACCATTTTCATTAGAAATGAACTGATGATATTTACAACAGATTCCTGAACTAAATTATTCTCACTGCACACAGGAATATAATCCACCTCTTTAATGGAGGCGAGAATGAGGCTGTTTTACTCTAAGAATGTGATTGAGATGTTAACATGACTGAGCCAGAATATTAAGGAATATTAATCCATTAATTTATGGTATTAATTGGATTGAGTGGTAGCAAATAGATCAGTATAAGCAACAGAGCATGCTGAAATCACGATCCCTAAGGAAAGTTGTAAAATGTAAAATAGGTTTCTAGGAAATGTATGCTGTCTTCCACTGATAACAAGATTTCATATCCTTTGTAGTTTCCTTTTTTCTCTGTTTCAGTAGTCTGAAATAATCTCAGTTTTGAAGCTCTTGCAGCTGAGAAGCTAGCCATTTCCAGATAATTTTTTTTTAATATTCTCAAGGAACATCACTCATCATTAACAGAAACTAAGTGATCTGCAGTGATGTCAATATTGCAAACTAAATTGGACTTTGTTCATTCTGAATGTTATGAATTTGTCTTTAAAATCTGATTCTAGTCTCAGTAAATTAACAGTAGGAAAAGTCATACAAAAATAATGCCGTGAAAGCTAATGAAAGTAGTGAATAGGATGGTAATAAAAGTCAGTACACAACACATACTGAAAGAAAAATTGCTGTTTACTTTGCTTGAAGGAAATCTTCCACAAACCATCTAGCACTGTATTTACTGCCATAACTTAGAAAATGCTCTTAGACTTCAGCTCAGAGAAGTCTTAGTCTGAATTTGTATGTATATGATAATTTTACTTGAAGAAAATTGTTAAAAGGAGAAGTTGGAAGTAAATCTGCTAGAGGTGACTGTCACATCATGAGACAGAAATGTTAAGTGTAGTTTTCCCTAACCTCAAAGCTAGGACTGTTGGTTCATGGAGTATAACAATTTGCTCTTTGGACCAACTTCATCCTGACATAATTGGGTTCATTTCCATTAGCTTCTAAAGAACTGCATTCACTTTCACAGACTTGGATTTGGAGTCTTGACAGTCACCGAGAAATTATTAAAATTGCTCTTTCATCATTTCCTGTGATCATGCTTGCACAAATGAAGACACTGACAATGCGTGAATAGGTTTGCAAGGATGAGTATCACTAGTGAGAAATTTCTGCGACTGGTTACAAGTGTCTTCATCTTTATAATCATTTATTAATGTTGAAATTTATTTTCGAGACTGAAAGATTCTGGATTTGAGATCCATACAAATTGCAGGAAATATGAATTTTTAAATATGTTTTTTTCTGAAATGTTAGATGATTTTTATCTAGATCACATGGGTTTACTCACATTTCTTCACAAAAATTTTGGAAACTACAAGCCAGCACACCAGATTTGAAAGCATTTATCTAATCAAGCTAATCTAGCATCTTATCTAGTGCTAAACATGGTGTTCCACCCATTTTGTGTTGTGTTGTGTTTCTTTCTTTTTTTTTTTCTGTCAACAGAATTAGAAAAAATGAGAGTTGTTTTTTTTTTTGTGGGGAGAAGTGGGTGAATGTACATGATTCTAACATTATGATACAAAGCTCAAAGCATATTTTTTCCATCAGAAATTTAGAAGAATCCATATATTCACCTGCATAATGTGAAACAGGTTAATTCGGAAGATGAAGCCTTCTTTAGTTTAAATTTGGATACACTTCTCTAATAAAAAGGAAACCCACTTGGGAAGGTGATCTGAGAGAAGAGTAATAATAATTATCAGATTGGAATTACTTTTCTTTGAAGGTTTTTTTCTTAATATTGCTGATAGCGACAATTCCAAAAAATATACATCTGAGTTTTCCCTTATTTACAAATAGAAGTAATAATAGTGGTAACTGTTAGTAATGGCAATGATTAATGATGTCACTAATGGTAAAGGGACCCTGGTGTTTCTAAGAAACCATTGAAGGAATATAGGAATTATCATATACAGTAACTGGAGCAGGGGTTTCATTTAGAACTGAAAGCAAATGTTCAGATGAAATAAAGCACATTAGCATTTGCCCAGAAATGCATCATGAAGGAAATGCTTTTTATTATCATTTAGTTAGCTGTTCAGCAACTTTTATTAATGATAGAAATATGTGACAGGCAGAAAACAAACAAAAATATTTCCTTGTAGCGTCTTTTTCGTATTGCAGGGAAAAAATATCCTATAAAGATATATTTTGCAAAAAATGCATGGAGCATTAATAAAGTAGGAAAAATCTACATTTTCTTGTACACTCTCAAAGGGACCATTAGATGATTTATTTCATTATATTTTGAGTTGCCTACATAGTCTCTGAAGCAATATCTCAATGATGTAGGAAGTTCATCCTTTCTCTACTGCTACTTTTCTCGGCATTCGACTAAACATGAGTGCATCAAATAAGTCTCTACTTCAAATTATGACAGTTTCTTAACATGAACACTTATCTTCATTTTTTTGCATGTTAATAAGTAGCCTGGTCTCAATTCTTCCTACCTTCACCGGAAAAAGGAGATACTTAACACAACCTAGAATTTGTTAACTTCAGTAAATACTTTAATATGACACAAAATGCCTATAATCAGGGGCTAAGATTTGAAAATGTAGACATTTTTTCCTTAGTCCAGATTGTACATTATTGGGAAAATAGTTAACCGTGTTGAAAGATGTTAAACAAATTGAGTATCTGGGGGAAGATTTTGTATACCTCATGCAAGAAATAATTTCTTAAGGATCTGGGAATAGCTGTGATTACCTTTACACGTGGTTCTGCATCTTGTGAATCTGGTTGATAAAGAGTAGCATTGCGCAAGTCATCTAGTGTTATAGGCCAAGATAAAAGATAAGATAACCACTGTGGGACAGTGTGCGTATTCAGCAGTTTTACAGATGAAATGTATACTCTCTGAAAAATGGGAAACTTTCTCGGAATAGAAGGAAAAAAATCTTAAGAGAACAATCAAACACTGGATGCTCTGAGATCCTGTGGAGACCCCGCTGTTGGAAATGTTCAAAACTCTACTGGACAAACTGCTCCTGTTGACCCTGCTCTGACTCGGGGTGGGGGGAGGATTGAACCAGGTGCACAGGCACCTTCCTACCTCATATGTACTGAGGTGATGTCTCAGAAATCATCCTAATGATGTCCCACATTATTAGAGTACAAATTTCTCTGTATAGAAAGCGGCATAATCAAGAACATTGGACTGGCTTTCCTTATACAGACAGTTTGCATATATAATAAAAAAGTCTTAGCATTGAATTTTGACAGGTAAAATCAGTAGAAGATTAGTTTTCATGATCTTCAGTGTGATTGCACCAGATATAAAAACTAGGTACTAAAATAGTCCATGTTCTTTAAGCCTAGGGGCCCTGAATTCAAATATCTTCCACCCTGACATCCTTTCTTCTTCAGATGCAGTAAGGAAAGAAGCTTGACAGACCAAGAACCTAGGTAGCTAACTTTGAATATTATTGCTATTTGCCTAGTATACTCACAACGGCAATCTATGATGAATTAATATTGTGTGCATACTCACACAAAACTAACCATGTATGTGAATGCCTAAAAGAACGCATAATTCAGAAGTAGACCATAACAGTTTATAAATAAATCTGTGTGACTATATTCAGCTAGGTGTAAGCAAATTTAGACAGATCAAAAGGATCAGTGGTGCGGTTATTGATAAATATGTATATGCACAAATCAACAGGAAAGAGTTTAATCTCCCCTAATGGTTTTGGATTTTGAGAAATGCTGGATAAGAAGGCAATTTACTCCTGAAGGAAAAGTAAAGAAAGAGCAGTTCCTTTGTGGATCTCTTTCACAGGATTAGCATTTAGATACAAATCTAACAAATGCACCTTTTTTAGCTTTGCAAAGTGATTTCAAAAGTCAAAGAGAAAAGAGACACTTAGCCCATAATCACGAAAATTGCCTTCTCCAAACTCTTTTCATCAGTCAGATTCTTCCATATGGCTCTAACTTTTATCAATATTAGTCTGAGAAAAATTTGTTCTTCAAATGTGGGATACAGTGTCTGTGCTATGCTATATAACTTCTAACAAAAACCATATTCTTTGTGATTCTTATGAGAAATATTATGACAGGCTGATGCGAACTGTCTTTATCACAGTGTGCTTTAACAATAAAATGACTATCTGTCATTATCATTGTATGTTCTTTTGCTGTCTCTGAAGGAAACTGATCTACAGGTCTTCCTGCTAGCTCATTCCTTATTTAATCTACTTGCTTATAATTATTCTTGTAATTAAATTATAAATAATCATTAGTAGTTTATTCATATTTAGAGATGAACATTGTGGCTGTTGCTATACTGACATTTGCATCTGATATGCTCACTGTCCTGGGATGACCAGTTTGCTCAGTATCACTATAGCTTTGCTCTCTGTATTGTATTGTTTTAACAGATGAATATGACATTTTGGGAACATTTTCTATAGGATGCCATTAAAGTGGGATATTCTGTTTCTGAACACTACTATTTCCCTAATTTACACAGCCTGCTATTGTTCACCCACCCTGTACATTTCCTGGGATTATTAGAGGCAGTGAAACTGACTCGTAAACATATGCATGAGGGGATATACTCAGAAATAAGTATGGAACGGCCAATACAGAGATTTTTTGCAGCTGATTTAAAAAACACATCTCCTAATCTCTTTCTGATGTTTCAAAATGTGAAGCAGTTGTGGGGAATTTCTTCATTTTCAGTAACTCTATTACCTTACAAAGTGTTCAAATAGGGAATATTTTTATTTTATTTCTTTGTATGCCAGAAAATTCTGACAGACATTGAGATATTCCTTGTGTAAAGCAATTTAAGTCTTGCAGCTATGCTTTGTAGCTTCTTACATTCCCAGTTGGCAGTGTTCCTAAAAAAGCTGAAGAGGAGCAAATAAAATCACATTTTCCAAGCATATGCTGCAGGAGGGGTAGAGACTGATACAAATCACAGAACCTCAGAATCACAGAATCACAGAATTGTAGTTTCTACAAGATCCTACAAGATCCTAAATCCTACAAGAGCTCAAAGAATTTCACTACGCGTAAGATGAAAGCATGACCCTGAACAGAGATCTTTTCTGCCACTGTGGGCATCAGGAGATGAAGAGCAACTCCACAGGTGTCATGCTACAGTTACATGGGCAAAAACAGTGATATAAATTGATATTTCATAATAGTCTATTCCACTATCAAAATGGCTCTTGCATAGTTGCTATGGAGGGAGGAAAGCAACAAACAAATGCATTTCTCTCCTATTTTTTGTAATGGCACTGAAGACCACTGTCTGGAAGTCCTCTCCTGAATCTCTGAGTCCCAATGACTATGCCCACACAAAAATAACGTATCAAGAACTCATATATTAAAATAATATATTTTAATTGTGATATATTCCAACAAAGATATGCAGGCATATATTGTTTTCCCTACACTATGTTAGTTATACAGTTCTTTTTAATTGCTCTTGTTAACTTGCAAGAAAAGAATATAGAATAAATAAGGATGGAGGCATGCGCAGTTGAACTTTCTGAAGAACCTGAGGTTTACAGAAGAGATAGGTAAGAAGGAGCAGTATAGAAATCTTTCAAATAATGAGTGATCTAAAAAAGGAAAGAAAAAATATCTCCCTGCTTCCTTCATCTTATTGGCTTCCTTTCCATTTCAGTGAGCACATGTAAGCTGTAAGCATGTGTCTTACTCACTGATTTTGAGTGATCAATCATACTGCTTCCTTCTTCCTTGCACTTTGATCTTCGAGGCTTTTGCACATTTGCTCCATTCAAACCTTAAACATTTTTGTATAGTTTTGTTTTTTTTTATTTTGAAAGTCTATAAGCATAGAAAGAGCACTGATGTACCCAAAAAAATGTATGCAGTTTTAAAAACTAGAACATCAATTCTTCTTAAATTTTTGAGAGTCTTTAGCTTGGGTTTAGACAGCAGAAGCTGAGCAGATATTTATGTAATCATCAGGAATTCTGAATGCAGATTGCTATAGTGACTGCTGAAAATAAAACGTCTATGGTATTTGAATATTACTGTAAGGCAAAATCACGTTTTCATCACACCATTGTCTTTCTCCAAGGTATGTCTGCATTAATATAATTGTCTAATAATAAAAATCTTCAAAATATTTTTGAGAAAAAGAACTGATCTCTCAAAAATCATACCTAACCCAAAAAGTGGAATTTTAGAATATAAAATAATATCAAAATATGAATTTGTCATACAACTTCATCGTCATTTTAAATTCCACTGTAACTGCAAAAAAAAAAAAAAAAAAAA
>VXAB01010448.1:0-65849 GCA_013399175.1 Odontophorus gujanensis | reverse complement strand
GTCTGAATAATAAAGATATATAGGGTATCTTTTCTTTAAATCTGTTTTTCCCTTAGTGTCCTTTCAAACTATTTCTAAATAATTCATATGGTTTTTTGTATGCTATTTTGCAGGGCTTCCTTGCATGTTTGTACGGCAGTTATACAATGCAAGTTGCACAGTCAATGCATTTCAGTTTTACTAATTATTTTCAGTGAGACTATATGAACTATCAGTTGTTGTTCAACATGATTTTGGGTTGTTGAATTGAGTCTATGTGCAAATTAGTTCTTAGTGTGTAATAATTAGATGGTGATGCATAATCGCCTTAAGCCAATTGTATGGAGAGTTATATCTACATAATTGCAAGGAAATATATTTCTCTGGGATTCAATAAGATTTACTCCTACATTCCTTTTTCGATCGAGAGTCATCCATTTGGAACCATTGACATTTTTCACTCTACTAAGTGATCAAATCTTGATGCAACACTAGTCTTAATGTTCTTTGATTAACACACTGAATTGTATCCATGTTATTACTGTTTACCACCAAACTGTTACCAGATAAGTTTTAATCTTTTAACAGTGTTGTTGTCTGGGATTGGTTTTCATGCACTGATTTCAGCCATGAAGATGTTTCAGTGATCAGTTTTCAGTCATTAAGACTCCCATTATTCATAATAGAAGTAGTTGCTTCTTTAATCCCCTTTCACTGTGTATTCCTTTGAAATATTTTACAATATATTCCTGAGCATATGAGTGTTCTTTGGATATGGAAACTGCTTGCTGGTCGAGATTCCAAGGTGTGAAAAAGGGCGAAACTTGGACCAAACTTCAGACTTGAAGAAAAAGACCTATTTCATTGTTTGTAAAGAAACCTATTCCAGCTGTGGTAAAAAATAAAAAATAAATAAAAAAAGAGGAACATATATTTTTTGTTTCTCTCCATTTTATATTTATAGAAAACAATGCAAGAGCTGAACTAGGAAAAAAATGCCACAGGTGAAAGATTTTTCTCTCTCTTTCTATTCCTTTGTGAATGAGAACTTCTGTCTAAGGAAGAGTAAGGCAAATAGATCATCATCATAGAAGAAATGGAAAAGATTGGTAATCTTCCCAGAAGTTTTCACAGAGAAACACTGCACTTTATACTCTGTATGGAGTATATCTATTTATTTCAAATTCCTGTTCACAGCACTGTAACTTTCAGTGTGTATGATTTTTATGCACATATTTATTTACTTACATCAATTCTCAATCTATATTTATGTAAAATGTAAAATGTGTGTAAAATGTGGCTGCTTGCCTAGCATTTTCCCAAGTCGTTTTTTCCGCACTGTTTTGGTGCTTTTGTCCTTCCTGAATAATAGTGACTGTAGTTCAGATATGTAGCTATCTATAATAATATGTTCTGAAGAACACCACAGCAAAAAGGGCTATGTTCTTCTTTAGCATCTGCAGGCAATAGTTATAAGATAGAATATGTTGCTTGTGTTATAATGCTGGGTTTAGGATTTAAAAATATCTTTTTCTTCCTCAAATGGTTCCAAGGCACTAGAAGAAGTGCAATATAAACTCTGAGATGTGTATTTTAATACTGTGAGTCTGAACTAATGAAAACTGAAATATTAAGGGATATACAGATTATGATATCTTTAGTTTTGTTCAAATTCTGCTTCAGTTATTTCACAGAGCTACTCACAGAGTGGGTTATTGGTAGGGTAATCTCTCCTACTTAGGTTGTTAATCTTTCAGTGGGAAAAAACTCATCCAGTTCAGCTGCAAGAAAAGACAAACAGAACAGGACTCAATTCTTTGGTGCTGCACCTCAAAGAGAATAGTTCAGTGGGAATGTACCTACTGAGATCACCAAGTTCAACTGTCTGACCAATTCAAGTTTAACCAAAAGTTAAAGTAAATTAATGAGGGTGTTTTCCAACCAGCTCTTGAACACAGACAGTCTTGGGGCATCAACCACCTCTCCAACAAGCACTGTTCCATTATTTGATGACCCTCACAGTAAAGAAATATTTCCTAATGCCCGTGTGACCCTCCTCTGCCAGGTTTATGCCATTCACATCCTGCCATCAGCTTCCAGGAGTAAAGGCCAGCACTTCTGTCTGCTTCCCCTCATCAAAGAGCTGCAGAAAACAGTGAGGTCCCCTCTTGGCCTCTTCTTCTCCAGACTGGACAGCCCTTCCTATGGCCTCTCCACACAGGACATGCCTTCCGGCCCTGTTACCAGGTTTTCTGCCCTTCTTTGGATGATTTCAAGGACCATAACATTCTTTTTACATTGTGGAGCACAGAGGTATACACAATTTTCAAGGTGAAGCTTCAGCAATGCTAAATATAGCAGGAGAATCACCTCCTTGATCGGCTGATTTTGCTGTCTTTAATGCATCTCAAAATGTGATTTGCTCACTTGACTGCCAGGGCACACCTTCTGGGCCAACACATTTACAACCGTGACAGTCCTGCTCTGCTGCCCTTCAAGCATCCAGCATTATAAAATGAAAATGAAGTATTTGTCTCTTTCCCTCCTTCCTCCTTGCCATCTCAGGCTAGTTGCTGTCTTGTGGCATTTGCAATTTCACATGATATCTTGACAGTAAAGTTAAATATTTAGTGAAAAAAACTGCATGGACTAAGAAGCGAAGCAGTCATTCATCTGAAGTTTTTAAGGGATTATTTTTCATTGTTGGTAGTATGGACTGAGATTTATCAAGTATATTTTTCTCCTCCACTTGATAGATCTCATTTAAGTATTCATGCCATCCCTAGTATGCACTCTGCATCCCCCAATTACAAGTTTTTGCAAATCTCATTTAATGCCAGTCTATAACTTTACTAAAGCAATCCTCTGGTTCTTTCTAAAGAGATAGCATACATAGACCTCATTAGATAGATGTCTCAGTGAACAAGTATTTTTTTGAAGGAGGTCTCTGGCCTCAAATGTTTTGCTAAGTTATTTGCCAACAAACAAACAAACAAAAATCCCTTTTATTTTTTAAGGGTCATTGCTCACTTAAAATCTGACAAATACAAAAACTTAACAGTTTATAAATACCATCTCATAACTCAATTTTCCTTTAAACTAATCATATTTCTTTACCATATTCCTTTATCCCCTTCTCTTTCTGTCATCTGTCCTTTGCCTCTGCTGTTTCTCAAAAGGATGTTATGTCAGCTTCTTATTTTCCTTCTCTTCCTCTACCAGCTTTCTCTATTTCTTGGTGAACAGAGATGATATTTAGCCAGATACCCAGTTTTGTGCCACAGTTATATTTCACATGCTAGAGAGTCATAAGTTCTAGAAGTTCTGTTGTAAATTGTGTAGAGATGATTATTCACTGTGCCTAGAAAATACGTAAAGTTTTATTTATGTTTTTTCTGACAAGTGCTATGTTTATTCCTGACTGTACCAATATTCAAAACATTTGTGTGTTTTAACATATGTCCAAAAAGAAAGAAGATGAGAAGCAGTTGCACCTACCACCGAGTTCTACATTTTCTATACTAGCAGAAGCCACACAGAAAACTCTTGAGGCAGAGGATGAGAGAGTAAGATTTCAGTTAATTGGGTGCCACAATAGAAACACACAGAGGTCTGTTTAAAGAATAGGGTAGAACTGTATGCCCAGGACACTGAATAGTAGCCTGGATCTTCAATAAATGCAAATTGTAAAAGCATCAGGTTTATATTCATTATGAATGATGGCCTCATTGTGGAACAGAGCCCTCAGTGTTGTCTTGGGGCATTACTGATTTGAAATGAAGAATGCTGCTTCTAAATCATTTAATGCTCATTTTCTCAAATTCTGATCCGTGATGATTCTTCAAGGTTTATGAGATCACAACCCTATGTGACCTGGCTGCAGTCCAGAGAGAATATAGTTCCAGGTCTTTCAGACTGCAAATTGAATTACTCCTCTCGACATTAAAGACAAACCAAAGTCTCATCAGGACAACACTGCAAAAGCAGTCTTAATATGACTTGCTGGCACATGCCTGAAATCAGTTTCAAAAATTCATTATTTTTGCTCTTGCTATGCAAATACAATACATTAATTTGAACAAACAATTTAAGAATGCATGTAGGATCAGAATGGCTTTGGGGTTAGGGACTTATAAATTCCAGTTCTTTTTCTGACTTTTATCTTCATGGAAGTCAATTTGCAGTGTTCTTTGTTGTCACCGTTCTGGAAGGTTGGACCGTTGGGGCTAGCGATCTCCCCTGCTAGGGCCATTGCCTTCACAGACACCAATATGGTTGAGCAGAAAAAGGCAAAATGGCATTTAATAATGCACGGCAGCTCCTTGTATACATATATCTATCATCGTCTATGCCCCCTAGAGCATGCATCATACATCACCCACAGAGCAAGGGAGGGCCTATCGCACCACATCCCTGTGTCCCAGTCACGCTTACTACAACAGTTCTTTTGAGACCTCTGAATACTAATTACAGGCTACTTAGAAATATATGTACTGTACAGTGTATCTATCCTCTTGGATAACACATTGGGCTATCTTTCAATATTTACTAGCCAGTTCAACTGCAGTTTATATAAAAATATTCTACCTTTCTGCCTAGAAACATTTTTTAAATATTTATTAATACTGAACCTCAAATTCTCTATCTGTATGAAGGAATCAACTCCTTTCTTCTTTCTTTCTTTGAGAACTGATTGCTAATAATGCATCTTACTTTGGAATACAAGGCACTAAAATCATTGGAAATCATATAATTATAGACTATCCCAACTTAGAAGGGACCTGTAAGTATCATCGAGTTCCACTTCCTGCTCCACACAGTACCACCCAAAATCCAAATCCCATATCTGAATGCACTGTCCAGGCACTCCTTGAACTCCAGCACTTGGGGATGTGCCCACTGCCCTGAGCAGCTTGTTTCATGCCCACCATCCTCTGGTGAATGATCTTTTCCTAACCCCTACCTGACCCACCCCTGCTGCAGCTCCATGCTGCTCCCTTGAGTTTTGTTGCTGTCACCAGAGAGCAAAGTTTGTGAGGAGCTGCAGCCACCACTAGGCCTCCTCACAGCCTTCTCTACTCTGGGCTCAAGGGAACTCAGCTGCTCCTCATATATCTTACCCTATAGATCCTTCTCTATCTTCATAGCTCTCCTTTGGATGCTAATAGCCTTATGTCGTTCTTCCAGAATGGCACCCAGTGCTCCACACATTGCTCAATGTGAGGCAGTACAGCGCAGAACAGAATGGGGCAACCCCTCCCCTCACCCAGTGCAGTACTGACCCTGATGTACCCCAGGGTACAATTGATCCTTTTGGCTGCCAGTGCAAACTGCTATTTACTCCTGCAGAATGTTCAAAGTACGTTTTTAATTTTAAGGTTGAGAAGAATAGATAAGGGCTTTTTCATGCTTTTAGATTCTTCTGTACTAACTGTAATAAGAAAGCTGTAATATTATGGTATGATTGTGTAAACTATTGCTCTAGCACAGAAAGCAATGTTTCTTAAAGTGATAATAACAGAAGAAATAGATTCTTCATTCAGGTGTTCTTTTCTATGCATTAATGTAATTATTTTTCCATTACCACATACCTTAGTTTTATTAGGTTATATTCCAAAACAGGATTTTATTCTTCAGAGCTTTATATAAACACTAGATATCATCTTCAACAGATGCTGACTCCATCTAAATTTTGTTTCAAGCAGTCAATATATTTAATATTCTAGAGTATTTGCCTTCCCACAACAGTTTCTTTTACCATTAAAGGTAGTATATTTGGGCTTAATTCCATCTAGCCTTCTTGAAAACAAATATTTACCAACATTCATTCATTTTGTCAAAGATTTACTGTTGGTGGAGAACTTTTTCTGCTCTTTACTCTCTCCTCAAACTTTACAGAAAATTCTCTTCCTAAACAAACATGGGCCTAATAAGCAAGCAAGACATGAGCAAGCAACAATATTTTGGTAAGTCAACAAGTAGGAAACTAGTAGAGCACAGCTATCCCATGGCATCAGCACACTCATTGGGTTCTACCTTGCATTCTGACTACAGTACCTGGGTACAGAAATATATCCAGCACTAGGCTCTAAATTGCCGCAAGTGTTCAGAGAAAAGCATGGTGTCTGTACTCACCATGTAGGTCACAGTGCTGCACGTCTACCTGTTCAGTATCCCTCCTGTACACAAGCAGTTAGGACAAGGACCTTCCCTCTCACACCACAATACAAGTTAACGTTTAGGCAGCAACTACCAGGAGCAAGTGAAAGAAACAGGAGATCAGTGTAATAAGCACAGTTAAAGATGTGGGTATTGGCAGCAACAGCTGCTGGTTGCTGTCTCCTCAAGACTCAAACTTTGTCAGATTTGTTTATCAAAACATTTAGAACTAGAGGAGTCTGAAAACATCCAGTAACTGAGGACCAGACATGCTAGCTAAGCTAGTGAAACTGTTACTTATAGTGAAAGTGTGCCAAAAATAAAAAATAAATATTTTTTCATGCATGTTTAGATCTACATTGCCTTCTCTTATACTTTTGACCAAAGCATAGGATCATATTTGTCAGCTTTAAGTGTGGGTGGTATTACAGAATTCTACGATTCTTGAGAGGATTTAGCAGGTTCATTTGGCAACACTCCAGAAGCTAACAAAGAATTGTAGAATGAAGTAAAATAAATCTTTATATTCACTTCTCAGTGAGTATAGTTTAGTTTTAGAATTCAGGGTTGGCATAACTAAGATACATATGGTAACGCAAACAGTCATATAAATTCGATTTAGAAACTCACAAGGAGATTTAAAAAAGAAACAATAAACATTAACATTTTTATACTGCTGCAAGAAATGAAGTAGATAATAAAGTTAGAGAGAGTAAATTAAATTACAGTGGTTTCTGTTGTCTGAGTTTTTATGTGGTACATACCAGTAACTATAGGTTTAATTGCACCAATCAGTCTTTCACTAATAAATTCCCTATTCTCGCTCTTCTGTTGTAAAAGGCAAGTTTCACTATTTTTAGTAGTCAGCACCTTTCATTTAAAATATACATTTGGATATATATTTCATTAAAATATTGTGCCCATTCAAATAAATGGTTGTTGGTTTTTTTTTTACTATTTTTTGTTACAATTTGTTGTTACAGTCGTTACTGATACAAGAAATAGATTAGAACTACTGTTACCTGCCTCATTTGCTATGAAATTCTGACTGGTTACCATCAGGAAAGGATTTTTAAGACTTTTATTTATAAAATAGCAAGATAGTGTAAGTGGTTGGAAGAAGGCATATACGAACAGACTAGAGGGATAGAAATAACTGAAAGAAAAATATTCTTACATGTTACTTACATGCCTGCTTATGCAAAATAGCAGGAGAGAGGTGCAGAATAGCATAAAGAGAGAGATAAGGGTGATAGCTGAAATGATGGAAGTAAAAGATTTGTGATTACATGAAATTTTCAAAGTTCAAACTGATTGGTTGCAAAACACAAGAAAACAGATATGATTGATCAGTATTCAGGATCTTTCCAGAAGACTTTGAGATTATTGCTTGCAACAGGTTAAACACTAAGTATTCTGGGAAAACAAACAAACAAACAAAGAAACAACAGCAGCAACAACTGGACCAAACTTGAAAGAGAGAGGAAGAGAGGAAAACTGGAGAAAGACTGTAGCACTGGGGTCTGTCTGACATAGGAAGAAGAATGACAGAAATTGGAAAGTAGACTGTGTGGGAGATGTGTGAGCTCTGTTGTAACACCAAAGGTCACCTAAGTCTGTTTCATGTGAGGACTGAGACTGTAGTGAGAAATCTTTCTAGCAAAAGTTAGACAGGAAAGCCACAGGCAGAATGAGGAGACAGCAACACGAGTAAGGGCCTCCATCTATTTAATATTTCTGGTATCCCTCTAAACTACTGCATGAAATTCCACGTCTGGTCTGGGTTTGTGGCACGTAAAAGCAATTATGGAAAACTTTTAAATTAGTGTTGTGCCCTCCAACCCAGCTGGAAAAGCTGAAATAATTTATTTTGATTTTCAGATTTTCATTTCAAACTGAAAAATGCAAAGAAGAAAACAAAACAAAAACCCACCTAAAAAACAACAACAACAACAACAAAAAAAAAAAGAAGACTGAAATTTATTTAACTAAACTTTTTATCTATTTCAAAAAATCTTTTCTCAGTTATCAGCTGAAATGGAAACCATTATTTGCATTACTCTATCTTTAGTGATATATGTCACTTTAATCTCAAAGTAACCTTAGTAAGAAATAAAATAGGGACTGACAATCAAATTTTTAATTAAATGAGCTGATTCTGTTGTACAAAATGATATCTCCACATCTATTTTAACAACTTTTCCAATTTGATCTTTTTAGGATCTGCGAATGAAGAACCAATTTCTGTTTCAAAGAACCAATTATTCTATCTGGTATTAGAGCATGCTAAAAGACAGATAGCTATTTTCTCTTAAATTTAAGCAGCATGAACAACCAGTAACATCTTCATTGATTACAAATTTGCAACAAGACATCTTCCAGTTCTTCTCTGGGCTTCATATAATTTCAATTCACTTTCTAGCACAGTTAGGCTAATGAAAAGTCAAGTATCAAGCTGGAAATAAATGTCTGATGTTATTTAGTTCTGTTCCCACTGCAAACTCCTTCATGCATGGCCTAGTTAATATAAGTTTAGAAAGAACTCTACTCCTCTCATGGAAAGACAGGTTTAGAGGAGCTTTATAGGGAAAAAAATTTTGAAATCATTCTTTTGCCATAAAGCATAACAATTTGTCCTTCTTTACAGAGGAGACAGTGGGTTTAATCTCCAGATTCTGTTTATATCTCTGAAGAGAGAGCATCATCCATCATAAAAAACACATCCATATTGTTTTACCTCCCACCAGTGAAGCTCTGCGAGTTCCTCTATGATCAGTACACATACCATTTCTGACCATCTCATGGAAATGCTTCAGAATGAGAAATACAAAAGGTAAAATAGTAACTAAGTATTCTTTGTTTTTCATATTCTTTTTTGTATTCTGTGGTCCCAACTCTGGAAATAATTAAGGAAAGGCCTTCAATGTTCTACCAGATCACAGCTTGGACATGGGGATTTGCCATGCAATGAAAGAGATAAATACAGTTAAAGAGGAAATGTTTTTATAGTAGATATGGAAACAGATGCGACATCTCCACAATGTCATGGCAAGACTGGGACAAGAATCTTCTGAAAAAAAATTTGTTTTCATTTAACTATGATATAAATCTCAGCAGGAATATGTTCCAAGAAAGTCTACAACTGTGACCACAATAACTGAATTTCATGGAACAACACCAAAACAATTTTATTTAATATTAAAAAGGCAGAACAATTCAAATAAGTGCTTTGAGAATAAAAAAAAGTAAGGGCACAGTTAACCTGAAGCATAATGTAGCACGGAGAGCAATGGACCTATAAACTATCAATGAACTCAGTCTAGAAATAGCTAGATTTCCTGTCATGAGAGAGTAAAGATCCTTCTACTTCCCTTACACTAAAAGTGAATAAATTCATTTTAGACTGAGTCAGTTACTTTTTATATAAGTTACTTGACATGATTGTCTGCAGTGGAAAATAAGATGTTTTAAGCAGGGAATAAAAATCCCCTGTAAATAAATTCCTGTTCTAAATTCCTTTACCGCTTAAAGGATTATCTACATGGTTCTGCAAAGTTAATGGAAGTACATCAACTATTGCTGGTATAGGAGACATAGTGGCCTGTGTACATTTCCCTGGCTTGGTCCTTTTATCCTTTCTTCAGCAGTGGACCCTAAAGTTATGCAGAATGACACATCAAGTCTGATTCAAGTTTCAAGAACTTATCACTTATTTATGAAGGGAATGGACAGGTGAACGCTATTCTGTTTTCTAATAGGTATCCCTTTTCTGCATGAGTATGAACTAGAAAAGGGTTGTCTATTCACACATGCAGCAGATTTCTTGTTAGGGAACCCTTTCTGGTCCTTTGAGGGACAAATGCTACCATCTCCTTCTCCAGAAACACTCTACTTGTTTGAAACACACTCATGTACGAAAAGGATGATCTGAGAGACCTAAGACTTCATAAACCAGGAAGGGTTTTCTTTATAGTTGTTTAGTTCTAGGCATGTAAATTTGTTAAGCATTGTGCAAACAAAAGGAAAAATAAAAAAGAGGCAATAGGTTGACAGTCATTAATGAACACAATGGCTGGTTTGAGAACAATGTGGGGAGAAGCAGAAAAAGTCATATATGCATATATAATTATTGCACCTTCTTTCTATATGTCATTTTGTGAGAAAAGTCTATCCCTACCTCTCATTGCAAACAGTATTTGAGCTGTCACAGCACTGAATAGAAATTTCATGAAAGGTGTCAAAATACAGTATTGAAAAATCTACTTTGAAACAGAGAAGAAGGGATGATTTTCTGTAGATGTAGAATAAGAATTACTCCTCAGCCAATTTACACAATCTGGTTTCTGAAAACAACTACTTCATTGTGAAAGGAATGTATAGTTACAGGTAAAGGAATTCCTATCCTCTATTGTAACTTTCCTTGGTTGAGTATTTTTTAAATATATCAGTGGTTGTGGCTGAGTGCATGCACAAACACAAAATAAATATTACACTATCCTAGAACAGAGGTCATAATCAGACTCTTGAAGTAGTATGAGTGACACAGGCAAAACTGGTTAGATTCTGCAGAAAACATGAAACAATGCAGCATTTGTCAATATAAAAAATATATTTTCTCAGCAGGAAAGAAACATAACACACTGATGACAAAGGTGTGACTATACAATTGATGTTGCAACATGACAGAAGTCTAGTCCTGACTGATTCGTTGTGTGGCGCTCATCTAGAAGACTACTGCCCGGGTAGAACAGAAACATCAAGCCCACATTGTAGGATTTGACTACTTTTTCCCTTTCCTGAGCCTGACAGAAAAATCAAACACCTAGTTTCCATGATGTTAAGTTCAACACAAACTGTGCCTGCTCTTTTGTGCACAGATGTTTCTCTGCTTCAGTCATCACCTAGAATGTGGCAGAACTGAACATGTGAAAAGAAAAAAAAAAAGGTTTTTGAAGTTGCATGAAAGAGCATGTTGCTTTTGCTTTTAGCAGTATTTAATATAATACATCTCCAGCCTGTCTGGCCAGGATTATTTTACATCCCAGTAGTCTTCAGGACATACCAGTTCTGGCCTTGCTGCAGTTCTTGTTTGCTTTGAAGAACTCCTTATAGAATGTAGTCTGAGAAATGTGTAGTAAGAAGTAAAATAAATTCCATCTGGACCAAGTTAGTTGGTTTGCTATTGACTTATTTACAACTAACCCTCTAGCCCTTGTAAAGAGTTTGTCAGACACTGAGCAATTATCTCAGGAATGGACATCTATAACGTAAAAGGGAAAGCAATTCAGAAATACAGCAGCGTCACACTGCTGACCTGGTCCTAAAGATAAAACCCTAGTTGGAATAGCATGCCACAGATTAACAAACTAACTGGCAGTTGGACTGCTAAATATGATAAAAGCTATGTTATGGGTTCTCTTCCTCCTTCAGTGCATGTGTATAATGAGGGGTTATTGTAAAGATGCAGGGGAATAAATGTGGAGAAAAACATCCTCCTTTTTAAGGAAACTAAAACAAATATAAAACATTTTAATCATTTAATTTAAACCCAATTCAAAAGAATTTAAGTCTTCACCCTTTAAAATGGTGTTTAGCATGATAAATATGATGAAATGGCAATAAAAAAAAGTTGTGACTCTGTTGCTCTGCTGTTTAATGGTTTGGCAGAGAAAGTGCTGATGAGTACATGAAGGCATCAGAGTCTAGAGAACCTTAGCGAAGTCTCTGTTACTAAGCTTTCGTTGAAATACAAATATGCTACAGAATTACAAAGCAAGCTAAAATATCTCTCATTGTGACTAAGACAAAGCCATCCCCCTGTATGTCATCAACACTGTTAACTTATAATGTTGAAGAATTAATTTCAGGTTGGTTGCTCAGACTAGTGAGATCCTTTCCACTCTTACAAGAGAATCATCAGTCATACAAGTACAATTAAGTGACCTATCAGGATTCCTAAATGCAGCCTCTTTGTTTTTGTTTTTCCTACACAGAATTACTCTTCAGCATTAGTAAGGCAGATTTTATTTTATTTTAATTTTCTGAGGTGGCTAGTGAGTTTTCTTCGCACAAGAATTTAGCCAACAGTAGGCAGGTTTCTACATTTTCACCAGTTTCTATTTTTGAACAAGGTACTTACATCTGTTATTACTATCTTACCCCTCAAAGAAAAGGCTATTACTTTACAAAGAGTTTTCATTTCCCGCAGTTGACATTCAGCTTCCTTTAAAAGACTGTGCTTTACTCCTGAAGCTGAAATGAATTATCTTTCTTTCAAAATACAGCCAAAAGAGAACCTAAAGGTTTATTAGGAAAAATGACTTTTTTTTTTTTTTTTTTACCTTTTTCCAGTTCTATGCTGTAGATCAGAACTGTTTCAAATTGTATTTCATCTTTGAATACTTTTATCATTTGTAAATGTAAGTTCCCTCTAGAGGAATTTAATTACTTTAAATTCCATGATCTACCCTATTTGTTCACAAACATAAGGGGAAAATTCTCAAACCGTATATCATTTCCATTTCATGTGGAATGAACTTCTGTAATTTCCACATTCTCTTCAGAAGACCATTGTACAGTGTTTATTTATGTATTTATTTTATTGTTTATAGCTTTAGTAGAATGAGAAACCACTTGCTTAAAGGACTTAAATAGCTGTTTCATATGGAGCTCCCCTGTGTGGGAAATGGCTTCTTGAAAGATATCATGACTGTTCTGTGTTAAGGCATAACCGTAATTCGTACACAGCATAAAATGATAGTTTCTTTGACATAGTAAGCAAATCAACCTAGGAAAACAGTCTGAGTGGAAGAATGTGGTAGGGAGAAACCTCACTGGGACTGACGCTGCCCCTGGGAAATAGAGAACAGCAGGAGAGTGTTTCACAATATGGATATGTGACTATGTCTGCATGACAAACTGTCTATTACTTGTAAATCAGCCTGGGAACTTATCTTTCCTTTTCTTGATCATGTGTTTGCTTATATACTTCTTTATCACAATATTTGGCTAATTCTTCTCTGTGGTTTTTCAATGTGCCTACTGAAACCTCTAGAAGATACTAACTATACTCTTCTGAAAACACTGGGAATTCCTTTTGCCAAGAGAAAACTACTTTCTTGTGAATTGGTCTGTGGTGTATTATAGAATAGTTTGACCCTTTCACAGCCTAAAAAGCAGACCGTTGCCTAAGACACTGGGAACAGAAATTGTTGCAGTTAACCCTTGAATCTGTTCATTGACTAGTATGAGATACAATTAAAGCACTTAGAACATTTTGTCAGACTTGTGGTTCCGCAAGAGGAGCTCTTACACTACTAGCCAAGGAAGCGCAGCAAACAGCCTGTGACTCACCCAAGGTACGTTGGGACATGTGTAGAGCTGGAGTATGGTACCACAAAGGCAACTCAAAAAAATGCTCACAGCTTTAGAGACAAAATCTTAGTTTCTTCATCCCAACCCCCCCACGTTGTATTCTGCTTTGAGGCTGTCCAGTGAAACATCATGGCTGACTTCAAGACTTGACAGTGCCTGTTAAGGTGGTTAACCTTTGGTTTATTTTATGTCTGGTAAACCTTATGTATTTGTGGGTTTGCTATTATTGCTAATGTTAAGAGCTGTTAAAATGTAAAAAGAATTAACTGGAGAACACTGAAGACTGGACTTGTCAGTTCGTGAATGTAAATAGTATGGCCCACTGTATGTGACAATGAAAGATTACCTTAATTTATAACAAATATCACACCATTCTCACTTGTTATGATAACACTGAACAATTCTCAGCTTTTAAAGCAGACAAGAAATTGCCCATGGCTTTATAAAATGGTGGATCCTGAAGACCTTGCAAGTTGTTCCACTTTTCTATCTTGCACAGTGGCATTTTTTCAATTATACTATAGTATTTGAAAGTCTTATGAACTTCAATTAATATACTTTGCATGTGTATCCACGTATGGGAACTGTTGAATCAGGGCCTGAACCACTGATTGATCACCTGAGGTGAGCACTGAGTCAGCCGCAGGAGCACAGGTGAAGGCAATGCACTGTGTGACCGGAAGGGGTGCAGTCTGGCTCCACCTCTCCCAGACCCCATTTAAGGGCTGACCACCACTGGGGAAGGTTCTCTTGTTGGAGATCCCTCTTCTGTGGGAACGAGATGGACAGTTTCACAAAAGGACCAATCCAGTGATTCAAGACAGGAAAGCGTTGACATCACACAATTCAAAGGCTGGGACAAATTGAATAATATATAGGGTAAATAAAAACAGATGTTACAAAGGCATGTATGTTCTCTGAGAAACTTCCATGTTAACCATGATGTAACTTTAATTCTTTTGTAGATAGTATTAGCAACTGTACTTTAGCTGTTTGCTTTGAAAGGGATAAAAGCAGTTACATTTCATGTATAAACTAGGCTATAACTGAAAGAGTTAGGGAAAAACCTACCATAGGAGAACAAGTATGATAGAATATAACTGACCTCATAATTAAATAAGTATTCCCAAAAAGGAGCAAGAGGTATTTTGCTGATTATGTTTACAAGGTATTCTTTTTAAGAAATGGACCATGGATCAATGCAGATTTGCTGATTTAGGTACTTAATGGCTTCCATTATTGATCACATTGAAATTCTAAATATTTATCTATATAGGAGGTATGTACATACCTCTTCATAGAGACAGGAAACACAAGTTTTTGTATATTTGAGTGCCTTCTTGAAGGTAAGGACTCTGGCAGCCTCAGGATCAATGACAAATTTTTTAACCCACAAATTTGTTTTCTTACCTAGTGAACTACCTGAAACTGGTATGGAAGCATCCAGTTACCAGAGTTAGAAATTCAGAGGATGTCACAACGCTCCAAAACAAGCCTTGTACTGAGTGTTTGAATCATTAGAAAGCTTTTTTCCACCTTTCCTTATGGAACATCTAGACTGCAGGAAGCATATTAGCTAAGGTAATGGACACACACCACGCAGCTCACTACAAAATGGTATTGGATTGTCCTCTGCCTAGGAGTAATGAACATCCCATTGGCAGTCTCTGTTGACTACTTTTTTCTTATTAGCTCTGTTGGAGGATAAAAGACACATCTGTGTCTGTATGTAGTGTAATGTGAGTGATCTTGAAGATGGCACTCAAGAGTAGTATAGAAGATGGTATATTTAGATAGGTCTATACAGATGGTGTGCAAATAATACAAAAGGGAAATGGCTCACCTTTCAGATGGAAACAGCTTGCAGCAGACTCCACATAGGAGGGATCTCCAAGAAGAGATTCTTCCCCAGTGCTGGTCAGCCCTTAAATGGAGCTTGGGGAGAGGTGGAGCCAGGCTCCACCCCTTCCAATCACACAGGTATTATCACCTCCCCCTGTGGCCCCATGGCTGACTGGATGCTCACCTCAGGTGACCAATCAGTGGTTCAGGCCGTGATTCAACAGTTCCCTTACAATGTAATTATGTGTCCCTGCATGCACAGGGGCACAGATAGGAATTAATACATAATCATGAATTTATGCAAAAATATATGGAACACTTTGGAAACACTTGTTCTACATTTAAATAAATAATTTTAAACCGTTGTTTTTTGTCATATTTCCTTCTATGTCTTGAATGTTCAAATTATTACAATTCTCAAATGCTTTGGAAATTGAAAACAAAATGTAGCTACACTGTGGATATATGTATATTGTTATAATTGCACTTTTGTTTCAATTTTTCCTCTTCTGTCTTAGTAGTATTTTTCATCTCATGAGCTCTATTTGTGTTTCTGATTCTCTTCCTTATCCTGCTTGGAGTGAATGACTGAACAGCCATGTGGTGCTGAGCTGCCAGGTTACCCCACAAAAAGAATGGAAGCCATGAACTTAACTCATTTATACACTTATATAAATATATACATATATAAGAACTTTATTCATTTATAGATATATGTGTGAGAGCACACATTTATGAGAATATACAAGTCTAGAAAAACAGTGTTTCAAAATGTAGTTATTAGTTGGACAGAAAAACCAACTGAGTTAAATCAGGTGTTTGAAACATCCAGATTAAGTCTTGAAGTAATAAAAGGGGTTTGAAAACTCTTTCACATAATTACATTAGATTAATTTAAAAGGTTTTTCATGAGTTATAATGATGCATCTCTCTAAAGACGGTTCTGCTCTCTGCATGCCCCAGCATCAATAGCTTAGTAATACTTCTATTTTTCTTTCTAATTATTTTAGAGATTTAACATAACTGCTGGAAAAATGAGATGAAAGTGACCTTTGGATAAATAATTTCGTGTAGACTATCACAAAGTCTTCAAAATTTATCTCTTAGTAATTAAAAGATTCTGATTTTTAGTTAATTGAAGTAAACATAATTTTCTGAGAGATTTGTTTATTGATTCTAAATGGCCATGCAGTATGCAAAAGTATTGGAGTCACATGGCTTTACAAAAACACTGATGGAAAATGAAGTAAATGTAGGAAAATTACAGACAAAAAAAAACACCACCACCACAAAGCATCTAAGAATACAGAAGGAAGATGGAACCACATTCTAGGTGTAGATTATAGAGTTTCCTAGGATCTTTATTTAATATCTACACATTGTCTCCATTGTTGCTCCCTTTTGAGATGAGTTTGCTGTCTGTCTGCTCATTTACCTTTTATGTAAGTAAAAAAAAAATGGTATGCCAGAACAATAGGAGTTTTGATGCACACTATTAAGTACTGTATAGTTTAAATGTAATGAATATCACACCACAGGGGTACAAAGAATAGGACCCATTCATGCAGCAGGAAGAATGTAGATGTAGTGTAGGTGTGCTCTGCAAATCTCTCATGCAGCTATTTCCTAGAATGAGTGTGTATACCTGATGGCTGTAGCTGAAGAGCTGACACATTCATAGAGCACGGGGATGGAGGAAAGTGCTTAATCATGAGCAATGAACAGATGTTTAAATTCCACTAAATGCAAAGGCTAGTACATGATTAATTGTTTTTCTATTTCAGATAGAAATCGTAGCAGATTTTTATATAGGGTCTAGAATAAAGTTGCAGTGGGCAACTGTACTCTTTACAAATACAAGGCTTAGCCTTTTTGTATTACAGCAGAGGTAATCTGCTTTGTTTTATTCAATTTAGTTGCAGACATAGAAAGCTGGTGCACTGTCAATAAACCTTCTCAGTGTAAGAATTCATATATGAAAAGAAGTTTGAACAGAACAAAGAAAGGATAGAAAGGAGTTTCAGACTAAAAAATTTGAAACAGAAAAAATGTTCAAGAGTTTCTGTGCAGCGGATCAGAGCCAGATTTGTTTCTTCTCTTTAACAATTCTCTTTTCCCTGCTTTTCACTGCTAGAGGCAGAGAAGCATGAAGACTCTGAATAAATATGACTGGGAAAATATTTTAATATATTGAAAGGAAACAAGCCTGCCCTGGTTCTATAATTGCTGCTGATCAGATTTCAGAGCATGTAGCATTTTATTTCTTTTATTAGAAGTGAAGACTTAGTGTCAGGTTTTTCAGGATGATATTCTTCTCTGTTCTTTCTGTTATTTCCAAATATCTACAAAAGACTTTAGTAATCTTAAAGAGTAAGAGGTTTCTACCTTACTCTTTCAGCTTGATTTTCAGTAAAATCCATATCAACAATGGCTCTAGAAAAAGATTTTATATTTTCTAAGAATTCCAGTCATAGTAAAGCCAGTATTCAAATTACTTTGTGTGATAGTGTTTCTATTACGTTTTAAACAGCATTAAAAATGATAGGTTTTCTTTCATTATCAAAATGAGGTGTGGGCCTCATTTCCAATGTTATTTCCTTATTCTCTTATTTTATGCATATTCCTGATACAAATTCAATGATTCTGGTAATGAATTAACTTGAGTTTGTTAGGATATGATACCAGGGCTTCTGCTTGCGAGGGAACAGCCCAGCAACATAACCCTTCCTACTGCTTTGCACATTCAGCAGAAGAAATTTCAAAGAAGCCACAGGGAATCTGTGTGTTAGAGACTCTGAATCCAGGAAAATATCCTTCCAGATCCCATTCTGAACCACCCCTGATTTTCAGTGCTCCTTGTACTGGAGTTTTTGCTTCTTTTTTGATTGGGTTGGAAAACTGAATACTGGGATGTTTGCCATTTAGTTCTCGTTTGCCTTTAAACATAAGGAAAAAAGGATGCAGGAAGATCATAAGATGATCACGTAATTTAAATAAGCTTTTATTTTATTTTTTTTTTTGTATTCACAGTGGAACCTGCAAGCCCCTTATTCTATACATAAGATCCTGTACTGGTTCTGAGCAAGTTCTCTTTGAGCAGTTCTGTACCATTATGCCTTTCAGTTCTTGAAACAATCAATATATTCCTGGATAGAAGTGGATGAAAGGGCAGTGAGCTTTTGAATTCCCGTCCGTAGCAGCCGTGAGAACACTTATACTTTACCACACGTACTCTGTGCCAAATGTGAATTGCCTTATCTTCACTTTGGTGTATCCAGGTTGCTGTACATGTTTTGTTTTTCTTTATTTTATTTCTTTTTGTTTTTCTTTTTTTTCTGAATTATTGTGTCTCTATTTTTATCGCTTTGGATTTTTAGCAGAAATGTTTTCCTTATAATGAACACAACTCTTGCAACTTTTCAGACTACAAAAAGCTTTAGTAAAGGATTGGTGGAGAGTACAGTTCTCTGCCCGTTTCCCTGCAAGGTCTTGTTTTCATAACCCAAATAGTGCCATTGGAAGTCTTCTTAAACCTCTGAAATAAGAAAACAGTGCTATGCTATTTTTCAGAAGGTGAGCTTCAGGAGGTGTTGTAGTGCCTAGATAACTAGTTTTTTCCACTTTTCTTAAACATTGTGCTGTTCAGCAGTGTTAGGGCATGTATAATTCTATGTGGAGAAAATATCAAGCTATGGTTCACAACCATAATATTATAATGTTTGTCAGCAATGTTTTTGTTCTCTTTTCCACTTATGTTTCTTAAGCTTCACTTTTAGCCTCCTGAGTTGTGTTAGAGAAATATGTACTCATGAAACAGACTCCAAATATATTATGTATGTTACTTTCTTCTTCATTTAGATAGAGAAAACATTTTAATGTGAGGTAATTTAGATGTTAAGGTTCACTGCATATCTGATCCAATTTACATGAGTTCTTTATAGCCATTTTTCACAGGTGTGAAATTTCTATTTCTTAAATTTCTGTTTGTCTGTCCTTACCCCCTAAACAATGTTGCTGATTTCTAACTAATCGCACATAAGCATTTGATTTTGACAAATTTAATCACATTTTTGGCTAAAGAGAAGGAAGAGAAAGTATTTTGTGTTGTCAGTGAGTGAAAGACAGATACGCAAGCATAAGCCTTTGTGGCATGAGTGAATCCATGTTGAAAAGCACATTGACACACAGATTCACAGAACACCCAATGTCAGAATCAAAGCCTGGTTAGCTTTCTGAGGTAAGTACTGGGTGAAATAGAGAAATAAAAAACCTTATTGTGCACAGACTTTGTAGAGTTGGGGCAAAGCATTTTGAAAAGTCAGTTCTCATAATCCTGGTAGTAGCATGTTGAATCAGGTTAAACTTTCTACTTGATGTAATTGTTGTTAAGAATAGAGATTTTAAATAAAAACCTGAAGACACTTAAAAATGCAGTTTTGCAGATGGAAGTATTTCTTTAAAAAAATAGTGTATGTATTTCATCGGTGCTGCCAATCATATAAAAATGAAATTACTTTGTACCATATAAAAAAATTTTAAATGAATATGTTTTAAAAGACTTGAATCATTTTTCACTCTACCCGGGTAGAAATTTAGGATGTTAATTATTTGGAAAATATCACTTGGATTACATAGGACTTTAATCATTTCTGTTCTTGGCTCGAGCATACAGAATTTTAATTGAAAAGCTTCCCTGAGATAATCTGGAAGATTTTTATGTTCATTTCTGCTTGTGTTTTTATTGTTGTTGTTTCTTTGGTTTTGTTTCTGTGTTTGTTTGTTTGTTTGTTTGTTTGCTTTTTTTTTTCATTCTTATCAGTCACATGCTTTTGGTTTGCACTTTCGACATTGTTTTTTTCTGATGTATGTCCATTCATACTTTGTACCTATTTGTCAGTGTTACAGTCCTCGTCATTAACAGGTGCAAAAATTGTATCTTCTGGAAAGTATCTAAAAGCAACTTTTCCTTCTCCAGTAGTCGTGCATAGATTATATATATTGTAATAAAAAATGGTAGTTCCAGTACTCTGAGCTGAAAGGCAGAAGTTGAAAAGATGAAAATTATGTATACCCTATGATACATTTAAGGAAATATCTTTAGAATTAGCAGTCCAATGCTGGAAAGCTGGTAGTGATCTACAGAAGGTATTTTATTTTAGAGCTGGTGAAATTATTATGTCGTTGCACCAAGTTACTTGTGACTGTACAGGACCTATTAGGGTCTTTTTTTAAATTTATATTGCTGTGTGATAGAATGTTATTCTACATCCCAAATTTTCAAAGCCCTGAGAATTAGAAACTTTAAGATTTCAGTAAAATGCATTTATGAATATCTTATTTGTTTCCAATATGCACATATATGTATATATATTTAAATAGCTCTTCTCTCTCATTGTTATTTTTTTTTGCTGAGATGTAATTTTAGAGAAACCGTGGCACACTTTCTATTTTGTTTGTTAGACTAAATGTAAATAGCTCTTGTGGCATTCTTATTACAGGCTGTTCCTTCAGGCTTTCTCTCTCCTTGCTCCTATTCTGTCAGCCAGTATTTTATACTGTTTCATTAGGAAATTTCATCAGAACATTGTAAAAATATTTAACAAAGTGTGAAACAAATATTTATTAATAGCTCAAGTTTGATGTTTTCCCTTCAGTCCCAATACAGTTAAGCATTATACTTCTTTCCCTTATCACTCTATGTCCAGTTTTTAATTAATCTCTTTAAGAGGTTTCATCTTTTTTTTTTATTTTTTCCTTTTTTCTTTTTTCTCTATTTCCTTTTACCTTCTTCCTTTTTAATTTATTATTATTATAACTTTTTTTTTTTTCTTCCTCGGTATGAATATTTCTGGTTGTTGTGAATCTGTAACTCATGGAGGTGTCAGGTTTAAATCATTCAAATCTCTGCACTTCTTGGCACAGTGTAGTGCTTTAATTAATTTTCTCAGTTTCACCTTTTCAGAATGCCAAATGTAGCACTATTTATCTTCCCTTTTAATTTAAATGGAATCAATTCATAATGACTCTATAAAAATTTAAAGCCTATGATGTGATTTTTGGAGTGGCCTTATTATTTATGAATCTTGAAGAAATTTATCTTTTTTAGCTACTTTTTTAGTGAGAAGTCAGGGAAATCCTGATAGCTTTTTATTTCCACTGATGGCTGACATCAGAGAAAGTTCCAACAAGTAAACATCTTGTTACTGACGTAGGAGAGCAATAGTACAGAGAAAATGCTATATACTGCAGCAATCCTAATTCAGTCACTGACCCACTAATACAGTTCTCCAGCTTCATTGCTATTATTCCTTTTTATAAAAGAGAGAAGAATAAAATCAATGAATAAGCAAATGTCTTATATATATATATCTATCCAAACTCCTTTCCAGAAGTTATATAGTTTAGTTTTATGGATGCTAGACAACAGTTATCATTAACAACCATCTATTCTGCTATTTAATCAAGTTTTCTGTAATAACAATTTTTTAAATCTACTATTTCTTTATACTGAGTTATCTTCTCTCCCTTTGGAAAAATTCTGCTTTTGTTTTCTTTATATAATTATTCATAATATTATTTTTCATAAAAAATTGTCCCCTTCTATCTCAGTCCACCTCTTGAAATGCCTTTTGAGACATGTTTTTTAAAAGAGTGACTTCTCTAAAAATGAAAACACTCACTGAGGTCTGCTGGTTTTGCAAACCTTCAGTTCTCTCATATTACAACAGTACTGATTTCTTCACTGTTCTGTTTGCTTCAAATCCAGCTGAAAAGTTTGTTACATGTCCCTGGGTGGCAGTCTTCCAGAATAATTGTAATGCTCAACATTGATTGAATAGTTCTGTCATTCCAGAGAGCAAATTAAATCAGAAATGCACCTTTCTAACTGTTGTTCCCTTAATTTCCTTAATCTGCAACCGGAGCACAGGAAACAGTTCCTAGTCCAATTACCTTCAACACTCATATCTTTAAAAAAAGCATAATAAGTTCAGGAGCCCATACTGCAGACATGCAACATGTGGCATTGCAGATTTTTCAATTCAAAACTAACATCCCTGAAATAATCTTAATTCATCAAGAAATGAATAGGATGAAAGTGAGTAATTTACATTCTGCTTTCAATGCTTTGAGTAGAAAATAATCAAGTTGTCAAAAACTGTATCATGGAATTTAATTGTATGTATTCAACAGTTGGACTGAATGATCTTAGGATTCCCAACCTTGGTGATTTTATGATTTTATGATTCTATGAATTTAAAAAGAGTTGGAAATATTAGATAAACCCCATGTCATAAAAGTCAGAGTAATAGCATCCAATCATTAAGTTCTGCTTAATAGTTTGCCATTATTTAGATACTGTAAACTGCTAATCCAGTGTTTGATATTTAGGAATTGCCCTTTGCCATATTATAAATGTTGATAATGAGAAAAGGTCCATCATATGTTGATAGACCCTTCCTATGAGGAAAAGCACAGGTGACTTATCCCTTGATACATAGCCTGGTGCACTTTAGAACAACACTGGAATTCACAGAGCATTCCAGTGGCGCCAACTGTTTTTAATAGCATAATTTTTATATGCCTACCTAGCTCCAAATGTTAGCAAGCAGGTTGCACATTAGATTCTTGTCATATTATATAAAGAAGACTCAAATGGAACAAGTCTGGCTTGTATGTCTTGGGATATGTTCTCTGCATTTAGCCCAAGTTCCTTTCTATGTTTAATCAACAGAAGATAAAAATGATTCCAAATGGTGAGGGAGGCTAACAACTCCACAGAGTGAGTCCTTAATACTGATTTCTCCTTAACAGTGTTGACATCTTCTTTTACTCTTAAGGTGCACTGTTAGAATATGCACACAGTTTCACGTACTTGTTCAATTTTTGGTTTAAAGGATGAATATGTTCAAAGGCATTTACGGTCTGAAGACTGCTATTCTATCCTGGCGTCTGTTGACTTTTCTTTTTGCCTCTTTGAAGTCTCTGAGTCTATTAAGGTTATAATTTCTGGAGTGTTTCTTCTACCTTTTCTTTCTCTTGTATTTTATATGTAGTCCTCTTAGTTTTATAATCCGAGAGATTCCAGTCTCATTTGAGGAGGTAAATCAGAGTGGGAGACATACAGTTCTCTCTTTCTTGGAAAGTTTCATAGCTTTCCCCCACAGATTTTCTTCTAAAACATTGAAGGGAAACATACAAAATTTGTGATATAAAAATACATTGCATTTATAGCATTTTATTTAATGCCTCTAGCTTATTTCAAATGCAGTTTTGTGTTTTTATTCTCCTTTCACAGATGAGAAAACACTTTAAGCAAATATGTTTACAGTACTTCACAATACTGAAGTCAAAAGACCAACCACTATGCTCTGCCTCAGGAAAGGAAAAACAATAACAAAACCAAGTTATTTATTCTGGAACAGCCTTGAATGCTTCATTTTACCATATATGTCTCCAAGACCTGATATTATAAAAATAGAACCCAAACCATAATTTAGTTAAGAAGAATTCCATTGCTTCCCAGCAGAGTTAAATTTCATCCACTGTAAGAATGCTCTGCTTTCCATTTCTTTCAGCATGGTAGCCTACATAGGGTTTTGGAGGAAATATTTTTTCCTTGAACCAGTCTTTAAGACTTTCTGACTGATGCACTTGAATATAACCTACTATGTCTCTAGTTTTGTATTTGCCTGCTTTTCAACTTTTGTTATGATTCAACCATGTAGTTTTATTTAAGAATAATTCATATAAATGAACTGAAATAGTTTGACCACTGATCCGTGTGGCTGAGCTATTGGATTTTTTTCATGGAAAATCTGATAAAAATAAATAAATTAGAAATATATACAATACAAGAAATGTTATACAAAAATAATCAAAAATATTCAAGAATGTTGTTAGCTCAGTATAATAAAAAAGTATGTTTTCCTTATCAAAATGTGAAATACTTTTGGTTTTAACTTTCAGTTGGCCATTTTTTGAAACAACTTTTTTCAGTTAGCTATCATAAAATATTCTGAAATCTGTTGCAGAATTGTACAATAAGACTTACTGCACTTCAGGTCACAGAGAACCATCAGAAATGTTATTCCTACAGTATAGAATCTGTATATAATTATGTGAGCAAGCATTATTAATAGCCAGCAATTTTACTACTAGGTTTCTTGCCTTTTGGATATGGGATTTTCTAAGAAAGTTCAGAAAGAATGCTTTAGAGTCATTCTGAGGTATTCTGTTCCTTCTCAGTGACAATTTTTTCCATTAACACAGTTCAGACTGAATCTGTCATAGCTCTTATAGAAAAGGACAAATTTGCACCCGTTCAAATGAAATATTAGGGAGGAAGGAAGAATACTCCATGATGTCCAATCTGGGATTAGTATATGAATTAATAATTATGAAAAAAATGTTTAAAGTCACTAGCATAGCAAAGAACTCCAAAATAGGAAGACTCTTCCCATTTAATTCCCTCAAGAAAAACACCAACAAAAAAAATAACCCACCTGTTTTAACTTCTTTTAACTCCTCTCCTTAAGTAGGAGCTGGGTAGCTGTGCTTTTTTTCTTAGGACTGGCATTCAACAGCATGCTTTGCCACATGCAAGGCAGATCTGTGACATTTTGGAAATTTTCTCAGGGAAAAAAATATGTAAGAATTATAGTAGGCAGGGGATGTTTTTCTTTTTATAGTCAATAAATATACAATAAAAACAGTTTTCAATTATTTTGAGTTCAAGGCATATTTAGGAACATCCACTGACACTGATTTGTTTATGAGCTCCCACTGGCCTTAGTGCAAATTGCACATGCCAATCAGTGACAGCAAATCATTCAGAATTGCCGTTCAGAATTAAATTATAAGAAGGTAAAAGGTTTCAACTCATCTATAACCCTTTTGCTACTTCATAAATTCACAGCTTAAGAAATTCCTGTCCTAAACATGACACACATTCAATGAAGGTTAACTACATATACATTAGCAGCTTGTATGTTTATTACTCTACCGATCTGCTTCTACTAAAATAAAGATTAAACACAAAACATAAGACGTAAGTTCAACTTTTGAAACATATTAGTATGTATCTATTTTACAATGTACAATATATATTTTCTATATATTATATATATTTTACAATATATTGATATGTGTTAATATTTAAAATATTTTAATGAATTATATACATATATATTACTCAGTGTAAAGTATATTTTGAGAAAAAGTGTATGTGTGCATATGTAAGTGGTAATATACACATATTTAAAAGAACTTATTAAATTTTGAAACTCTTTGCCTGTCTTTTGAAACCACACAGAGTATTTTTATTGCTTCTCATTGCTAAGTTTGCACAATATTGAGTAAATTTAGGTTTTGGATTTGAATCCAGAAAATTAAACTGTAAGAAAATGCATTATGGGCTTTCTTTACAAGCTCTGTCCTATGTTTCATTACAAGCTCTCATTTTTAGTTTGAGGACTATTTGTATAATGATCTTTTCATACTCCTTTCTCCAAATAGTGTCTACTTGGATAGGTTTGAGTTTGTGGTGTCTTTCTTGACTACAAGTAAAAGTTTTGTTTGTTAAATACTTCCTTTAATACTGAATTTATTTGCTTTGTAATTTTTGTTTTTAAGTTCAGACTTCTTCAGAAGCACAGCCATGCCAGCTCTATTCATTGTGCATGTAACCAAGACTGTAGATGGTACTGATTATTTTTCCAGATCATCAGTCAGATTGAAGGGAAACATGGTTTCAGATTTGACCATTTCTCTCTTCCCTTTTTTTGACTTGGATAAAAATTTAAATTTACAACAAAATACGTTACTTTCAGGTACATCAAAAACCAGCATAAGTCAAGGGCTAAATCATCAAGAACTAACAATAACAGAGCTACATCATGTTCCCATATCAGGCAATTCAAGAAAGAAGACATTGAGATTATAGCAGCCCACCTTCCTTCATCTCCTAACATTTGGTGATCTCTTGTAACATTTTGAAAAGTATGGGGGAAAAAATAGGGAGGAAGGCCATATATGGTCTCAGTCCTCAAAATGATTGCTGATGGTTGACAACCAAGAAGCATCTGGGGCAAAGGCCATCACACTATGTAGATGAAAGCAAATTCAGTATGCGCAGCTATTTGATTTAAAGTTAATAAAAGAACAATATAAACAGCTACAGTAATAACTTCAGCAAATATATTTACACCTGTGAAAGCAATGCATCATTACACAATTATATAGAGTACATATAATATAGCAGTTATATAACACTAAACTAATATAATTAATTTATTATAATAGATAACATATTTCATATTCCAAAATTTTTAACATAATTATGTATTATTATACATACACAGAAAGAAAAATAAAGCAAATATAGTACTTTTTTTATATTTTATAAAGTTGGATTTCTCTGAAATCAAATGAATAAGAATTCAGCTTTTTAGAAATCTCTTCAGACTAAGGATCATGGAAGAGGTAATGAGACTGAATCAGTTCTGCCTGGAATGCAATTTCTAGAATTCCTTGTTTTGGTCAGTCTCCACACATAAATCTCTTATTTTAATCCTTGTACATGTTTGGGAGAATTAATTTCTGTATTCAGTTAGAAGGTTTTCCCTTGGAGTGAGCAATTTCTTTGTGGGGCATCAATTCTTGTAAAACACCTAATAATTAAGGGAGAAATCTCTAGTCACAAGAGTATGTGGCAACACAAAAACATTTAGCACAGATCCAATAACAGAGTGAGAAACAAAGCTTCACTGTTATTTTTATCTTCTGTTGTCTCTCACTGCTTCTCTGCTCCCCCCAAAGAGCCCCGGAAATGTTGAGAATGTGTTGTACAAAAAATGTTTCAAACCCAGCATCCCATTTGAAGATCATACTTTAAACATGCATCCTTCAAAAAGAAGGAAAAAAGCTTTCTCAGTGTGGTGGGCTTTCCTAATGCTGATTCCCTTACCATTGCTGCTTGGTCCTGACAATTTTCTTTCTACTCATCTGAATTCATACTGCTTACAATTAATTTCCTATGAATTAAACCTTTTCTACTTCAGAAACAGCAAATAGCAGTGTGGAGCTACATCTCTTTTGCAAACAGTTCATCAAAGACCTCTGGAGGACCTTCAAGGGAAGCAGATCATGTTTTTCCTCTATTCTCACCTCTCAGTAGAAGGACTTCTGAAGTGAGGGGCACTGGTGTAGTGGGTAAATTATGGGTCCCCAGCAGCTCCCAGTCCTCCTCACATTAGTGACAACTTTTCCACTATTCTCCATAAGTAACAGCTCCTTGGTAGTCTCTGCTGTCTTCAGCAGGATGACCCTCGCAGCACGTAATGTTTTTTTTTTCTAGATACACTTAGAAACCTGGAAGACAAGTTAATTCTATTTCAAAAGAAATTTGTGAGGACAAAGATAAGGAGCGAGCTCTCAGCACATCACAAAAGATATCTACTACTCAGTTTATGCAGGTTTCCGTTTCCCTTCTTACATGAAGGGGAAGCGAGACATATCAAGACAGCTCATAATCTCATTCTGGCCTGAAGTCAATAAGAAAAGTATTGCCCTTTGAATGCCTGGCCTAGATTTCAGGGATCCTTTTTTCAGGTAAGCGTAATCTGGTTTTAGCTTGCCCTTCTTCATTATGCTGCCAGATGGTCCTTAGGCACAGCAGATGAAGTCAGATTACCCATGTTAACCCTTCTTTTCAGCTTGGCATGAATACTTCGAACAAAAGTTTTTGATAATGTTCAGCTGTTGGATTTAAGATGCTCTGACATTTACATATTCTCAGGAGTCTGAAGAGGCAGCAATGTCATTCCAGACAAATAACTGGAAGTTATTCACCATATCATCAGCTGAACCATTTTGTGCTGTGACTCTTTTTGACCTCATAAGGTAAGGGAAGCTGGTATTTGTATTACTTGAAGAGAAACTTCTTCGAAACATCTTGAATATTCCCAGAATGGCATAGTTCTGTAAGTGGTTTTTGTTATCAGCCCACTCCTTAACAGCTCTTGGAAGATCAATGCTCCTGAGCTACCCTGAAGTTATAAATCCAGGTTTATATGGATCTCATCTTCAGCTAGCCCCAAACAACAAATAAGGTCTTTAGGAGCAGGTCAAATCTTTTACAGGGTGTTGAGGATTAAACACAGTCAAAATCCAAGAATTTATAAAATACCTTGTTCTTAAAGGGTCTCCTCTGCCATCTACAGTAAAATAAAACACATGTTCAATTTTCAGCACATCACTGTTAAAAGTTCTTGACAAATTTTCAATCTGTTCTTGAGAGGAGACCAAGGTTTATCTTGCCCTTACATTGCCATACTTCTTCATCTATATCAGCAAACTGTGCAACTCTATAATACTGGGCTGATAGAGATAATAAGGTCTGAGAACACGGAGGATTTACTTTCCAAGTGACTGGTTTGCTTCAGAATCGCTCTGGTCTCCTCCCATGGGTTGAAGCTCTATTAAATTTTGGTGCACATTCCGGGCACAATTTCTGGTCTAGTTTCACTCAAAACTATGACACCTCTCCCCACCGATAACCAAAGTGAAGGGAGGGAAGATGATGAACTTCAGAAGCCCACTCCTGATCAAGGAGAAATGGTGGCACAGATGGCAACACTGAGTAGGAGCACAGCAGAGTCAACTTTCAGGTCTTGTCAAGATTCATTTGTGTAGGGTCAGTGCTGACAGTAATTATGCCTTTCTCCCCTTTGGGACTTGGAGCAAGCTTCCACCTCTAGACACTACAGTGAGGGCAGACTCTTGCTTTCCAAGAAGCAGAGGATTTTCTTTTGCAGATAAGATGGGTATGTGGTACACATTTTGTCTCTTGTCTGATTGCTGTGAATGATTCCAATGCACTTAAAGATGAGAGGCTGCAAGTCACTGATGCTTTTGGCTAGCAGAGTTGATGAGAGTACTCTCCCCAAATAATTTTACCCCGAGGTTTTAAATGAAGTGCAGTATTCTCTCTTTCTTATCTCTGACTGCTGGAAAGCACTACTGTGAAGTGTTAACACTGCATTTTTTACCAACTACAAAACAAATTTTATGAATACTGCTTTACAGTGTGGCAAGAACCTTAGGGCATTTCTGAGGATGCACAGCTAGGACAAGCTATGATGCCTTACTTAAGCACTGCATAACTTGATTGCTGAATCCAAATCTCTTGCTAATTTATTTTTTCTCTGGAGACTCTTTTTTTGCTGCACGTATGCTCCATACTATCATACTGCATTCTTCTCACAGATCAAGGACCCCCAATTTGCTAGACCAAAGATGGAACCCAGACCAGTGATCTCTTTCTCTGTCTGTCTCTCTCCCTTTCCTCCTCTGTCTCTCTTTTCTTTCTTTTTCCCTTGTAAAGTTGTTAAGTAATGCAAGGTTTATTTTGATTTCTAATAAAGCCACATAACTTAGCTGCACATTTTTATATAGGTAGAATCGTAAGAACGACAATACATAAAGACAATTGCAGAGATTCTCATTAAAACTGATGGTTGTGTTTAGACTATGAGTGCCACTTTCACCTTGATCTAACCAGGGGAATTTGTGAATTTTGTCACCCCTCAGTTTCTTCATGGGCAAGATGTGACAATTATGGAATAATTCTTTGGTAGAAAGTTAAAAATGCATGTATTGTATTTATCTATATAGCTGGAATTCAACACTATAAATCTTCCTACGGAGAGTCTGGTCAACCAGTCATAGAAGGAGATGAGGCTGGGCAAGCATGACCTGCCTTTCATGAGCCCTTGCTAGCTGGGTCTGATCCCTTGCTTGCCATGCACGTGCCATGTGATCTCCCTCAAGATCATCTTCTCCATAACTTTCCCGGACACCGAAGTCAGGCTGACAGGCCTGTAGTTCCCCGGATCTCCTTTACGGCCTTTCTTGTAGATGGGAGTCACATCGCCAAGCCTCCAATCTTCTGAGATCTCTCCAGTTAACCAGGAATGCTGATAGATGGTAGAAAGTGGCTTGGCAATCACATCCGCCGGCTCCCTCAGCACCCAGAAGGAATCACACCCTTTGACATTCATTGACACTTGCTGAATGCTTAATAAAGACCAGCCAGTGGATGTGAGCACAGTGAGGTGGTAAGGCTTGTACAAACACAGCATGCAGACTCTTATTCATTGCTGACAAAAACACATAGCTAATGGCAGTGACTATGTTGAAAAATAGTGTTGTGTAGCCGAAAATTTTTTTCAACCAAATAGAGTTATTTGCCCTTTGTACCTGTTGTAGGAACATTACTTTCAGAGTGATTGTCATGGTTTTATGATTTTTGTTGTATTATTGATATTCCACATCATAACATCATGTGGTGTACTGGGAGTTACAGAGTTAATGCTCCAGCTCCATGGATCATCAATAGTTCCAGGTATACCTGTCTCAGAAGAGAAGAGGAACTACATTCCCCAGAGGACTATGCGATGCTTTGCGTTTTACGTATTTACGCTCAGAGGGAAAGATAAAAACTGTGCGGTCACGGGACACTCTCTTTCCTTTGGGATCGACTCAGCAGTGGGTGCTCGCTGCCGTCTCGCCTTCAGCGTTAGCGTAAGGCCTTCGGTTTATCGGACACTCTCTCTTGCTCATTTTATTTGATTTATTAGCTTTAATTCCAAATATATTGTATTATATTGTGTTATTTTGCTTTCCGATATCTATTTAGTAAATTAGCTTTCCTCCTCAGATCGTTGCCGCTGTTTTGTTTCTAGGCCCATCTCCCTTTTCCCTTTCCCCCTTCCCCTTTCCTGGGGTGTGGGTCCGTGGGTTCCCCGCACCAATCATCACTGAACTGGGCTGAACCTGCCCGTAAACCGTTGACAGTGACCAACATAATTTTCAATCTATTAGGCAATTCAACACTATCAGTATGTGTATATATATATATATGTAAGAGTAGATATTGAAAAACAATATTTTTATTTGGTATAGTGTCAGTATATTTTAAAGAAAAATAACATACACTGAAGGAATAGTTATTACCTACCCTTTATAGCTGATAACATTATAATATGAAGGAGGAGCTGAGATTGCTTTCAAAGTTAAATTATTAGTAATAACACTAATAATAATAATAATAACAAAGCTACTATTATCAGTAATAAATCTGTATGAAAATACTGTTTAAAACTTTTTACTGCCCTATTAAGGAAACGCTACTTAAGCTGTTCTCCAACAATTCCTGATAATCAAACAAATTGTATGACGGTTTTATCATACAAACTCTTATTCTGTGCTAATCTTCACAATACTTGAACTACTCTGTGCTTTACAGTAGTGCAATAAGTAATACTTGCACAGGTTTGTGGGAGACATTTACATTTTCTTCATCCAATTTCTCACTCTTGGAGCATTCAAAGTGTGTTGTATGTTGGTAATCAAGTTCTCGTCAGCATACTTGGTGCTATACATTTATACTGGGGAATATATCACAAGTATTTACTCATTGTTTCTTTGAGTGTACAATCTCAGATACCCACCCCCTCTTAACATCAACTCTGGGTTATTATTTAATAATAAATATTTAATAATAAAAACTTAAACTGTGTAATTACAAGGTTATTAAAGAGATTATTTAGCCTGGAGCTTCAGGTATATTCTAGCCCCATGTCTATATAAGGACAGACTGGAGGAATATAACATGCTAGTTAATAATGGGGAAGTAATTAGGAAGGTTTGGTGCATTCATGTTCATACAGTTTCCTAATGTACTCATGGTGGTAACAAACTGTATGAATAAAACTAGTTCTGATTGCTGTGTGGTTACAAGGTGTTTTGTAGCTACATCTGCATTTGTTGCTAGTATAAAATCTTTTCTGCTGCAGATAAATTTGACCAAATTTGATACACTTTTTTTTCAAACAAGAAAGACTGACCTGTCAAAATGGTTTTTTTCCTTGTGCCCAGGCAGCAGCCTGGTTTTCATTCATGAACCAATTGTGTAACAGGTCTTCATGTTAATAATGGGGTGATTTTACACTGTGAAGCATCGGCTGAACTGTGTAATGTTCACCATGTCCACCAGATAATTACTTCAATCTTTTTTTTTCTATTTTTTTTTTTCCCTGATGAAGATCATACAGTGGAATCAGTTCTACTTAATACCTTGAGGCTAGCACTGGAGGTACAGTTTCCTGTGACTGCTTGTCTACTTCTGCAAAAGCATTGATAGATTATGCCTACATTCTTTGCTCTCTGTCAGACAGCACTAGGTAACTCTGAAATTTTGTTTCCAAATACCGTAGAAATGCCCAACAACATGAAAAATATCTGCTACTATTTGAGATGGGAAGAGATTCCCTATATCATCTTATGGCTTCTGAAGCTGTAACTGAATCCAAATTGCTTCCTGACTTTGAACGATCAGAGGAGCATAGTCAACCCTGTGAATGTGAGAATCACTGTTATTTTACCTAAAGAGCTCTTTACAGATCTCCTGTGTGTAGTAGGTGTTCAGTGTGCATGGCAGGGTCCCTCTCCTACTCCTCCTACTAGTGGGAGTATTTGGAGACTTTTCCACTAGATGGTGGGAAGGTGCCTTGACCCCTTAGGGGGCCATATTGTGGGTGTGGGATAATGTGTTTCACCCTTCTTATTGCTAGATTTCACTTTCTACCATATTGATTTTTCTTTCTTTAACTAGTACTGAAAGTCAAGAAGAGTCAAGTGGATAGTAATGAGGAAGTAGCTGTTGGTGGGAGAGTTGAACGGGTTTTTTAAGGATGGGTTCTATTTAGAAATGCTAAATTGCTTTATTTCTGCTTTCTGTAAATAATGTTCTACATATCTTTATTTTCATTAGAGTGTTCCATTCACCTTTTCACAGTTAACAGCACAGAGTTATACACCTCCAAGACACATATTTGCTTCAGTTTCTAGTTCAATGAAGTATATCAGTGAGAGAATATTTTGCAAAGAGTTTAAAATTCCTACTTTACTTGAAAAAATGGAATAAGTGTGTTATGACTGGCCTTGAACTATGTTCTCTACTATGTATGCAGTGGTTTGAACTCACTTTTTCCTTAAGAACTTTTTATAAAATAAAAAACAAACAAAAATCCAATAGCCAAGATTAAATGAGTAGTTTTTTACTATTTATAATGAATCTGAAGCTAAGCAATTGACTGTCTTGATAGGAATTATAATTTAATTATTATTCTAATCATTTTTAATTTATTTTCTGTTTTTACATTACAGCTTTTTGTAGATGTTATACTCCTGGATTACAGTAAGTGAAACTGTCCCTTTTGATCTGACAGCCTGGTTGAGAATATGAACGCACTAGTTTGTTAAACAGGTTTTCATTTCACCTATTCATGCATAGTTTAGAATACCTCATAAATTTGATGCTTGTTTAAATTCATTACAATGCAAAAAATGTATTTCCTCTTCTGTTACAGTTGCAAAGATATGTATAATCTGTAAATCAATACTTTCTTTCCTTAAGCATTTTCTGGTCTTCGCTCATTATGAGAAAAAAAATCACATCGCAAAGTAGGCCACTAAGTATCATCATATTTGTCTTTGTTATTAGTAGATGTAAGAAAAATTGTGTTTAGGGTTGATCAAGGAAAGAATTATAGAAAGAAGGGACAGAAATTCTGTATTAGTTCTTCTCTACTGGAAGTTAGTTTTTTAATTAAACTTACATGCATTGCATTTCAGTATATGAATCATAATACCTAGTATAATTTTATGATAAACTGGGGAGGAGAAAGTTGCATGACACTTTGCTTTCAAAAGCTGAAAATCATTTTTCACTTTTCGGAGAGCATGTAAAGTTTCTCTTTGGTAGAAGATGGAAAGTCAGACTTCTCAGGATTTTTTGGGGAAGGCAGAATTAATTGTAGAATTTGAGTAGTAAAACTGACATTACTAGTTATTAACAAGTAATTGCAAACAGTATTTGTACCTAAATAATTACTTTCTAAATTTTAATGGTGATGAATATAGAAATGATAAATGAAGTAGAAGATAAAAATGTGAAAAGACAAGTTATAAAGGTATCTTTGTCATTAAAGTCTCAGTGGTCTATTAGAATTTTTTATCTCTGATCTTTGTTGGATGCCTGAAAGTAAAAGAGAAGAATAGGATTTCTATCCCCTACTGCACAGTTTTTGCAAGGAGGGATAATGCAAAGAGATGAAGTCCAAAATGAATGCAGTCATAGTGACATCTCAGATTCGCACCTAAATCAGAAATGACAGTGGCTTTAAACATTTTATTTAACGTACTAAAGGAAGACACAGTGTATGAAACAAGCAGTATACATAGTGAATTATTATTTTACAAAATTCTGATTATTAAGGTCCATGTAAAGTTGTTATTATGTCTCCATATTAAAATGAATTCCCACAGCATTGCTAGATATCAGCAGTGCTATTGAGTGTCATGTCTGTGCACCAAGCTCCACTATGAACTCAATATTCAATCCCTCCCTGACACCTGAAACAATTGACAGCTTCTAATATTGTAATCTCTTCAAGTAAAAACAAGTATGAGGCTTTCCATATACAAATTCTTAGCAATGTCTTAATTGTGTTTTAGCTATGTCAGCATATGAGGTATGATTTGATGATGAGCTCACTGTATAGCTTTTAGAATCCTAGGAAATGAGCTGAAAATCCAGTCTCTGGGTGAGCAATGAGGCTTAGTGGTCTGTTTAACGCGAAAATTTGGTTAAGCTGTCAGAGCCAGAGTACGGCTGAGTTATTGATACTAAACAGTCCTGCTCTGTTTTTCTTCTTGAGGATAGTAGAGCACAAGTTCAGCAGGACCTGATGAGCATGTTCTGATACTGTTTTCCGTTCAAGACGCAGGAACGTCTGGACCACAGTTTTTTTCCAAGAACAGCACAATCTGCATTGCAGCCGCACCCTGAGAAAGCTGTGGCAGTTTGACCTTCGGTCTGATCTGGCACACCTCTTCATATGCAAATCTCTTTTCAGAGCAAATTGCAGCTCTGACACCTGAAACACTTCACAAGGTTTCTATGGGTATTTTCAGAACATGAAAGGAAAAGAGAAGATGTGGAGTCCTAGAGATGTGAGGATCAGATTTGACTGAAGACATAGGTTGTATTATTCCTTCCACCTTGAAGTTAGCTTTCAGCAGATCCAGACATTTGTTGGCTCACAAGCAAGCACAGTAGCAAGAGTGTATGCTTTGTACAATAGCATCATGTTTTCCCTTTCTTGGAAGACAGTTGATCACCAAGCAGCTTCCATGGGATATTAAAGTGATAAGTAGCCAGCTGCCTGGGAAGCATTGCTGCAGAACAGGAAATATCACAAGGCAGTATAATTTCTTGCTTTATATTAATTAAAAATTTGAGGGATAATTTGGTTTCAAGAGAACTGTCTCCTTATCAAATGAAATTTGGATTTCCCATTTTCCCAACAAATAGATATTAAGAGAATTTACCTGTTGATTACTTACCTTTTAGACTAGTGCAAGACTATACCAAGACTATACCTCTTGGCTTCTTTCAGAAATAATAATAAGCAAGATCAGGGTTTGGGTGGAAAAGAAATACAAGTCTTCCTGGAAAATGCAATTAGGAGTGTTTAAGTAGCCACATGGCAAATGGAACTGACTTTCTCTCTGACTTTCTTTCACAGATGTACAGCAGAGCATGGAAAACAAACAAATAATTAAATCGCCTTGCTTCTGTGAACTTCTGCCTCCCAGTGTGTCTGTTTGTTGCCAGAGTTCATTAAATTGCAAGCTTAATATCATCTAGATTAAGATCAGAAGTAGATATGACATCTCTTAAAGTTAACAAAAAGTTTCATTTCCGTTTTTGTTATATGACTCACAATCAGTGGTGGTTATCTATAAACACATGCTTTGTCTTGACATATGTCAGCTTGGATGTTTTTAATTATGTTTATTTTGCTGTGGTTATTTTAGAATAGATTAGGTTGCTGACTTATTGCATTGCCTAATAACTTCTATGAAAATATTCATTTAATACTGCTGCAATTTTGCTTTTCTGATCTTTCTTAATAGAGGAAATTAATTATAATGGATAATTTTGATATTTATGTCACAGTCTCTGATGATTATTGATGTAATAAAAACGTTGATAGGCCAAATCTGGGTTTTACAGTTCTGAAGTGGAAGAAGATGAATCCAATCCAGAGTCATCAGCACTACATTAGACTGTTGAGAACACAAGTCTTTTTCAGATTGACTAACAGTCCTACTTGTTTTGCTGCAAATCCACTCTGCCCATCCATTATCTCTTGGGGAAAGAGAACTGTCTTTTTGTTCTACAGCTGCACAGCAGTTCAGTGTAAAGAGGTCCCAATCTATGTAAAGTTCTCCCAGGAATTCAGCAACAGGGATGAATAAAAGCAGTGTTAGCACATGCTTATCACTGAATGCACAAGCAAACTTATGTCTAGTACTGCTTATTTTTGTCTCTTTGGACAAAAAAGGGACTCCAAGCATATGGTACAAGTGCCATGTGCTATGTATTGCAACTCATTCACACAAAACATTCAAATCTCCTCTTTCTTCTCACACAGAGGAGCAGAAACAAGCAGAGACACAATTCTTCAGTATACTATTTATGTATGAAAGTTGGAGCTAGAGCAAGAGAGGGACCAACTATGAGAAGTAGCTTGTTTTGCAAGGAGTTACTCTAAAACATCTAGTCAATCCTTTCTGCTTCCTCCTACTGTTCCTTCCATTTCTAAATAGCACAATCTCCTGTCTAAGCTTCAGTGCTGCCCTTGTGCTTTGCCTCTGCTGAGATACCTAGAGGATGCAAAGATATTTACACTTGTAGACAAACCCAGAAGTAGTGCTGACAATGAGTCACATTTATGACTGTCAGCACCTCAGTGTTAGAGAAATCAACTCAACTTGGCCTTCATTTCATATGAATTTAAAAGAAGACAGCTAACTCTTTTGTTACACTGTGCTGTAGGAGTATTGTGTAATGTAAGGCAGTAGTCAGATTCACCTTTATTGGATATGACTGACCAAAGCCATTAATATTTAGTGAGAATAAAAATGTTGGCTAGTCTTGTTCAGGATATGCAATGTTCTCCAGAGTATTATAAATCGTTTTAAATCCTATAATATTACAAGTTCAGCAGTCTTTCTCTAGAGCACCGTAATGACTGAAATCAACAGAGGCACTCATCCTAACAGCATCCTAATCAAATTGGAAAAGGATATTTTCAAGGATAGAAAATCAACTCTAAAACTTCTTTCTTTCCATCTGGACTATCACAATCAAAAAAAGTTGGCCTTCTGGTTACTTAGCAAATTTCAGTTGTTGTCCAAACTTATTTAATGGGACCTTAAACAGTGGATTGACTGGAGTTAAAGTCTTATTAATAGTGGACTAGGAAGATGTAATATCATATCTGTACGTGTGTGTATCTATGTGTGTGTTTCATCCTCTTCTTGAAAGGTTTTATAAAAATGTATACCTTGATTTTCTGCCTTGGGAGTTTTTGATTTGGTGTATCTTTACCTCACTTTGTATTGAGAAAAATTAATCTCTTCTACATAAAGTGCACTTCTGAAACTGAAGTTGTATTGCTACTTGGAAAGCATTATTTTTCACTGAAGAAAAATTAAGAGGATTATTAGATCTTGAAGTCAGGTAAGGAAAGACAAAAAATGTTAGACTTGCTTTCTTGTTTTGAATACTTCCTCAAGACTTTGATTTTGCTCTTCCTAAGCAATGCATTAATATCCTTTGGCCATTACAGTCATTTGGTAGCTTTCTGACATTTCAGTGCTTCACTTCCTCTTTTGAACTACTATGCCATGGAAACAACAGTATTGTCACAGGACTGGAGGACAAGATGCATAGTGCTACTAGCATGGTAGTCAGGACTGTCTTCCTAAGTCTGTTGTTACCTTCACAGATGCAATGAATGGGAAAAACTGTGAGCCCAGGCAAAGATGATAATTCACTTGTTTATCACTTTCTTTCTAGTTCACACAGAGACGATGGAATCGGTCCATTATGAAAGGTGTTGAATATATGATTGTCAACAATAAGAAATCACTGGAAACATAAGAAACTGCTCTATCAAAAATGTGATATATGCTTTTTAGAATACAAAATATTATGTCAGAATAACTCAGCAGACCTCCAGGGCTCCTCATTGTTCCTCATCACCCCTTCTGCAAAGATGGAGTACAGATGTTTTGGCAGCAATCACAATTAATGCACAGTTGTGGTTTATATATTTCCTTCTGAACACTCATCTTAAAAGCCAGAGCTGGTACACTCTTCTGAAGAAAGACCAAAAAGAAAGGGAAAGAAAAGTTCTGGTACCCAGCCACTGAACTAAGCATGGCTGAACAGTTTGATATCCCTATGTATCTTACTCATCCACGATGACAAAGAATATCGTTAAACTAGTTCACTATTTTAGTGACTGTTCAGAGTAACCAAATCTGCTGGATTGTGAGACCTAGTAGATTCCCTTACTTTCTGCTGCAGTGTCATGAAAGTTTATTCTTTTCAGATGGATCACCAGTCTTTCCTTGACCTTATCTCCACCCTCAGGGGTGGAAAGACCAATTCCACAGTTCTCTTCTACTTGTCTGTTACTCCAACATGAAGTATACTAGTGCTGCCAAACATAAAGGTCCTGTGAGTTGTGGCAACATCTAGCCCTGGCCTGTGCTTCTGACCTAACCTCCATGACACCCCTGAGGGATGCTTTTGTCTTCCTCAGCTCTGCCCCACACCTAAGTCCCTGACAGTCTGCACTTGCAGTGATTCTCATTGGAGCTGAGTTAGAAGCAGAGTTTGACAACATAGGACATCTGTGTAGCCTTTAAGCATTGTGCTTCAAAAAAGAAACTGACCAGCCATCTGCTTACGTGTGACAAGACGCTTTTATCCTCCTTCTTTCTCTGTGTTTGTACCTTCTTGAACTGCCTTAACCTCTCCCTTTATCATCCTTTCTTCCCACTCCTAAACCTACAGTAGGTATTGCACAATTTCAAATTCCTCATCTGCTCCGGACACAAATTCTCTTCTCTCACCACATTATCAATCCTATACTCTTTTATTTAAGCAATGACCTGATTTAGTCTGCATGACATCCCAAGCAGAGTTTATTTGGTGGGTTTCAGAGCGTGGCCAATGGCCTAATCCTTTCTTGTTGTATAAAAATTAAGCATTTTCTATTCACTGACCATACTGCTTGAGTTCCTACACCACTTTGTGTTCCTGTACTCACTGCTGATTAGCAACATGATTCATCTTTAATCAGATTAAAAAAAATAAAAACAAACAAACAAAAAAAAAAAACACCAAGGTTTGCCTCCGACCACAGAGTGTTTATAAGTTATTGCTGCTCCCTGGCATAATTTATTCAATAGGCCAAAATAATTGCAGAAATGAAAGAATGGTCCCGAGATAATCAACAAAATCTAGGTACACTTAAATAAGGAACTGATCATACTTTGTGTCTGTACATGAGGGAACACACAAAAATGGTGGAGTGTCTACTGAAATGTCCTGATTAACAAGGTGAAAAACTAGTCTGTGAATGCTATTCTTAAGGGGGAGTTTGCACTTGAGAAAGGTGGGAATGCACTCTGCTGAAATTTTAGAAGTATATAGCTTTCCAAGCCATAACCATTTGCAAGATGTCCTATTTTCAGCATTATTTATACTACCATTTTCAAATATGTTTTTGGGTAGAATGAACAGGAAAGATTTATATGAAACTAGGCAAAAGAGCTGTGCACAGCCTGAGAAGTTTGTTTTCTACTCTGGTTTCTAACAAATTAATTGTTTGTTCTTCATTTTTCTTTTTTTACTGCATTGTAGATCTGTTAGACTCCAGTGCATTGCAGAAGTTTAAGCACCTATGTGTCTGCATACCTTGGAATTGAACTTGCAATACGTGTGGGGCTTGTATATACAAATGGCAGAAGTTTATTTATAGAGACCCATAATAATGCACTATTGGTTACCCAAGTATGCAGGAGGAACAACTGTAATAATAATGGTATAATAAATTTCTAAATTGCCTTTAGGGAGTAAGTCTTGAGAAGGCCGTAGCAAAGGTACAAGCACTTCCCTGTAATTGCTCTACAGCCATGTAAGTCAGACTGTTTTCTTCTCTCTTTCCTTTATTTATTTAAATTTTTTTTAATCATTGTTGAGCAATCACAAATCATACAGACCAGATACTATTGCATATAACATCTTAGTTGCCTGTGCAACAAATTGTGTGGGAGGGCGTGTGTGTTTGCGTGTGTGTACATACACATTCATGTGTGTATACTTCTGCCTGTCACTCTTAAGAAAACTCTAAAATTTTCTTTTTCTGTTGAGAAAATTGAACAGAAGCCTTGAAATGAGTGCAGCTTCTACTGCTGCTACATAGACTTCCTTGTTTATAAAACTGGATTGTCAAAACTCAGGAGATTCGTGCTTCAACCTGATGTTGTGAATCAAGTAAATGAAACCAAGGAAATGCAGGATTTCTTTAAGTATCTTGTGAATAAGAATTACTGAAAATAAAAAGTGCAGAGTTTTATAAGCCTCTCACCTCTGCATCTGCCCCTAAACACCTTGAACATTCACCTCATGCCTCATTTTTTCTCTTTCATTTTCCAAAAATCCCTTTTTTCACCTCTTTTGTGCACTGTCCTCATTGTTCACTCTTCCATCCTGCCCTCTGTGGCAGCTCTCTCTTCCCAGCAGGCGGGTAGCCTGTTCTGCTCACAGCACTGTTTATTGAGGTGGATGGAGACGTGGAGAAGATGATAATTCTGCATCAAGAAAATGTATGCAAGACCATGATCAATCCACATATCGCTCTCCACCTATCAACATAACAGAAACTGCTGTATGAACTGGATATTACTCAACAGCCTCGTGAGCATTTAAAGAATGTGCAATCTCTCACTGGTTTCTAGGGGACTGTTCTGAAGAACATTTCATTGTACCCTGAAGGGTCAACTGAGAATCAGTTTGAAAAATCATGTAGCATGCCAGGCCTCTAAGCTTAGTGCAGGTATCCTATATGTTTGCATACTGGTATTCAATTTATCCTTGTTATTTGCCTGCTGCTGAGACTAATTTCCCAGTTTGCCATTTCTTCAAATATAATATATTTTGTATTCTAAATATTTTAGACATCAAGAGCCTAATACAATGCATACTTCTTTCTTTCCACACTTACTGCATCTCAAAGTATTTTCTGACTTCTGCTGTGTAAAAAACCTGAGAGAAAATTAAAATCCAAGAAAGATCTATAAAAATGACTGCAAATAATTTTCATGGAAATATATAATTCAAGAGGCTTCTAGCTGCTGTATTATATATTATTTTTTTCAAACCACAGCTTTTCTCTTTGTGGCAAACTAGTGTAGAAGGGGAAACCCTGACAAAGTGTTGGAATATTAGAGCGAATTCTAAAGAGTTTGAATTCCTGAATTATTCAGAGAGTATAAAAATGTGCAATGAAATATTTTGTCCCTCAATAAAAGTGCCCCAGTGCTATTCCTTTCACTAGCTGTATATACTTCTATGGCCATTTCTTATTTCTTTAAATTCTGTTCATGGCTGATACTCTAGTTTTTACAGAACAAAGGCTTAACCTCACTGTATCTGCACAGTTTCTTAATGAGAGCCTGGAGGTCAGATCTGGTGGATGTCCCTGGCGTCCTGATGATGGGTCACCCCCATGTCACATCTGGGGACCCAGGTTGGGGTGCAAGTACACCTTGTACCTTGGAGCTCTGGATGCATTAGTGCTACATTCCAACACATGGGCTTTGCTAGCAAATATCCCAGCAGCCCTGCAGTCCCAGCCTATATGATTGCCCTCTCCAAAACATCTTGGCTGTAGCATGTCTTAGGGGCCTTTTTTAAAATGTCCATGGCTGCAGTCACTGTGGTAGCAAAGCCAAGAAGCACTCAGCTCTGCACTAGTGGGCGTATAGTCCAGCTTGGTTCCTGTGAAGCTGGGCTGTCTCACTGCAAATACACAGGAAGAACTGTGATAGTAATAACATATAATTTTCTAAATTACTATTATGGAGTAAGTTTCGGGGAGGCTGTTACCAGAGTTGTTTTTGTATAGCTCCTGAATAGTGTTCCTGTTCTCCTTTTTAGCCCTCCACCTCCTTTCTGTCACAGCTGATCAGTGCCCTGTGCAGCAAGCACTGTGCAGATGATCCGGTAGCCTTTGTCTGGAATAACCAGAACTGCCGATGTGGGGAGCTCATGGAGACCACAGGAACCAGTGTTGGATGAATCTCCTAAAGTGTAGCTTGGGCTAATATCAAATCCCAGCAGATCTTTTAGAAAACAAAACAGAGGTGTGGAAACTATTTTTGAAAGGGCCTGAAAATTATCTTTTGCATAATGTTCGGTACGACAAAGCGATATGTTACCCTGCTGTCTTCATGAGAACTGTGGTTTGACCACTTTGGTGGTTTGACCTTTAAACACTAAATATTTAAAGGCTTATACCAAACCATGGTGAGGAAACCATGCCTATCTTGAAGAGAACTTCATTATCAAGTAGAGGACCAGTCAATCAGATAAGTTAAGGTGAATAAAGGAAGAATGTTTATGGAATGGCAAATTGTTTTAAAAGTACATCATGATTTCATGTAGCATTACACAAACAAAATGTCTCTTTACCATAGATAAATAACCAAAAACTTTACTGAAATCTGCCATTTATATTCTGTAATTTTACTTGTTAGTTCTGTGTAGGCACAGGTAATAATCTAGTTAACTAAATTAGAACTTGTGAAAATTGGGTTTATCTCACTGGCCTCTGAGACTCTGCAGCATAGGTTGAGAGCTGGAGCAGTTCAGCCTGGAGAAGGCTCCTGGAAGAGCTCAGAATGTCTTTCAGTATCTAAACGGGGAATATAAGAAAGGAGACAGACTCTTCAGCGGGATCTGTTATGAGAGATCAAGGGGACATGATTTCCAAAAGAGGAGAGATTTAGACTAGACATTAGGAATAAGTTTTTTACAAAAAAAACTTCCTTACTGGCACAGGTTGCCCAGAGAGGCAGTGGGTGCCTCGTTCCTGGTGATGCTCAAGGTCAGTCTGGACAGGGCGACCTGGCTGATCTGTAGATGTCCCTGTTCATTGCAGGACTAGATGATCTTTAAAGATCCTTTCCAATTCAAACAATTCCATAATTCTGTATGCCTTTATTTGCACAGTCCTTAATAATGTAAGCTCTGATCCCAACCCTGTGTAAAACCAGGAACTGGAAGAGAGAGTTCAAGATCCCAGAAGCTGATACTCTAAGGATTGTACTAACTCCAAAATGCATACAGTGTGTTACAGTGCAGCACTATGTGTGAATTCTGTATTTCTTGTTTAATTGGGCTGGGAAGAAGGACAAAACGATGACATAGCTTTAGAAAAAAGAAATGTGGACAAAAGGGGGTTGATAAAAAAGAACAGTATATGAAGAGATTGATATAGAAAATGTGTAATGGCTGACACAGGAAAACGGAATGTCTAGAGATAGCAGCTAAGTAGAAAGACAAACAGTATTCAGAGTAAATAGCAGAGAAAACAGCTTTGTATCATCATCACTGTTGAAGGTCAAAGTCTAAAATGTTTCTGCAGCTGCTCTTGCCAATATAAGTCTCTAGCTGCCTCTTTTCAAAATAAATCCCAGATACTATTTAAGTGATAGTTGGCATATACATTTCAGAATCAGAGGAATGCTAAGCTTTCTTCAGGCTTCATTTGCCAAAGTGATTTATTATGGAAGTGAGTTTTCAGTGACTCACCTGGTAGGAATATAATCTTATTTTCCTATGGTAGTAATGGCAGAATGATTAAAGAACAACTAGATTAAAGTAATGTTTATATTTCCTTATTACATTTCTTATGTGAATTCTTATGTATTATTATTTCTCTTATGTTGTGGTGCTCTCCAAAGAGGTAGAGTACTTATAAAAATGTCCAAAGAATCATTTTTAGAAGAGAATAGGCAGTTAGGAGCCCGTGTCCAGCAAGCCTTCAGCTGGGGGTCTGACGGACATATGGCAGCAAATTGCATCTGTTAAACTAAATCTAATTTAGCAAATGTCTGCACTGCAGCCACTTCTCTGCTCTCAATGCCTGTTCAGGAAAATCATATAAGCATAAATGAGTTGTCATCTCTCTAATGCCTGTAAAATTCAACTACTTTAACTGTCTAGTTGCTACAGACCATAATAGTTAAATATGATTGCTGGATGATTCCTAGGCTGACAGGTGGGAAAAAGCACCTCTGCATTTTGACAGACAAGGTGTGTTGCCTGGCTTCATAGTCCACCATAATTCAGTGTCAAATCTTGAAATGGAAATGGCACATTGGAATTATTGCACAGTCCTATCAATTTGTCATGGATGGTCCTGTGGTGAATAAGTGATGGTCAGTGGGAAACTCCAAGACTTTCCTTTTCTTTACTCTAGTGACAGACAAGCTCAGAAACAGAAAAGAAAATCTCTGCTTTGTATTTTCTTTCCTCATGCTGTGGAAACTGGGATTTGCTCTTTACTCTTTGACTATACAGATCTCTATGTGTGTCCAGCCCTTTCCCCACAGCCTTGAAAAATCCCAACCACATGCAAAGCATTACTCTGACAACAGTTTTAAGCATCTTCTTTCAGCTCTTAGATAACATCAGTGGATCTCTGTTGGGATCCACCCTGACCACAGTTCAATGGGACTTGTAACACTGCAGTACGAGTACCCATGATTCAGAGGTCCACATACAGGCATGCTTATTGCACAGGGCTACCATCTCTCCCATCTCCCGAATGTACGGAAGGAAACTGTCTCATGTGGAGATTATTTCAACAAAACCATTTCTGATCATGCCATCAAATTTGCTCTCTCACTGGAGTTAGAAAATTACTGCAATACCATAAGGCTAAGAACTCTGCTGATGGACTCGGGCTTTTTCTTTTCTGACTGACACACAGGAAGAACTTCTTTTCTCTGTTTTACTCTGTTCTCTCTTGTTTTCAAACAATTGTGAAAACTTTGCAGCTTCAAACCTTGTAGAGGGATTTTTTTGTGTATGTGTAATTTCTACTTCACTGAAGGGCAGAAGTGGGAAGGACAAGAAAAGTCTTTTCAACTAAGAGAGAGTTTCTTTAACAAAGCCATTTTCACAAGCCTATAAGTTGACAAGTCTTTTTCTTACCTTGAAACAAGCATGCTAATTATTTAATGCAACTGAAGAACGATCAACCACTCCTATAAATTCCTGTAAATAAATAAACAGCTTCACAAATTTAATCTCAAAATGTTGAATTCTTATGGCTTCATCCTCCTTCAGTTGTGCTCCTTGCTAACCTTTTCAGAGCAAAGCAAACAATCGGTCTCCACTGACCACAGCTCATTAGCTTCCAGTAAGGTCTAGTATGGCTGTGATTTATGCTCTGGACTTCTAGGTCACAGTGCTTCGTGTTCATTCGCCTATGGATTTATTCTTGGCTCCTGAGGGCATGTCCTAACAACCCCTGCTTTAGAGATGCTTTATCAGCTATCCATTGTTGCTTGGTCAATTTTCTTTTCAACTGATGTGTAGCTTCACTTGTACTAAAGATGAAAAAGTCACTGTTATCTCCAATTCCAAATAGTCTTTTTGTCACATATGTAAATAAAGGCAAAGTGGCTACCCTAACAGAAAAATAGCAAATGCTACGTTTGTTACTTTTGTTACAATGAACATTGCTTGAAGATGCAGAAGGCTTCATTATTTTGTTTGCTGATGGATACAGAACTTACAATTTTTCTATTTTTTTTTTCCAGCTAGAGATGCCCTCACCCTTATGCCTTATTGTATTATGTTTTTTATTGAGCTTTTGGAAAAAAAAAATACAAATAAGAAACATCTGTTTTGACTGTGAATATCCCCCAGGCACAGGAATTGCAAAGCCAAGAAAACCCTGCAACCACTTAAGACTTTGACTATCCTCAACTACAAACAATACTTCATAGAATCATAGAATCCTTAGAGTTGAAAGGGACCTGTGAAGACCATCTAGCCTAAATCCCCTGCAATGGAAAGGGACACCTACAGCTCGATCAAGTTACTCAGTGTCCTGTCCAGCCTGAAGTTGAGTTGAGCATCTCCAGGGTCAGGGCTTCTACCACCATTCTGGGTAACTTGTGCCTGTGCCTCACCACCCTCACCACAAAAGACTTTCATTGCTCTCTTAATTGCTCTTTGCTAAAGTACATGTATTCACTGCTAATTTACAACAGCCACTCTGATATCATAGTGGCAGATATCCCAACTGTCAAAATAAATGAATTTGTAAAGAATAAATTAGAACAAGGCACAGGAATTTATGCTAATGTGCTGTATGAAATCTCTGACCATGTCATTCAGGGAGCAGAGAAAATGTATGTCTTAAAATCCTGGAAAATCTGTAACTAATATCCTTAGTCCCCTGAGAAGACTATTCTAGAAAATGGGCTATCAGAATGATCATGCATGATCTTGACAGCAAATCTTACAATATACTTACCTGCTTACTGTGACATATCAAGCTTCAATGGACCCTGCTAATATTTTAGAATATGGATGAACTGATGGATTACATCAAGATTTGATGGCTTCCTTCTGCGTTATACAACCTGCATAGGCAAAGATGCAAAATGCAGAATACCAAGAAGAGTGGCAAAAGGAGCCTTTAATCTGGAGAGTTTATTAAGGATTTTTAATCATATCTAGGGCACTTTTTCTTGCACATAATTATGTGGATTGGTTACTGTGACTTATAAATAGAGAAAATACTTTGTATAAGACTTTCTAAAAATATTAATCTAATACCCCTAAATACTTCTTAATCAAGTATAGCACAGTTGCACAGGACATACTTAATGGGGACCTGTAAGAATAATTTTTCAGCTCTTTCTCTTAAGCAAAGAAACTTGAAGCTGAATCAGATTATTTTTTTCTCCCTGTACTGAGGGAAGTAAAATATTTTTCCCTTCCACTACACAAATGTAGCATTTTGCTACAGTTGCTGCCTATCACTAGTATTAACTAGCACTTATGTACTGCTCCAAACAAAGAGAAGCAAAGAAACTACTTTGCCAAATGCTGCTGAGCAAGATCAGGAGGAGAATTTAGGTTCCTGACTCACAGTGTCATGCTGTTTACATAAAATCCCGCTGCATCTTGATAACCTGTCACCTTTGCATTTGTTGTGTAAAACACTGAGAGCTGATAAAATAGTTGACTGCCATCTTATATTACATCTAACAAAAAACAACAAAGCTTTTTTCAGCTTTCTGAGGCAGAAGCACTGGAAGAAGCACAGACATTTATCTAAGCCAGATCTGATTATGGCCATGGCAAGGAAATTTCTTTATGTTTTGAACATCTCTCAGTACACCTGCATAGACTCCTCACTCAGGTGCCTTGCTGATTTCAGCTGCTTGTAAATCATTCCCAAAAATGCTTATAATTTTTTTAAACTTTAAGATATAAAATATAGGCATTACTTTCTGCATTTTGTTTCCTGTACAATAATAACTGAAAATGTACTTGGTATTTCTGTAATTTCTGTATGACTTTGGTCCTTACAGTAATTTTTACCAAGAAACACATCTTCTACGAAGTACAATGTGCTGCTCACCAAAAATAATCATAAATGTTTTCTCAGCAGTGTGAAACATCTGAAATAAAAGGCATAAAAGGGAAAAAGCCTTGACATGATGGCTCCTGCAGAAATACAGCAGACTGATGTAAATCAATAGATAATGAAATACGTAGCTAGAAAGTTTATAGAAAAGGAGATTAAAGCACAGAGATAAAGGGACAGCTCAATAATTTTCATAAAGAACATTGGCAGATGGTAAAGTGGACTTTCCACACTGAGGAGGATAGGCTTATGATTAAAATCTGCACAGATATATCTTAAACTACAAAAACATTCGTGGTATTTTGTACCTGGTCTTACGATCTGGAAAAGGAATCTGAGTGTAAAACATGACTGGAAAATAGGAGTTAGCAAAGAAAAAGCAGATGCTGTATGTATGTGACCAAGGTGAGAGACTGTAATTGAAAATTGAAATCATCACTAGATTCCAAAAGATGGCAAAACCGTTGTTTAAAGGTTGTCAAATACCATCAGCTCTTGCTTTTGGTCCATATCATACTCTGTAACTGAACAAAGTTGTCATGATAGCTTACAAACTGTATAAAGTAGTTTGTGAATTAATACAAGGATTACATAGGTTGCTCCAAAAGTAATGCCTCCTATTTATTTCCGTGGAAACTACAGCAGATGCAAAGTGCACAATAACGCTATTTGATAGTGAAAATTCTCAGCTAAAGCAGGCTATTTTTTCAGCATACTCATCACCATGAGCTATGCAGAGCTTTGCCAGAGACAGACAAGAGCCTTCATGCCACACCCATCACAGCCTGCACCAGAGGAGGAGACCTACTGTTTCACAGCTGCTGAGATGGTGTCATTGCTAAAACACACCACCCACAGCTTCACTGTGCTCACACCCACTTATTGGTCTCCAGAAACATTCAGCAAGCATTGATGAATGCCAGCAGGTGCCATTTTTATCTTATGGAGGAATTCAGTGATACAGCTTTGCTTCAAGTGCACTTCAGTGTTAGATGCCATTGTGTCAGACTGCCCCTCTGCTGCCATCTGTTGCACAGCAACAATATGTAATGGAAAACTGGTGAGAAAGTTCTGCCTCTACTACCGTATCACAGGCATCCACCTCTGACATTGTGGGCCAATGTAATAAAAAGGGAGGCATTACTCTCAGAGCAGCCCTTAAACATTGTTACACTTGAGTTAGTCACTATTATCATCTGTGAAATTTAGTTCATATCATCTTGCTAAGTCAGTTATAAACTGAAACTCGCAGTAAAAAGGTTTTTATTATTCAGGCGTTTGTCTTTTGAAAACATACACAATAATGCTGTTAATGGGGATTGCAGTGCTTTCACATTTAAAAGCTTAAGGTACTGACACTGGAATTTTTCTCTGCATAAAAATAACTTAGAAAAAAGTCCAATTTACTGCCTCAAGACATCTTCACTTTTCTCTTGTTTTGTATTGCCAATTGGCTTAAACAGAAAAGGCTCTTAGTTCACTGTTGCATTGAAAAGCTTCTGTGTTCAGTTTTGTCATTGTCATTTAAGCTTACCATATGGGAACGGTAGGAAGATTCATACTATCACTTTCCTAAGACTTCTCACCCCCCTTTATTTTTGTAATAAAACACTGAGTGTAAATTTCTAGATCCAGATAACTTATGCTTTCTCAACTCAGCAGTTCAGATTTTTAATGAAAAGGAAAAACAGTAAGTGTTTTTGACATTCACTTTTCAAAACAGTAATGAAATTAGTTGAAAAATTTATGATTACCAATCAGAATTATACCTCACCTGAGGAATCTTGGCTGAGGGAAAAGTTTTTCATTAATTATACTTGATCTTGCTTCTAAGAAGTTTTACTGAAAGAAAAATTTGGCTAAACCTATGAAGATTTTTTAAAATTCTGAATCTTTACTATTTTCATTTGATTTTTGCTTCTAGCCTTAATGGGGAAGCCACTGGTGATCTGAAAGCAAATATATGGCTATGCCTACATTAGCATGCAGGTTAACATGTAGGAACATAACATTAGATCAAGGTAGTTGGTGCCAAAGTCACTATATTATATGCAATTTGCACATTTTACTTCAGGCTATGTTTAGCCTGTTCAGCAGAACTGAATGTCCTCACTGTGCACATGGTTTGAAAGTGTCTGGAGGGCACATCAATGGTTAAAGCCCATTAGACTACAGTACATTAGATCTGTACCCGAATCAAAGATTCCTATTTAAGTTTGTCTGAAAAAACAATTGTTATGCTGGAATCGCTCTGCAAAATGCTCTAAAATGCAGACACAGCCTGTGCCATCTGACGATATTTTTTTTTCCTATCTCAATGCAAGTATCATGTTAACTTGAAATCTTCACAAGTTTCTAGTTTAAATTTACCAAACCAAACATTTCAAATTATACTCACTTCTGAAAATATCTTAAACGACCATAGATATTCTATGCAGAAACCATAGACCACAAAAGAAATGAGGCTTCATTTAGTACATAATATTATCTGGTATTAACTGACTTAGTGTTAGCCACCAGTTGATCAAGTGATCATAGTATTAATCAGAGCTATAGAGATTCACTTTCAATGCACATACAATTTATGCATGGTTCCATCTATTTCAGTGTTCTATAGGTCTTCAATCATCAGTATCAACTTTCTGAATTCATGCAGTGTTTTTTCATACCTTCATTGAAATCTGAGATATAGGCTTCTACACAAACACTTTTATGAGATATCAAAGACAGTAGTATTGAAAACTTAGTTGAAATCCAAAACGTTTATATCAGCTGGGGATATATGTTATGCAACTAAAGAACTGTGAGGGCTGCTCCATTTTATCTGTTATTGTTTCCATGGAAATAAATTGAAGGCATTACTTTTGGAGCAACCTACTTATTTTCTGTTCAGGCGAAAGAGACTTCGATAGGCTGCAAGATTTTTTTTGTTGCATCAGTTCTCATCTAAATAAATGGGAGTTATGAACATTCAGCATTTCACAGAATCAAGACAGCTCTTTTATAAAGTCCTTCCCCTAACAGTTCACGCAGCTCCTAGTTTCATCCTACGGTGTCTATTTTTTTGGTGTATATATGCCAAACACATGAAAATATCTTCAGATGTTACTGTGTCCTTCATTTTTATGTCAAGTTTATTTTGTAGAGGTTATCATAAAGGCTATTTTATGGGTGTTAGTTTTGCATTTACATATTTAGTAGATTATTTAAAGACCCAAATGCTAACCTAATGTCTGGATAAACGGCTCCAGTGATTACCACTGTTTACCAAATTAAAACATAGGTCACTCCTGTTGTGGTATGCTATACATTCCAGAAAATTGCTGTTTATTCTTACAATTTCCAACATGGAAGATGTCTATATCTCCCCTATAGTGCATCCTGGGTCTAAAACTGGGTCAAAAAAAACATGTGCACACAGCAAGGTTTATTTTTAATAGATAAAACCTGTCTTTACAAATCAATAGTTTCTTCTGCAGGGTTTCACACTAGACTGTTGCTTTTTCTGTATGCTGTCTGCTGTAACCAATAAATCTAAATATATATTTATTCTACATGTTCTACTTTGGTATCTTTAGTAGAGCACGAGTTCTAAAACAGGATCATTTTTGAAACAAATCACTTTCCTTTTTCTTAAAAAATACTACATACTGCCAAATAGGAGATCAATAGAAGGTATTAAACTCTTTAGAATCATAGTTATACACAGCTCTTTAAGCATGTGTCTAGATCTAGTGAACTGTATTTCAAGTCACACTGCAGATTAAACTTGAAGAATGCAGAGGAAGGCAGCCGAAGAGAAAGAGAGGAATGAATCTGCTTAAGGGGGAGGGGAGTGACATTTTGATTTGACACATTAGTGTCTTTATACTACTGCTCTGCTAGTAAAGAGTCTCTGGAGGTGTATGAAAGATTTTGCTCTTAAAACTAAACTGGCAAAATGATCTTCACTCTACAGATTAATGTTAGGAATTTTTCCTGCATTTGTCTAGGGTAGTTCTAATTCTTTCTGCATATATCCAAAACAACTATTTATTTTTCACTTCTCCATTTCTCCTGTCTTCCCCTCCTTTTGTTTCCTAAAATGTGCAAGTCACTATGGGAGGGAGAAAAACAGTCAAAAATGTGTACCTCATTTTTTCTGAAATTGAAGCACCATCCATGCTGGCCACAGTCTCAAAACAGAAAGTGCAGGAAAAGTGCCAGAGGAATCTTCAGGTGACAAGCAGACACATGAAAATAAAATAAATCAAGGTTCCATAGGCACAAATGAGAACAAACTTTTATTTAAAATACTTGTTTTCTCATAGCTGTATTTCTATCTTCCCACAGGCTCATCTTCTCTCAATCTATACATCTACTTAACATCATCTTGGCAGCATTTTCAATATGCATTATACCATGTCTTAGTTTCTTCTCTATTATAATTCACTCTTTCTTTCCCTCTAATGTCATTTCTCCATATCACTACTTTCCCTGGACATTTGTACCTGCCTTAGAATATTTCATACGTATCCATTGAACTAGAGACCCAGATTCCTTTGTTGATGGAATCATTCCTATTAAATCAAATTTAGAAATAAACTTCCTTCCAGTTTTCAAACTGTAGTTGCAATTGTGATGGCAAACATTTATTGCCTGTTAGTCAGACAGTGAAATAGGCAAAAAATGTTTCCTTTTAAGAGTCTCTGAACTCTCTTGACTTCACCACTCTCTTCCCTACAATTTGAAAATATGAATTTCAAGAACCAGAAGAGAATATGAGAAGAAAAAGCAAATGTTGCATAAATTATTTTTCTGGATCAAAAAACATCAGTCATTTGCTCATCCAACTACTCTTGTGAAAGATTGTAAGACTCAACTACAAGAAGATTTAGTACTTCAAAGACAAGCACCAGCACCATGTTAAATCCCTTTAATCACTTTGTTCCCTCTTTCTGGAAGTAACAACTATAATTTCATATGAGGGTTATTTTCTTGATTTGTTTTGTAAAGCACAAGTCAGGGCCTCTTTCATCTTGATAAATTCTCAACCTTAGTGACCTGCAGCAGAAGAAAGGTTCTTGGTCTATTTAAAATTATTGTGAATATGTTTCCACTTATCAACTTATAATTTCCTATCACTTGGATTCCCTGTGTTTGCATCCTTCCTCTTTGAATCAGGAGGAAAGATCATTTAAAATTGTTTAAAATATTTAAGTAACCTACACTTTTTTTGTATTTTCTTTGCTTCAAGAGTGTTGCCCACAGGAGTTTCTCACCCACCCAATATTCCTCACAGTTCTCTCTGCTTATTTGTAACCAACATTACTTCTGCAATGCATATGATTTGCTCATTCCCTATCCCAGATTACAACTATACCAGAAAATGTCGATGTCAGGATGAGTGTTTGAGGCATAATTTGTTTTGCCACAACAGAAACTGTTTAATTCTAGTCTTTTTCTTCTGTCTCCTATACCATTTTGGTCTCCAGTGGTACTTTGGTTCACAAATATTTACTTCCCCTCCTATTTACCTCTGCAGGACCTTGTCAAAGGACGGAATAAACTGTCTGGTACCCATTACTTTGGTGACATTCACTGCATTTTATCACATCAGTGGGACTCTTCAGAAAACTGCAGATTAGGCTTTATCAAATCCTGGTTTCCAGGTGTTTTATTATTCTATCTTTAATGAACATTTCAATTTTTTTCTTGATACAGTTGCAATGTTTACTCATCTGTAACTTCTCAGATCACTTCTGAAGCCTTTTTAATTAGAGACATAAAATTTGCCACCCCCTAAGTACTGATAGAGAAGGCATTTTAATTAAAATCTGTGCACTTCGTTAGCCACTCTGTCCCTTCAAACCTAAGCATCTTCTGAATTCTGTTCTGTGTATTATCCAGGGCTAGTGACCTGAAGGTTTTCAATTATCAGTTTTTGTCTGCGTCTTTTCTTATGATAACTTACTTGTTAAGAACTCTTTATCTTAATTGGCAAGCAAAGCAAATCTGGCACAGAAAATGCTACTGGTTCTCTGTAGCAGCAGAGGTGGATTCAAAGTAGCAAATGTGTTAATACTGTCTATATTTATTTTTTTATTTATTTCTCTTCTCTCTCAAGATGTATGTACAAATGAACTGGCAACCATGGATTTGCAGTTACACAAATGTCCACATGGTAGAAACAGGTCTATGAAGTCCATTTACCTTGGCTGTTTTCTCCAGTGAGTCCCATGTGAAATACCAATTAGTATTTTAAGCTCTTGAGTCTACAAGGTTTTAACCTAAGTACAAGGGCTTCCCTAACCATTTTCCTTTTCCCTCCTGTGTGAACTTCAAAATTAGTAGGAATACATGAATTCCCACACATTTCAATGCATTTTTTGAGAAAAATTGTGCATATTTGAGTAAACAGTGGCTGATCTCATATGTTACAGACATAGTAGAAAAATGTGGCACTGATAAAAGGTTTGTTTAAACTCATATTTCAGGGAAAGAGAAAGTATATTGCTAACACTATGCCTGACAAAAAATGTTAATCTTTGTTGAAATAAAATACTGGCACTCATAAATAAATAAATGGAAATTTTTCATGAAATAAAGAAAGAGTTTTCTAGTATCATCAATGCAATTAATGGCTGGCCAAAGGGGAATTGAGCTTTCAAACAAACAAACAAACAAACACGCAGTGCTAGACTTTGAAATTCCAGATCCTAAATACAGACTCTAATTTCTAAATTTAAGACCAAGAATTCCCACTAAACTCTTCACAGAAGACAAGCAGGATTGGCTTACTATTAATATTAACAGGAAAGGAAAGGCCTATTAATACTTGCTTAGGAACATGCCACAGAAACTCTTGAAGGAATATCACCATCTGTGTCAGTGCCTGAAATGGAGCTTACTTTTGAAGATATGACTTAAGTTATTCTTTTAGCAATTAAATTACTAGAGCACCAAAGTGATGACAAGATTTTCTCTGTCATCTTATTATAATTATGTTTTTTAACTACTTTTTCTTTACAATCCCCTCTCAAGATGTTCACATAAAGTAAATGTAAAAGTACTGACATTAATAGGGCTTGTGCAGTTGAATCCCTGCATAGTACTTTGAAAATTTACTTTTTAATGTACTAATGAAAGTTTAGGTCCTTGAATATGCATAGATATTTATAGACATGGATCAGATCCCCTCTGAATCTTCTTTTTTTAAGGCTGAGCAGACCCATGTCACTCAGTCTTTCCTCCTAAGAGAGGTCCAGGCCCTTCATCACCTTTCTGGTCCTTTGCTGGACTCTTTCAGGAGATCCCTGTCTTTTTCGTACCAGGGAGCCCAGAACTGGATGCAATACTCCAGGTGAGGCCTCAGCAGGGCAGAGTAGAGGGGGAAGATCACCTCCCTCGACCTGCTGGCCATGCACTTCTTAATGCACCCCAGGATGCCATTGGCCTTCTTGGCCACCAGGGCACACTGCTGGCTCATAACCAACCTGTCATCCGCTAGGACACCGAGGTCCCTCTCTGCAGAGTTCCTCTCCAGCAGTTGAACTACTGAAAACTACTGAACTACTGAAAGCTGCTAGTTTTCCTGGGAGCAGCATGGTAGCTATCTTCTTTTGGCTTCAAAAATTTCCACCAGCTTTTGGCTGGTGCAGGATCTCATGGATGGATGCTGAGGGTGAGAAGGTAGAGGGAGAGAAGGGCAGTGTGAGACTGTGGTATTTTAATCCTGATATATGGCAGAGATAACTATAACATAATGTTTACTTCTGGACCTGCCTATTGTTTATAGCCGTAGAAGGACTCTAATACCTCCTCATAAACAGTTTTTCAAGCTGGACTACAACACTGCCCTCTTGGTGCTATTAATCACATACTGTTAGTAATGAAATTTCAGATTCACTCTCACATGAAGCAACCATCCTGTCCTCTTCTGCCCTTTGTATATTCAACATTATCACAGACTCAACCCCTTACTCTCCCTTCATCGTTTGCTACTGTGGAACAGGATTCCTGATCTATCCATTAGACAGGGAAATGCTCAAGAGGACAGATTTTTATGATCATGTTCCCAGCCATCCTCCTCAGGACATTATTAGTCTGTGTCTCAGATGCTCATCTTTTTTTCTGTTTAATTCTCAAAGAAAATGAAAAGTTTTTCTCTTGTTAATCCAATTCATGCCACTTTAGAACCTGCAAGTCACTGAATTTCTGTATAAGAATTGTCATGTAGGCAATTAAAAGTTGCTGTTTCTTCCTGTTGACCTAATTAGTTATGTATCGCTGTAGTGTCTGAAAGTCTTTTAGAGTAATTTAATCCTTAGAAAATGAAGTACTTCTATAAAACTATGTCAGCTGAATAGTGGCACCAAAACAAAACTATGACAGATCATCTGCTCGCCTAAGGATTCAGCGGAGGAGGAACCAGGAGCAGTGGAAAACTATGGCAGCCTGATAGTTTGAATTGTGTAAGTAGCAGAGTTTAAATCTTCATTGTCTTTATCCTTTGAGAATTTAATTATATCTACCTATTATAATGATATATAATAAAATTGAGGTTTCCATAATAATTAGATAAAAGAATAAAGAAATGACATATGACTAAGCAACATTGATTTCTGTCTTGTTATTGAATGACTTATCTCTCTGGAAAATTACAGTTGTAACAATGTTTAAATTCATTATTAATGATATAAAAAAGACCTAAGAACGGCAAGAATAAATTGCAAAATAGACATTGAGAAAGGGAGAATCTGAGTGCAGTTGGTTACTCCTCACTTAAAATATTAAGCTAAATGCTGCTTACTTCTAAAATTTACAGAGCACTATCCTAAAAACAAAACTAAAGCAAAACTGTAACATTCAATCCATTCCATTGTTTAATTTACACAACCCTACAGTAGAACTGTCCATGTTCTTCGAAAGATTAGACATCACTTTATCAAGACACATGCATGTATGTATATCTGATTTTATTCAAAGTTTGCTTTTAGTTTTTCTTAAATAGTGGCATGATTCACTTATCTTCTACTACCTCAAGACTGTTGAAAAAGTTTGTAATTCAAAAGCATATTATTCTTTCCTAGTAATTTTCTCTTTTTCGTTTAAGGTCCAGAAAACATAATAATCTGATTTCATGGTTTTAAAATTCAATGTATACCTATTATGTGTTAACTGAAAGGGAGAAAATGTTTTGTGTCATGTGTGCATGTGCAAAGAAAATTAACAGAATGGAAATACTCCTGTGTATGTTGCAGATCTCTTTCCTTGTCACAAAAGAAAAAGTGGCAAAAAATAGGAGCAGCGTTGCTATGCATCTCATGGTCCCTGCTGATGTCCCCATGGTAACTAGCAGAAGTCTTTCGAATTCTGAAGAAGCATCAGAAAGATGCATACATGCACCAATTTAGAGGGCTGGATAGTGAAAAGAGATAAAAATGATCCATTTTGAATGGATTCTAAAAGGTCACACTCAGTAAGTAATTAGAAGACCTATTAATATGTAAATTGCAGCAAAACAAGACTTTCGTTTTTAAAGATATTTTGAACTTGCAGAAGGCAGCAAAGCTCTGAAAGTTTGCAGTGATGTGCCATAATGCTCATCACACAGATCCTTAAACACCATCAGTACATAAAGCGCTAAAGGAAAAGATAACAGAATCACAGAGTCATTGAGGTTGGAAAAAACCACTAAGGCATGAAGTCCAACTTTCAACCCATCACCACCATGCTCACCAAACCATGTTCCTCAGTGCCATATCTACATGTTTCTTGAACATGTAGATATGGCACATGTTCCATAGACAGAGACAATGACCCCATTGTCTCTGACTTCCAGAGACAATGACCCCACCATTTCCCTGGGCAGCCCATGCCAGTGCCTCTCCATTCTTTCTGAGAATAAATATTTCCTAATATCTAATTCAAACCTCCCCTGACACAATTTGAGACCATTTCCCTCTTGTTCTATCACAGTTACCTGGGAAAAGAGGCCAAACCCCACCTTGCCACAACACCCTTTCAAGCTGTTGTAGAGAATAAGGTCTCCCCTCAGCCTTCTCTTCTCCAGACTGAACAATCCCAGTTCCTTCAGCCATTCTCCAAAAAACTTGTGCTCCAGACTCCTCATCAGCTTCATTGCCCTTCTCTAGATGTACTCCAGGGCCTCAGCATCTTTCCTGTAGCGAAAGGCCCAAAACTGAGCACAATACTTGAGATAAAGCCTCACCAGCACTGACTACAGAGGGATGATCACCTCCTGCTCCTGCTGCCTATGCTATTTCTGATACAAACCAGGATGTCATTGGACTTCTTGGCCAGCTGCTGTCTGCTGGCCCACATTCAGTCGTCATCTAATACCCCAGATCCTCTTTCTCCATACAGTTATTCAGATATTTTGCCCTAAACCTGTAGTGTTGCTTGTGGTTGATTCTCCAGAATCAGGTTTCATCTTCATTCTTCCTGCACAAAAACTGCATTTATACGTTTTATTTTTTACTTCACTGTAGCAGGCCTGTTTTCTTCCTCTCCAAACTCAGTTTCTTCCTGATTTAAAGATTTACAACATTTATAAACTTATTTAAATATTTATAAATATATTTAAAATGAAATGTCACAGGTGACGTTTATTTAGGTGTGCAATGGCAACTCTCAGCAAATCCACTTAAAAGAAAAATACCAATGAAATGCAAGGAAAATGAAAAAAAATCGAATTAGAATGTACCAAGATGAAAATATCAGTTTTCTTTGTTCAGGAATTCTGACCTACATCGCACATGTTTTATATGCAGCAGCTTCAATGAGTCCTCAAAAAAGGTTGAATGTTTTATAATTCTTTTTTATTTTCATTCCACTTTCTCTTCTCTTGATTATTCTTTATGTTGAAATTCCATTTCCTTTTCTCTCTCAGGTTTCAATCTCCAGCCTCCTATTACCTTTTAATGATGTTTCTTTCAGAAAGCCCTCTGGACTCTGCATCTCCTCTAGTTTTAAAGTGGTGAATTCTTGGATCTAACATGTTCCAGAGTACCTCAGTCAGTAATCACTGTGAGTTATCTGTTAATACTGAATCATTGTTTTCTTTAAAGTCTATTTTGTGCATATAAACCTGCATATACATAGCTTGCTCTGAAAGTAATGCCTTCTATTAATTTCCATAGAAACTACAACAAACTGCATAATAATGCTATTTGATAAAGCAAATTCTCATCTACATAACACTTATTTTCAACACAGTCACCATGATTTGCTATGCATTTCTCTCAGTGTTGAACAAGAAAGAGTCTGCATGCTGTGTTAGTAACAATCTGCAGTAGTGGAGGTGATCCACTGTTGCTACCACCACTGCTGAGACATACTGCCCACTGCCTCACTATGCTCACATCCACTCTTTAGTCTCTATCAATGTTCAGCAAGTGTCAGTGAACCTCAATAGGTGCCATTTTTTCATGTCAGATGCCATTGTGTCAGACTGCCCCTCTGCTGTCATCTGTCACACAGAAACAAAATGATATTGGAGAGAAGGTTCGATCTCTACTGCCATACCATCAGTATCTGCCTCTGATGTAGTGGGCCAGCATCATAAAGTAGGAGGCACTGCTTTTGGAGCAGCTCTTGTAGGTCAAGAAAATTGCAAGCGATGTGGTGCTCTACATATCCAACTGCTGAAGGCAACTGTGTTTATGCACACATGTGCCTCAATCCTGGCACTTGCAAGCTAGTTCAAGGGTGCAAAGGGGTGTTTTTTTCTGAAGCTTTTATTGAGTTCTTGCTCTTTCTCCAGCAAACAGAGACAGGAGTAGTGACTGAAACTGGTGATTCATCGCAGATAATCATGTGAATTATCATTACAGAAAACTTTTTCCACAAAACTCAGATGAGAAATGAAAAAAAAGCTAACATTGTCAAGTTTTCATATGAGGAATTAACCTATGCTCTCATAGATAAGAAATATCTATATATTTGCCTAATAAGGGCTGAGGCCATATGCACGTAACGGAAGACATTTCTATATGACAAATAAAGCAAATATGGCAGTTCTTTTCAATACGGTAATATTTGATCAACAGAAATATTCATATAACAGAGATTAAGAAAGAAGAAAATAATTTTCTTAGTCTTTCTCAGGATTAACTGTGCCTTAGGTTACTGAGCTGTCAAAATTCTCCTAAGGAAACTTATTATTCAGGCCCACTTCCCTGGTGAGTAAGTACACCACAAATGTCGAGTTCACTGAATTCTGTGCAGAAACTTTGTAAAACTGGGATATACCCTGCATGGCTGCATTGCAGATTTCGTAACTTCTATCTGAAACATTTATTCTTCCATTGGCACATGTGGACTCATGCTCTATGAAATCAACTCAACTTAGTCTAATATATTTAGCCTCTTAATTGACTGCATTTGATTCATTCATGTACCATCAAGAAAAGCATCTTCTTCTGCATAGTAATACAGAACATTTGCACAATAATAAGTTTAACCATAAAAACAATGCATTTGATATGACCCTCACCTTTTTTATTTTTAATGAAAGAATAAAGTAGGAACTTGTAATAGATCAAAATCTCAAAAAAAAATAAAAATAAAAAAAAGAAGTTATTTTAGTTCTTTAGTTACATTATACTTTTTGCAATATTTTTAATAAAAAATACAATTTTTAGTGCGGAAAAATTTTGATTTTTGTTGTTGTTGTTGTTGCTGCTGACGTTCTGCTCACAGTCCAGGCATCCTTACTAAATTTACTCTACTAGTTTTATTCTACTATTTATCTTACTAGATTTAGTCTACTACTTCAAGTAGACTAAAACTCACTGTAGGGTAAAGGAAACAGTCATAGGTAAGAAAATAACGGTTTGGCGCAGTATGCATCTTCAAATGTGCCCTTGGACAAGAAAATGCATCTCCATTTCCTGCCTGCCATGTAAGAGAAATAGAGCTAGCCTTGCAGATATACTAGGAGACTTCATTAGCTAATATTTACACAGTGCTTTGAACTAATGAAGCATTACATTGCAAAGCATTACTTTCAGCCTCCGTACTTCAAGGATGTAGAAAGGATCAAATATGCTTTTTCACACTGAAGAGGAGGTCTGGTTTTGTTTTGAAGTTCTAACATTCTTCTGGCTTTTTATTTCACTTCAAGGTTGCTTCATATCTTTTATTGACTACTTACTTTAAATTCCTTTTTCTGTGTTCTTTTGTTATAAAAATTGATTTGAGGTTTGAGAGCAGCTCTGTAACTAGGTACTTGGAGGGGGAAATAAAATGCATTCTGAAATAGAGTATTCCTTATTTCAAGGATCTTGTAGGCTTCAAGAATATTTATCTCCACTGTTTTTTTTCTGCTCCTGGACTGACGTACTTTTGTCAGTACTACCTTGAGTCTACTTCTGTAAAAGGACAGTGAAACTTAAAGGCATGTCCAACCCATCACTTACAGGCTGCATGCCATCTAGCCCATCTCACACTGTGGCCATTTTATTCTTCACATTATCATGGCAGTGGCCTTGCCTCATCCAGTGAGTAGGTCCAGCCCTGTGTGAACACCCATTGCTTAGCGACAGCCAAGCATTGATTTGCTCATTACAGTGATAACTCCACCTCATGCCTACCAAACACACTTAGCTGAATCAAAACCCACTCATACTCAATGTTCCATGCGCTTGTTCTACTTGCTGGTTGCCGATAATAATATTTCAACCTACCTAATGTTGTCTCAAAAGAAAACAGAATCCAAAAAAAGGAAAATTGTGGATGATGGAAGAGTGTTCGGCAAAAATTGAACAGATGAGTACACTTCTGTCAAGACAAATAATATGCAGTATGCTTAATTTGTAAGGAAACTGTGTCAGTTTTCAAAGATTATAATTCAAAAAGATATTATATGCAAAAACATACTGACAAATTCAATGCACATCAAGAAATGTTTCATAAAGACAAAATAGCAGAACTGAAAAAAGTCTGTCGTCTCAACATATTTTTTATGTTGCAGCTCAAACAGACCATATAATAAAAGCTAGCTATTTACAAATCATTGCAAAAAATAAAAAAATAAAATAAACAAATAAATAAATCAAAGTAATTTACTGATGGAGAGTTAGTTTAGCAAGGTATGGAAAGTACGGTAGATAAAATTTGTCCTGATAGAAAAAAGGATTCTAAAATCAGTTTTTCTCAACAGTCTATAGCAAACCAGGAAAACTGAAGAAACATGAAAATCTATCGAAAGAAATATGTAGAATAAAGCTGCTAATTTCAAAATTTATGCTTTGGGAATAGATGAAAGAGCTGACGCTGCAGGTACACTGGCTAAACACAGTCCCGTGAACAATGAAAAGTATGCAGCTGTGCTTTCTGTTTTGATACAGCAATTTGAGAATAGGTTTCAAGATTGCTGGTATATTGTCAACTCCATGTTCTAGTCAACATAAAGACATTACCTGTCAGTGTTCAAATTGAATGTACATAGTTGCAATCAGATATGCAACTAAAAATATTGATCATGTCTGCAATACCTCCCTTACCAGAGAGGAACACCCCTTGCTTCACAGTCACTGCTCATTCATGTCACTGCCTTTTGACTGTTTGCACATTTGTGAACAACTTTTTTCAGAAATGAAGTACAGGAAGGGGAAAAATGCATCAAAAATCTCTTTTGAACACCTTAAGAACTCACTGAGGATTGAAGCCAGTGCCATTGAACAAGACCAATTTGTTAATTTCACAAAAACAAGGTCAAATGTACCACTAGATTTACAGATTTGTTACTCTTTTTTTTTAATCATTTTTTATGTTTTATTAAAAATATTTTAAATATACACATTACTTGTATTAATTAATTGCATATTTTATGCATGGCCTAAGACAATTCTTCTTCACTCAAGGTGGCACAGACAAGGCAAAAGTTTGAACATGCACAGTTTAGGTCTTGGGTAACATGCAGTGATATGTGGGTAGAATTACACTGTTTGATTTACTTGTAAGGAGTAAATCAATGTTTGGTTTAACAAAATCTACAAACGTGTCTTGCATGCCACTTTTTTTCAAAATCTGTATTTTCGCTATTTTGACTTATTTTTCTTTTGAAAGTAAGTATCAAACTTTAGGGAAGGTAAAGATTTTTATTTCCCAGATGGTCCTTTACTCTCATCAAAGAGTGCATTTTAGCAATAATAATTTCTGCAAGATGAAAGGATAAAATTTCACTGTGTTGCACAGAACTAGCATAGTGAATTATACTTTATGTAAGAATAAGATTTGGTTTTGTTGTTTTAATTATTTCTCTCTGTTCAAAGGTTACTATTGAACACTTTAAGAAAATGAAAATTTGTGGTACAAATTTGTTTGCTGGTGGTCCAGAAATATTTAATGCAGACAAAATGGTTTTAGGGGGTTGAATGGTTTCTAAAGCAAGTTTCATGAGCAGCATATAACCAGCAAGATCATGAGCTTCTTCCAAGCTGGTCATGAATAGATTGATTCAGCTATGAACCATTTAAGCAGAATTTCAAGTATTTAGCTTAATTAATCATTCCCTTTTCTGTCCTAAGCCTGAAAGTTCTGAGACACTATTTTCTCTTATTGCACTTCTCCCTATTTATCAGCATTTTTCCATGATGATAAATCACTTGCTGCTGCTACTGTGTTATTGGTGTCCTGGAACTACTTCAAGAAATGCTGAGGACAGATGATACATGATGCATTTGAAATCAGCACACATACCCACTAAAAGGAAATTGATGCAAACTCCCACAGCTGAAAAGACGGGAGAACTGTGGGATCTCTGGAAGAAATTATAACAGTCTGGAAGAAAACATGGGTCCAGAATACAGAGAATGCAAGGACAATCTTAATAGATATTCAGGATGCTGGAGGACTGAAATGAAACAACAGCTAAAATCAGATGATCAAGACACAGACAAAACAAGCAAACAAAGATATAAAACAACACAATTACAGGTTTTCATTCTATTTCTAAGCAAGGAGTTACTATTGCAAGGAACATCAGAAGCCACACTGATGAATACTTCTGGGCAGTAACAACCACTACTTAAGTGTACCTGTGACTGTCTTTTTCCTGGATTGCAGGCAGCAGACACATTTTTAGCAACACCAAACTCAGATACAGTTGATTTCTTTAAGGTGAAAAGGCTACTGCAAGATGTTCATTTTAGCGTTAAAGAAACTTGGTGTTCTTTTTTGCTTTTGTTTTTTTGTTTTGTTTTGTTTTGTTTTAAGAAGAAATAAAACTCATCTATGACTAGAGAAATGACAACCTATGTTACGTCAGAGAAAGGATAGATCATCCTGTAGAGCCAACTTCAGCATGTTTCATAGTAGAATACAGTACCATGACTTTGGGAATCCTTCAACAGAACAACCATGCCTATTGAGAGGAGGAACATGTGCAAAAGACATGTTATATAAACTGTGCTACTTGAAGAACAGTGGGGATTAATTGACTAGTTTTCTTTTCTGACTGCATCATTTTGATGGCTCCTAAAACAACAGCTAATTCCACATGGTTACATGAAATTTTTATGTTGGTGATATCATTCTACCACAGCACATCTTACTGCAGAACATGAAGTTCACAGAGTAGAGTATGTAGAGTGGATTAAGTCTATACAGGAATATAGGGAACACATTCATAATAAAGATTTCTAGTTTCAGATGCAGAACAGTTTTCTCAGAATTGTGTATTCAGTGCTTTCTCTCCATACTTAAAATTTTGATTATAAATGTTGGTCTCATGCAGTTTGCTTATCAAGGTTCAAGATTTCTTGAAGGTCTTATTTAACTGAATTCTGCCTTTAAGAGCTCTCTAACAGAGCTAGGACATAATCCTGTGGAGACACAGATCTTCTTTACACTCATCTTTTTCTTTCCCTCCTTGGTTAGGCCACGATTTTCTCTGTGTGTTTTGAGACAGAAAATCACCCTTGCCAGTGGTTTATATCTCTATAGCTGCCTTCTTTCAGTAGCTATTCAAAGCGATACTCTTCTGAATGTAACTTATCAGGTATTTTAAAATGATATTTTTTTCTCTTCACAGAAAAAATTTGCTAAATTAATGCTTAGCTAAGTCATCTTTTTATCAACATATTAATAAATATAGATATTAAAACAAATGGCTAATAATCTCTACAATTTCAATCCATTCTTACCAATGTTAAAAATATTTTCTTTAGGCATATTTGATTAAATTTATTTTTGTTGAGACCTTAGAAAAGTGTGTCAGGTAATTGTTAAGTTACTACTGTGAAATTCATTCTTCCATATAGTACTTTTCCTTTGCCAGACTAATTGTTCTTTGCTGATCCTTGTATGCTTTTCTTTTGGTCACAGAATACAATAAATATATTGTTAATGAAAACCTTTCAGAATGCTTAATGGCACTGACTTACTGAAGTACTTTTCATTGCCATTATCTACATGACTGACTGCTTTTGTAAAGGAGCAAATAGAAGTTAACAACTTATGTTGGGAAATGATAGTAAGCATCAGGTTCAGGCACAATAGAATAGGAAAGGTCTTTTAAAAGAAGCAATTTTTTATTTCAGGAAATTAGAATCTTCTGAAAATGTATTTTAAGCATATTAGCTATGCAGAAGTCACTTCTTTAAATTGTTAAAACAAGTCAAAATATACTTCATCCATCAATAAGGGGAAAAGTAACAATTAAGTGAAAGAAATCTGTAACTTATTTGTTGAATATTTTCATGAACTAGTTTATTACATCTCTTAAGTATGGATTAGGTTACCATGTTGTACTCAGGAAAAATTTATGCATTCCTAGCAATTTTTTAATTGTACATTTAATTGACAGAAGAGGAAGGGAGG
>VXAB01010447.1:408005-424286 GCA_013399175.1 Odontophorus gujanensis | reverse complement strand
CTCCCTCCCTCCCTTCCTCTTTCTTCCTTATTTCTTCTTCCCTATTTCTTCTTTATTTCCCCTTTCTACTTTATTTCTTCTTCCTTCTAGATAAAACCCAGATTCTTCAGTCTCTTCACTTTTCATACCTGATCACCTTTTAAAGCTTTCTTGTTGTTCCCTTTGAGTCTCTTCCTAGTCCTGAAACACTGGAGCACCGTAGCAGTGGTGGCATCACAGTGATCAAGCAGAGCATGGGAATTGTCCTCTGAGTGTTGCTCACAATAAGCTTTTCCCCATTAATATAGCTGAAAATGAGACCTGTCATTTTTTATTTTTTATTTTTTACAACAGCAGTTGATCATTTTTAATCTGAGATTTCCATTACCCCTTAGTTCTTTGCTAGAGTCGATGCTGCCAAACCACACAGGCTCCCTTTATCCTTGGGCAATCACTACTTGTCTCTATCAGATTTCAGATCTAACGTCAAAGTCACTGTAGATTCTGACACCACCCTTGAAATTCTTGGAAGTTTTTGTGACTTTTGGCCAGAAACATTTTCTGATTAGGTTCATCTTATCCTTNTCCCTCCCTCCCTCCCTCCCTTCCTCTTTCTTCCTTATTTCTTCTTCCCTATTTCTTCTTTATTTCCCCTTTCTACTTTATTTCTTCTTCCTTCTAGATAAAACCCAGATTCTTCAGTCTCTTCACTTTTCATACCTGATCACCTTTTAAAGCTTTCTTGTTGTTCCCTTTGAGTCTCTTCCTAGTCCTGAAACACTGGAGCACCGTAGCAGTGGTGGCATCACAGTGATCAAGCAGAGCATGGGAATTGTCCTCTGAGTGTTGCTCACAATAAGCTTTTCCCCATTAATATAGCTGAAAATGAGACCTGTCATTTTTTATTTTTTATTTTTTACAACAGCAGTTGATCATTTTTAATCTGAGATTTCCATTACCCCTTAGTTCTTTGCTAGAGTCGATGCTGCCAAACCACACAGGCTCCCTTTATCCTTGGGCAATCACTACTTGTCTCTATCAGATTTCAGATCTAACGTCAAAGTCACTGTAGATTCTGACACCACCCTTGAAATTCTTGGAAGTTTTTGTGACTTTTGGCCAGAAACATTTTCTGATTAGGTTCATCTTATCCTTGACATCTGTACAAGGGATCCATGTTTTAATTGGAATAATCGGAATATTCAGCCTAAAGTCAGTCCCTGAAAGAAGAATATTCAGGACTGAAGAAATTCTGAATGTACTCTTATTTAAAACAATCCTTATCCTATCTTATCTCTTCCTTCTCTTGAATTTCGAAAGAGATCAGAGAAGTGATTTGTTTACACTTTGTAAATGAGCAAGGGCATTTATGTTGGACTTGCTAATAATGTACAGCAGCAAAAGAGAAGTGGAAACTAGATTACATGGCAAATGCTGCTTGTTTTCCATACATTCTGATTACTGTGGATGTGACATCCCAATAAATATGCAAAGTTTACGTACAGAGTAACAGATGGAACAACACCCAACAAAAAAATTCCTTTCTTTCTGGAGTGTTGTATAAAAAGAGCAATTCTGCTCCTAATACAAGCTGCCCTTCAAGTGCCTTGTGTACATGTGCTTGTGTATATGCGCGTGTTTTGAAAACAAACTGTAATGAATCATGTTGGAAGAGCTTCACAGACACATGTTGGCAGCCTCTGGAACCACAGCCTCATGGAAAAATCCATTGCTGGCAGGCAGGTAGAGAAGGCAAGCGTTTCCTCACTTGGGTAAATCAGGTTTTCTTTCATTCTCTCTACGTTCCTAACCTGTTGTGTCTGTTTCTGCGTTCCTGTTGGTATACTGAGGGCTGATGTCGTCCTTTCATCAACAGACTTTAAAGCATAGATTCAGAAGTGCTGCTGGTTTGCCTGCACTCTGTGTTGCAACCATGAAGAATGAGGGACTGCTTGGCAGATCCTCCATGAGGTGACAGCTTTCACTTGCAAGAACACTAGGTTGGATATGAGGAAAAGTTTCTTCTCAAGGAGAGCAGTGAGGTGTTGGAACTGGCTGTCCTGGGGTGGTGGAGTCACTGTTTCTGGAAGTGTTCAGGAAAAGGGCAGAAGTTACGCTGACATTGTTAGTGAGCACGGTGGGGACGGTTGGACTTGGTGATCCTAGTGGTTTTTTTCTGCCTGAAGGATTCCATGATTTTATCAATTTCTAGCAGTGTTTCTCCACTTCTGGGGTACCCACAGCCACTGCTAACACTGCTGCTCCTTCTGATGGCTTCAGAAGGAATTAATACCAGCAAAACTCATGGTATTGCCAAGTCTGAGGCACACACTGAGTAGGACAATGCTGCAAGCCATGCACTCAGCCTTGCCTTTGGTAGAAGAGTTAGCTCTGGGAGGCTTTGCATGGAGCTGCAGCCTCACTGCTCAGTTGTTACCTTTCTGGAATGACAGAAATCACAGGTTTTGTTTTGTACCAGGATGCCTGTAGGGATAAATCCTCCATCACCTGGCTCACCCCAGTCACCTCTGGCCATGAGATCATGCTTTGTCCAGTCTTTAGAGCCACACTGTAGAGCTTATAGCATCATATCCACACAGCATCCACACACAGTTCTTACGAGAACAAGAAGGAAACAGCATCTTTCCTGGTTGAAACCACAAACACAATTATAAGTAGGTGAAATCCCATTTGAAACTGAGCCAGGGCTGTGGGCTATCACTCCTACTCTTGTGGCAAACGTAATGGGGTTTTTAGTGGCGTGATACAGTCTATGGTTTGGAATGATGCCTCTTGTGAGAAGGAATGAGATTCCTTTCCATCAGCACACAGTGCATTGCCAGTGGACTTCGTTCTGTGCCACTGTCATTAGGTGACAGTCATCAAAACTGCTGTGCAATGGTTTGGATGCCATTTAAGAATCTGTTTGTTTCTCTTTTAAGATTCCGATGTGAAAGATGGATTGCAGGTCTATTAGCTCCAGCACAGGTCTGTACTAAGCCTATAACTTCACCTCTCTGCACAAATATTTCCCTGATGCCTATTAATTACTTCTTCTGTGCCTCAAGGGAGGCCACCAGATGAAAACAAACACCTATTCACTGTATTATTTTCAGGCTGTTTGGTTCTCTGTGATTCCACACTGTATTAAATACAAGTTTTAACATGCAGGATAGGGCTGCTTCTCTTCAGACTTCTGACTGTAAATACCTGCATGGAGTATATCAGCTCCTGTTACATTTTGTGCATGGTCGGATGCCTGGCCTGGCTGCTTGCTAAACCTGCTGTATTCCCTGCTCTGGGAAGCAGCTGGCAGGTCAGAAGTGGGCTGATTTGAAAAATAAGGATGGAATGTGCTCTGAGCTGGAGTGGTGGTAACATTGGTTTGGATTGGAGGCAGAACAACTTTAACTTCTTAATCATCCCATGCTTGCTTAATTATCTCAAAGTATGTCTTTCATTCCCCTGTCCCCTTTGAGAATGTGACGCAGACTTGTTTTAAGTGTTAGGAAGTATGAAAAGTGAATTTCTCCTTAATTTCACTTATTTCCAAGTTGTGCACTGTCCCCCCAGAACACAGGTGCTTTGACTGCTGTTTTTTGTTTGCTTTCCTTCCAGCAGTCTTGCCTTTCTTTGGTCTGTTTTTCCATCTTCTCCTCCTCCTCTTCTGAGTCATATGTTGACACAACCCTGGGTTGGCCATAGTTGTTATACTGCAGGATTGTTGCTGTGTATAGGTACAAAGGAGGATTTCTTTCATGCTAGACATGTGAATACCAAAGCTCTCTTCAATCCTTTTTCTTTGAAGTCAGGTATTTAGTGTCAAGGTGTTCAGCTGGTGTGAGTTTGCTTGCACAGAGCTGTTCCAGTGTGCAAACGTTGGACTTGATGGAGATGATGGCCACGGTATGAATTCATTTTCCTTGTATTCAGTTGGGTCATCCCTTGTCTGAAGTGATCTTTGTTCATTGGACTGGTACAAGTTAGCATCATAGCTTTGAAAGGTTCCTTTTACAGAGGTGTCTGATTACCCAACACAACAGTATGGCACAGTGCTGTGGCCGTTGATTATTTTTAACCTCTGGTTGCTGTTGTGGGAAGAGGATCTTTTGTGCATCCTATGCTGGGGCACGTACAGTGTCCTGGAGCAACCTGAAGTTTAATTTTTTTTTTCCAAAATGTCCTCACTCTCCATTGTAGCCCTTTTTTATGTTGTTGTTTTTCTTGGACTTGATTTTTTTGTATGACTTTAATCCCTTTAAGCACAGGAATGCAACTAGATCAGGCCACTCCTGTGCACGGGGGTATCCTCTCCTTACCTCCTTCCTGCTGCCTTACTGGTAAGCAGGTATCACTAGCAAGAAGCTGGACTGATGTGTTTACAAAATAGCCCTTAAGACTTCAGAATTACCAACAGTTCTTCAATGACACAGAGATATTCTACTCCAAGAAATTGAGACCGGGGAGCTGTCACCCCTGTACCCTCTGCAACAAAACAACTCCTTGGTACCTTGATCTTTTGTGCCTCTTGCCTTTCATGCCAAAGCAGTACATGCTTCAAGACAAGGAATTTCTTATGGCTTGTTTTACAAAATACACTGCATTACAGTTCTCATTCACCATCTCAAGCCTTGTGATGCTAGGATGAGACAAAAGCGATCACTGCTGCCTCCTGTATTAGAGACTGTACATTGAGCAGAACGTGTTTATTTTATTTTTCTTCCCATTAATGTTGCCCTCTGCTTTTAGAAAGATTTCTGCCCTTTCTGTTCTAGTGCTTTCCTCTGTACTCTCCCTTCTCTGGGTGTCAGCTCAGTGTTGCATAGTTAGCTGGCCTTCGCTCTGCTCAAAAGGCAGCGTGCAACAAATTCTGCTTGTGACTCTCTGATAAAGGTAGATGAATCTCTGTTTATTCTCTAAAGGAAACCATGAACCACTTCTCCAGCTCAAAGCAGGCCTGATTTTGTTCCAGTGGGTTTTATGACCCCTTTTCTTTGTTTTCTGCAAACATCTGTCCAGCTGTATTTTTTTAAGATATATTCATGGAAAAGAGCAGGTCTCAAATATGGAAAGGAAAAAGTGTGGCACCCTCTGAAAGCATTTAGTTGTCTGTTTTGGAAGTTTTTTGTGGGTGTTGGAGTGTTTAAATCATTCAGTAAAAACAATGCCATGTAATTTAGCAGGTCAGAAGCCATTTACACAGCCTACTCACTATTCTAAGGCTGGAATCCATTCACCTACTCTTGAACACCAAGTCCTAAAAACTGGCTTTATGAAGTCGGGTACTTTCATTAACATGATTTCTAAGAGGAGCCTTTTCTGAGTAGCACACTCTCATTCAGAAATATTCATAAAACTTCTTTTTTTCTTTCCTCCTATGGGTCTGTTTAATAACGTTGTAAAATGCTTTACCATCACTTCTTGTGAAGACTAATTTAAAAAGAGTTTGTTACAGAGGAAGTGATTCAGTAACAGGATATCATCCCAAAGAGATGGACCCACACTAATGAAATAGCAATCCTCCAATGGCATCAATAAGAGAGAGCAGAAGTACAAATGACAGTAATCAGATGGTCTCTGGGGGACTAAGTTAGAATGAGATCAGAGCAGTAGGATGAGATGAACGCTCTGGAGAACCCTAAATTCCAGGGAGGGACTCTCAATTGGATTACATGCTGGATGAAGGTTTAAGAGTATAAAGCCAGTCAATGTGTCTGAAAATAGGAGAGATTTACTCCCATTTCTTGCAGCATGGGATCTCTCTGTTCACGGATCTGGTGTTTGCACAAGTTTCTGAGAGCAGGGATTTGAGAATTTGTCTGTTACAAGGCAGGGTCAAGGTAAGGACAAATGCTAAGCACTTTCAATTGGTGAAGATGGGCAGAATTGCTGGAAGGAAAGAAAAAATAACAACCAATCCCAGGTAATAATACCTTACTTTCCAACCACAGGAGATTAAACAGAGAGCTTAATTAGCTGGTGTTCACAGAAGCAAGTAGGATCTTATTCAAAAAAGAGTAAGGTGAACAGAGAAAAGATTGGCTATGTCACTCCATAGTGAGACATCACTTGGACACAAAGGGCAGTAGCAGCAGAGAGAAAGGAGAGCATTTTTGCTGAGACAAATAGGTGGTGAGCCCAGTGGAGCTGAAAACAGTCCCATTTTAAAACATGACAGAGCAGCTAGACTTAGCTGCTTACGAAATGCTACTTCCTTGGAAAGCTGGTGACAAGAATCTCTTTAGCAACAGGAAACCAATGTATAAATCACCATAATATTTATTTTTTAATTCAGTAGTACATGGGAATGTCTGCTTTTATGGTATGTCTGTACTTGATATATTAAATAAGTAGTCATGCTCTCAGCAGCTGCTTTCTGTGCCTCCCACTTCCGAGTGCAGAACTTGACATTATCTCTCTATGTACACAGGCCATAATGTTAAACCATAATACGTTTCACATTTGACACTCTGTGTGATAAATTCTGCTCACAGTTTCAGCCTTTCTACCTTGCAAGGACAGACACTTAGAGAGAACTCGGGTCTCTGAGACCAACGAGCATGGTTTACAAATTATAAGGCCGTTTTAGCTGCATTGCCTAAAAGTTGTTCCCTTACGTGACCATACTCCTCTCCCTTCAACTTCTGAACCCACTGACTAATGCCAACCAACTTCACCAGCAGGGGAGAAATGTCAGAGATAATTATGTTCCTGTAAGCATCTTGGCAATAAGTTGTTGAGTAGGAGAAGAGAGATCTTGTGACTGAAAGGAAAGATTGAAGTGTGAGTTCAGGCGTGAGTGGGTCTGACTATGCCCAGGAGAGATGTTATGAAAGCTTTGCTAATGGGGAAATGATTGAGAATCCACACATCCGATGTGGCTCAGTAGCAAAACAGCTTTCACTGGGTGTTGAACGGGTAAAATTAATGGGGGGTGCTTTTGACTTGTGGCCTTTGAATTTGTAAGGGTCTCTGTTCTGCTTTTCTCTGCAATCTAGCAGGGTTTTTTTTTAACGTAAAAGTCACCGTTGCCATACAGCTCTGCGTCTCTAGAAGCTGAACTGTTAAGAAAAGTGCCAAATACATCGAGATGAATGGTAGAATTAAAAGTGGTGATGGCACAGTAGAGCTCTTTAGAGATTCTCATATTATAAAAGCATGGAGGCCCAGAGCTGATGTGCCACAGGAACTCCACAAGTCTATGAACTGTCATGAAACAATTTCATGACCGTTATGCTAGGTAGGACTGATAGAATAAAATTTGCCTTTGTATGTACATTCATTTCCCTCTGCCTTCCCATCAACCAACTTCTTCTGTTAACTCCCTAGATTAACTTGGAAGTCTCATTGTGTTTCTTGAAATAGCACAAGAGGCTTTGGATGTATTCAGAACTTGCCCAGACAAGGCTGCAGCCTAATCAAAGCTGTCTGGTGTCAGAAGAGGGGACAGGCTGCACCAGATGACCTCCAGAAGTCCCCTCCTACACCTTTTGATCTATGAGTTTGATGCTACAACTATTCAGCCTAAATCAATCTGCTGAATTAAAGTGACATTGCTGGCTCACCATGAAGCACCCTTTCAAGATGTTCACAAGCTATGCAGTCATCAAAAAGAAAACCATCTACTTCTACCAGAGGAAGCTGATATTGAGAATCCTGATTTTTAAAGTTGATGTCACTCTGTTCCAAGGCAGGTGTAGGAGAACTGTTAGTTGAGGGCTTGAAGTGGTGATGGAGCACCTGGTGAAGGGTGGCCCAGGGAGCACAGGCAAAGTGTTTGCACCTGTGCTCTCCAGCTGGCCAGAAGGGGTGGACCCATGGGGAAACCACCCTGGGCTCATATCAGGGGCAGCCATAGAAAGGAGAGCACCTCTTGGACCTAGGCTGCTTTTTGAGGAGGAGTGCTGTGTGCCCTGACTGTACCTTCATCAGTTGGGTGAGTTCAATTCTTCATTCTTAGGTGGTGTGCAAAAGCTGGAGTTTTAAGGAAAATGAAATGTTGAAAAATCCTTTAAGCATTAGTGATTTATTTTTTTCTACGTGCATTTGTTTTTCCTGGTCTATAAGTGTGACTAATGAGCCTGTGATGGTTTAATTATAATAGTGAGTGAGTGCTTATTTCAACCATGGACTTCAAATCTCTTCCATGAGGTGGTGGGAGTGTTGTTAAAACAACAGACTCTTCCATGGCACGTGGAGGAGCAGCCAGGCTCTTGGTGGCTATCAGGAGAGCTGACTTGGAAAACTTTTCTGTGTGCTCTCATTAAGCAGAATGCATCAGCTTCTGTAAGTCAGCAATGTTTAATTGCTGATTTGCACCACTGCATGTTGCACCAAATAAGTCACTGGCTTCAGTTCTCTTGCCATATCACTTCCTATGGTCTGGAAACAACTGTTATAGCAGGTATGTGGATGAGTTTTTCTTTCAGCACCCTTCTGGGAGTGCTACCTTCCTTTGACTGTTCTTACAGCAGGCTCTGCTTATAAGTATTATTTTTGTCTAAAGATAAAAGGCAAAAAAACCCTCACAATTTTCATGATCCCCAGATCCTGGAAAATCTACAGATACTTAAGACTCTCCCTTTCCTGTCACCTCACCTTTTCCTTGTAGCAGTAGGCTACTTTAGGGACCCATTCCTGAGTACATATATGTAAGAGATGTGTTCCTCCTGGACTGGTAACGTGGAGGAGCTGATGGTTTTGCTGTTTTCTTTCATAAATGAGTGATAAAATTACATAAATGAGTTCCAAAATTACAACTTGGTTTGGCAACATACCTTCTGTAACTTGAGTGGTAATTGAAATCAGGATAAAAACAGGTTGGGATAGAGATAGGAAGAAGGCTTATCTTTCCAGAGGGCTAGGTTAGAAATAATAATCTGGATTGAAAACAAATAAGATGGCTTGTTAAATGTAACTGTTTAATTAGATGAGGAGTGGGATTTGAAACTGGAACCTGCTTCATGTTATGATCATTTAACTGTTAGGAGTCTGTGGTGAAGGAGAGTTGTCTGGAAGTTTTTGGTCAAAGTAGCATTTTAATGGAGAATGCTAAATTTCCTCAAGCCTGCATTGTTTTTACTGGGAAGGCAGTCTGTCTTGGTGCTGATGTGTTAAAAAGTTGCAAGATGTAACAGGAGAAATTCAGATTTTCTGAAAGAGCTCTCCATGTTGCCATGCGGGGAAAAACAAAGCCTTTCATAGTACCGATGCTTCATGGCAGCATCTTCACGCTGGTGGGAAGTGAACTAATGAATGGTGAGTGGCCATGGAGAAGAGATGTTGATCCAAATGCTGATAGATCTGGGACATGGCCTATGAAGTCCTTGATTAACATCACCATAGATACTGTCTTTTTCCTCTTTTTGCCTGACTGGTAGAGTACATCTTCCTGTGTACTTTTGGCAGGTATACAGTGTTGGAGAACTTCCTGTTAGAAATGAAAGAAGAAAATCTACCTTGTCCTAAAATACAGCTTTTTCACAGTTTTGTGACCCTTATGACAAGGAAGAAAATTTCAGTTAAGAAAATCCATTGGCAGTGAGTAAGTGGCTTATTCTGTCAGTTACACTAATTTCAGTGCTCTTTTTAAACAGTTCCTTCATTCTTATATGGGGGGAAATGGTATGACTTGTTTTCTTACTTGGAGAAGTGCAAATATTGCTGTAGAGCATACTGAAGGTCCTTTTGTGAGGGGGTCTAGACAGTGATACTTCCCTTCTTGCTGAACATTGCACAGCAATGCAGCCAGAGACAAAGCCTGGCTTGTTTATAGAGCACAGTGCAGATAGCAGCTGCAAGCAGTTAAGTGTTAGAGAAATCCTTTCCTTGCTGCTCTTCCTCCACACAGACCCACCGTCTTCTTACACTCCTTGTTCCTAGGGGACAGGCAGGGGAAGGTATTCTTTTAAAGCACCACTTCTTATTTCTGTTATTGTTAACGGGAGTCTGTTTTGGGAACTCTGTGCTAAACTGAAATAGGTAATGACTTGGGAGAACAGTAATCCTGGAGAATTTCTTCAAAATGTGGGTAACTGCCCCAAAGACCTTAACATTTCCTTTCTTTATTTTGTAGTCCTATGACCAGCCAAATTGGGCAGGCTTTCCTTTCTTTTGCTCTTGGTTGTGACCCTTTACAAAATGTGTTCTGTATGAAAACCAGGTGCTGTTTTGATGTTGGGGGCTCCTGGGTATGTCAACCACTTTCTTTGCAGGTATTGTTGATTACCTAAGGCAAGTCTGTTCCTTAATCTTCTGCTGATGCATCAGTGAAGAATAAATATTGCTTAATTGTTGGAGCCATCCTTTAAGAGTAAGAGAAAAGTATGCTGTCAAGAGCACAAGCAGTGAAGTATGGAACAAATGGGCCTGTTGGGTTTCACCTATTTGAGCTGAAATATCAAGGGCTGTTACTTTTGTTACATGCAAATCCAAATGTCTGCCTTTAAGTCAACTGCAACTATGAGTGCCTTAGGGCTTCAGCCTGCTGTTCTCTTCTGTGCTGAAAGGAACCCTCTGACTGGCTGCCAGGATGGTGGTGGTGGATTATCAGGTTTATGCTATCCAAATAACCACTTGGCTCACAATTTAGGGAGATTGTAGCTTGATAGAAGCAGTTATTAGTAACTCTTAACTAGCTGAGAGCTTGATCTGGTTTGAGAGACTGTGTAGAGGTTCTTCAGCATGGATGGTAGCTGGCTATAGAGTATCATGCAATTGAATTGGAGATTTCCATCACTACAGAAACTGTGCAAGGGTAAGAGTATGCTGTGAAGTCAGGAAATGTGGGGTGCATGTGCATAAATAGGGAAAGCTCATCTGTAACTTTACAATGGAGGAAAGCAAAGCATCATCTTGTAAATATCTTCCATCTCAATTAGAACACAGTATAGGACATGCTTGTAAAGTCAAGGAACTTTGTCATGTGTATTAAGGCCTTCTGTTTGCTTAGGTTTTTTTAAGTAATTTCTTAGAAAATTATTTTAGGATCTTCTCCCAGAGCATGGATTTTGTACTTAATGTCATTGATTGTTTCTTCTTACGTGGCTGAAACACCTATGGGAAATGCTGCTGGCTTCAGAGGAGATGTTAGCCAGATAATTACCATCCCAGTGTATGACTGGTAGAAACTGGGATCAGAGGCTTTAGAAATAGTGTTACAGAGGTAAGTTTTCCTTCATTTGCATGTATAAAAAACCAATTAGGTGGGATAGCTGCCCAAAACTGGGGTTGAAGTAGAAGGCAACGAAGAGAAGCTGAGGTGACTTTTAAGGGGTATAAAGCTGGAGACTAGCTGATGTAAACAGTGCCCTCTTAACAGTGCTGAGATGCTCACTGCTAGTAGTCATGGCTGTAACTGGACTCCTCCACACAGGCTTGCAGTGGCAACTGGGTCTTGAAAGCAGATGTGGTAGGAACCCTGCTGACAAAGGTTCCACACAAAGAGAACGTATTAAACTCAGAACTTCTGTGGGAAAATGCTGACATAGCTCTAGCTTTCTCACCATGAGAGATTTGTCACTAGAGACAAAGGATTTTCTTTCAGAAGAATGCTTTCACTGGAAAAATAGTGTTGTCAAGTTTCAAAACACTGTTTGGAAAGCCTTCGCTATGTTACTGAAATAGAATTTTTTTTTTAACTCCAATAAACTTTGAGATGATAATTGTTGAAACATGGAACTTTCCTAATTTAGCACGAGAACTGACTTGAAGATTTTCAGTAATATTGAAATGTCCACTAGTATGTCTTTGACTGGGAATTTGGTGCACATCCAACATATAGAAGACAACTTTGACAGAGTAAGGGAGATGGCAAATCCTGCTCCAAATATGTACCTCCAGGAATGACTTTTGTAGTTTCATCCCTGTGTGGCTGGTGACCATAGATCATGATGATAGGGGAGTCTCACAGGTACCCATTAGAAGTTGGTGATGTAAGAAAAGCTGTAGATTTTTCCCTCTGGAAATCTTGTCCAATACCTGTCCAGGGAGGTGACATCTAGTTTTTAATCTTTGAATCCTACCTGACTTCAGGACAAAAGCTCTGGCTGTCACCTCATCCCAGAGCAGTTGCCTTTGTTTTGAGGCCTCATAATGAGGGAAAAGCAAACACACATTTCAGCTGTGTGGACTGGAAAATCTGAAGTGTTGACACTTCTGGTAAGGAGCAGAAGAGACAGAATCCTGACTTTGCAAAACACTCCTGCTGTCATCCAGCTGTTGTGAGTCACTGCTGAGGACGTGATTCCTTTGCTGGCTTAAAATATTCTATAGGGTGTATCTGTCTCTTTGGCCAGAAATGTGCTGTTTTCTGCTTGGCTTTAGTGGAAAGGTTTCTTCCCCTTTGGACAACTTTCTCCAATAGATAGTTGCATATAGGGTTTGGTAGAGTAAATGCCTTTGGTTCCCAAATCACACTTTGTTTTGAGGAAGTAAAGCGTATTTAGGATGCTTCCACGGAAGGCTGGATCTTTTGAGTACGCCCAGATTAAAAAAAACATCTAATAGTGACAAAAATGTGAACAGATTAGGAAAAATAAAGCAGAAGAGAACTGTGTTCCTCCTTAGAGGTAGTAGTGCACGAGGTAGCCTGGTTACCAGCACAAATTGGAGCAGTTTAGGGCTGCTCTTGTTCTTCTCTGCGGTCCCCAGAAAACTAAGTTGAGATCATAGCTCTGTGCCAGGAGCAGCACGTTGAGGAGGATTTCTCACCCAGGGAAGTTTATCACCTAAAGCAATATTCATCACCTGCTTTCTTGCTGATGCCAAGCTTTTCAAACAACTGGAAAACAACACTAATGCATCTCACTGATGTCTTGTTGGTCGGTGTGTGGGGGTAAATCCTCTACCTCTGGGTCATATGAATAAACCATGAGCTGTATCCTCCCTCCCCTGTCCCTGGCTTCTCAGAAGGAGCTTGAAATAGATAAGAGCTATTGAGGCAGAGGGAGAAGGGTTGGTTTTGCTTGAGCAACAATGTGAGTTGCAAATCCTGGGCTAGAGTTGAAATGTTGCTTTACAAGCCAGTGTCCTGTGTCTACTGTAAAACTTTGTCTTACAAGACTAAGATTAGTGTGCCCCCCAATACCCCAAAGATATTTGAATAGGTACAAAACATTCTTTGCTCATTTTGGTCATGCCTATGCCCTGTGCGAGTACTGTGTGGTAACTCTGAGGGTGAGGTAATTAATGATGCCAGTCCTGTGCTACTTAAGCACTTCCCTGTATACGAGGGATTAGCACTTGCCTGGCTCTGAGTGGGGTTCAGGTCACTGAAACAAATGGCACCAAGGCTCTTAGGGACCAGTCTTGCAAGAGCAGATGCAAGTGTCTGAGTGTACTGAATGGAGTCATAAATGGCCTTAATCAAGCCTTAAATGGTCACATCACCCACAGTCCACTCCATGCCAGGCTAATTCCTCATTCATCAGCTCTTGCTAAGAGCAAAACTCTCACGCAAATTCTTTCCAGATAAAGATGTGTATTTAAGCATTTTGACTCTCTAATATAGTACCTTTTCAAACTGTTCAAAACGGGTGACTGCAGCAGACAGAACTTCAGTAGATAAATATTATTTCTTAGTGTTGTAATGATGGTTTGTTATCTTAACTTTCATGCAACGCATGCTGGTCTACTCGCCTGACAAGTCACTTCTTCCCACTTTAAGTCTTTGAAACTTAAGACTGTTTTTTCAAGCACGTGTGGAGCCAGTTACTAAAAGTGTGAAGTAACTCTCTGGGCAAAAGACAATTGGACTCATGATTGTGAAGGTGCCCATTTCAGAAGGCAGGTTGGTCCTGCTTGTGTAAGAACTAATGCTGATTTGGTTTTGGCACCCTCTATGCAAAGTTACGTTCTGGAAATAGGAATTTTTTTTAAGTGAAGGTGATTTTTTTTTTTTGCTCCTATTTGATGGAAAATGCTCAATAGGATGAGTATGAAAAGTTTCAGTGCATCCTATCGGGAGCTCATGGAAGTGAGAACCAGTACACTTGTTTATTGGTGAGGACACTGCTTAGAATCAAATACCACATTGCATGGTGCTGAGATTTCGTCTGGTAGATGTTAGATTTAGACATCTTTGGATGCTGAATTTGAAATTCAGGCTTGAAACCATAACAAAATCTCTGATCCGAAGGGATGAGAGACTTCCTATTAGGGTGGAGTGTTTACTTTGCTCTGTGAATTGTTTTTGTAGGGTTCCCTTTCCTTTAAATGTGTGTGCAGTCTTTAAAAGAGACTAAAGTGTTGTCAGCCTTGTCAAGGGCAAGTCCTGGAAGCATATTTCAAACCACTTCCAATTCATCCTGTTGTATCTCCTTCAGCTACCTAATTGAGATACATAAACAGTTTATTTTTAAAGCTTCATGTTCTCTGCTTAAAAGGGTGCTCCTTCACATACTAACAGCTCATGTCCTGTGATGAAGCAGCTTAATTGGCACTGGTGAAGTTATATATTGATTTTTTCTCTCTGTCCAAACATGTCCAATACTTCATGTTGAACTTTTCCTAAATGGCTTCTGGCTTTGCTATGTAAGGACCTCAGACTATGTAACTAATTTAAGTGTTGATTTAACTATAGTTCTGTTGACACCAAGACTTGTACATTCGGTCTTACAGCTGGCAAAGCCTTAATTGTCAGGAGCCCTGCCTCCATGAGTTTGCTTTCTGTGATAGCCAAAGATGCCCAATCCAGCACACAGATGCTCTGTGAAAGAGTATCTACGTGCTGGATTGAGCATTAGGTGCTGGCACAGCTGCCTGGAGAGCTGTGGATGCCCTGTTTCTGGAGGTGTTCAAAGCTGGGTTGGATGGGGCCCTGGGCAGCCTGGGCTGGTGCCTGAATCAGTGGCTGGCAATCTCCATTGCTGGAACCAAATGGGTTTTGAGATCCATTACTGAAGCCTCCAAACTGAACTGTAAGACTGGCTGAAGTCTGCAGAGCCTGTTCTCCTGCTGCCTGTACTTTGCCTCCCTGTCTCAAATTCCTCCCTGACCAGATCACTTCCAGGATGCATTAGAGGGGATGAGGTATAGCTGCTTACCAGTCTGACCATACCCAGCTGTTGCAACTTCTTTGTGGGAGTGTAACATGGGGAGTGGCATGTTCAGAGGGATCTTATCTTTGTATTAACTAGACTTCAATTTTAATTTTTTATATTTTTCCAGTAAATGTGTGCTTCAGCATTCTGGAGAGGCTGATCCCTGTCTGCCAGTGTCTCCTTGTTCTTGACAGGTAGCAATGATGTTTGGCTCACCTAAATATAGTGCAGGCCTACTAGGGGTGGTACAAACTGGCGAGACTCAGTTTCAAAGTCACCTGGATGTGTCGAGACCCAAGAGAGTGTGATTGCTTCATAAGCTCAAAGGGATGCTATCCATTCAGAGCCTGATACTTCCAACCAGCATGTACAGCTCAAATCCACATAGTTCAATTGTGGGCTTGAGCCTGTTGAGCTTCCAGAATCTCTGGGTCAGATGGTGATGCTGTGGTGCTCAAAGAGCCTGGTGGAGGTGGGCAGCCACTGATACCTGGTGTTATACAAAAGCAGGAGGGAAGGGCTGTCCTGACTGTCAGCAAAATCACTTAGCATGTGACTGGTCCTGCTAGAGCCTTGCTGACCCTCCAGAGTGCTGCAGAGGGACTCCAAACATCTGCATCCTTTGCCTTGTTTTCAGATCATAATCTTGTACCTTTTTATTCACGGAGCTGCAGGGGAGCTCGGCTCTTACCTGTAGGCAATATTCAGGCTAAGATTAGCATACAGGTGGTGGAGGGGGAAAATTGGAGGGAGGCTTAAGCAGTGCTGAGCTCTTGCTCTGACCCTTGACTTGCTCCATCTGATAAGAACCAGCTTCCCCCTCCCGCAGCAAACTCAAACAGCAGCTAGTTATACAGTAATGGAGATTAAGGAGAAGGAATTTGAAGAGCTCAATGCTCTGGGAAGTCTCATTTAATTCCTGTTATCCACCTTGCTATCATAGTTCACTGAAGTCACTCCAAACTAATGAATGTGTGCTGCCAGCTCATGAGTCTCTGGCTTCTCAGTCATGCTGAGAAGTGTGAAGTTGATAATATTCTAATTCTTCACCATTAATGAATATGTTTGGAATATCTGAGATCAGGGCTGCTCGTTGGCTTTGAGCTGTTGGTGGCAGCTGACTGCACCAGTTCATGGTGAGCTACTTGGAAGACCTTAAGGCTGCATGGGATGCATCTGACAGGCCATAAATCACTCGCCTCTGTGGGATAAGATAGGAGGTTTTTTCTTCCAGCTGTGAGGTAATACCTTACCTTTAGTA
>VXAB01010447.1:356122-407935 GCA_013399175.1 Odontophorus gujanensis | reverse complement strand
CCCCCCCCCCCCAATTTGTTCAATACCACTTCTGCAGTCTACAGGCTGTGAAATATTGCAGTGATCCCTGTCAGCTCTCTGAGCTTTACTGCACAATACCTTATCACCTGCAAGAGTTTGCTGGGGTCCTCAAACCAGTGTTGTAGGCTCCAGGTCTGGTCATGTTTTAACTTTGTCTTATACGTGCTGTCTTTGTCTCTTCCTTGAACACTTACTCAAAGGTGATGGCTTTATTTCTTCCCCCTTTTTTTCCAATGGATAGAACTGCCAAACTTTATCTTGTCTTTATTTCAGCAGTATATATGAGAAATCTTTTTAATGCACACTCACTTCTGAGAGTAAACTGGTGACTAACTTAAAATAAATGAACAATCTCACTGAGTTGGCAATTATTCCTATGAACAATAATCCCCAGGAGTTTCTTGGGATTTGAATCTGTTCCACATGCAAAGCTCTTCAGGAAGAAAGTTTCTGTAGAAATGGCAATTCTGAGTGCTTGTTTGTGTTTACATGACTACATTCCTTCAAAGTTAAAGAGATGCCTTCAGTTTGTAGCTCGATGTAAATGATTTGTTGCAAGCAGTTTCAGATATCCTATTCTCTACTCTGGTTTTGATTCTGCAGTTGCCTATAGTTAAAAGGCAGTAATTTTTCCCTTGTTGCTAAGAGAGACACATACAAACAGCAAACCAAACTAAATGCCATCAGGCAAACTATTAAGCAGAAAGCAGCATTGCATGTCAAACTAAATAGAAGCCTGTCTCAATTCCCTCTCCGTGCTATGCTTCTGTATTTTGCAAAGTAATTGTAGGTAAGGCTTTTTAGACAGGAGAGAAATTAAAGCAATGCACTTCATGGCAATGATAAATGGGGTTTATAGAGCTGTGCATAATACCTCAAAATGGTGTGACTGGAGAGCTGAGCAGCTTTAAGTCAGCTCTCATTTATGAGGCTATCCCACTTCTTTCACTTGGTCTTTGATACTCTTCCCATGATTGTATCCACAATGCAATTCTTATGAATGTTATAAGTAACCATGAGCAAAAAATCTTCTACATCTGGAATGCATGATGCAGTCATCCACCCCAGTGTCTGTAGTTACACTTCAGACTATAGTTTTGCAAGTGGCAGTCCTAAAGGCTCAGGGAATGCTGTGTTATCTTTTATCTTCTCGTTTGGGAAGTCTTGGTGTTTTGAAATTCTTATTTTTTCTTTAATTAAAGGCTCACAGAAAACCTTGGAAACTGGAGCTATCTAGAGAATTGCATAAAAGGAAAGATGTTACTTTGCTAAAAGTGAATGCAGGTGAAAGAGCATGTATGGACTTGTATGTGCAAGCAGCACTAGGAGTGTTTGTGAAAAGGGTGTCATGCATTGGGTCAGGATGAGTTTGAAAGCATTGCATGTGCATGGGACTGCACAATGTACAGATGTATGCAGGAGGAAGAAGGAATCTCCCTCAGGAGGCAGAGACCCTGTATATTGAAGTTTTATTAATAGGATGCTTGGAGAAGACAGTTTCTTCTGGAGTATTTCTGAAACCAAAATCATAGAATTGTAGGGATTAGAAGGGACCTCTAGAGCTCATTAAGTCCAACCCCCCTGCCAGAGCAGCTCCCTAGACCAGGTTGCACAAATACATGCAATACTTTAGCGTGTGTACTTCAGGTAACTCAGTTTATCAAGGTGTGCTGAACATAGAAGTGTGATGAAGCACCTACAACCACCAAAACTCAGAGGGTGAAGTGGGACTCTCCCTTCAGCCTGACCACCCTCCACAGCAGTGGAGTTGCTGTTGGCTGTGGCCAGATGTTGGATTCTGTTAGATCTTCAACACATCTAAACAGCAACAAGTGTGAATTACCTCATAAGCTGATCAAATATGTATATTAAGATCTATATGCATCTATAGGAATTATATAACTGTAAATGAAGCATAAAGAAATGAAGAGGGTGACCAATTTATACTTCATGTCTTTAGCTCAGATAACATATTATCTTCCCCTCACTGGGAGGGGGGGGGGGTTGCTCTGTGGGGTCACTGCACAGTGCCCCCAAATGTGTGGATGATATGATGGAGAATGTCTGGAATTTATTCTAAATGTAAAAAAACATGCACATGCAAAAACATATATAACTCCAATATTCTTTACCCCATGTATCCCATGATGGACACTATGTAATTCTGACAATGTGCATTGCAAACTAGGAATTTTTTTCACTTGGATTTTGTTTAGATATGGTTCAGCACTGGTTTTTGTTTGTTAAAATGAAAGTTTCCTAGATATGCTCAAGAACTCTTCATCTCAAACTCCAGCTGGAAATGAATTTCCTGCAAGAGAACGCTTTGTCCCTTTTGAAGTAATATTTCCAAAATAACCTCCAAAATCTCCTGATGTGTAAACAGAACATCCTAAGGTACAGCAAGGATAATTGTACAGTTATCAACCCTTCTTGGTTCTCTACTTTTGGACAATATTTTAATGCAGAGGAAAAAGTGGGTATCTGGATTTGTGTGACTGGCCCATTTTATTTCCACAGATGAAGACTCATGCTCTGTGCAGAAGTTCTTTTGCTCCTGGGTAACTGTCAGTGTTGATTTAATCCATTAATTTAATTCCTGTTGTCCTGCTCGACAAGCCTTTGAGTCACCCTTGCCCAAGAATTTGCACTGTAGCTGTGTATCCCCTGAATGCTGCTCTGCTTTTTTATGCGTTGGTATTCTTTCTCAAATCAGTCATTAAATACTGAGTTCAGAGTCTTTCTATGGCTCTGTATGTTTCATGCTTTCAACAAGTAGTCCAGAGATCTTGGGTCCATTGTTTAGGGTGAATTTATATGAGGAGACAAATAGGAAAATAGCGAGATGTGAGTTTTCTTTTTTACAACTTGCTTGTTTTGAATATGCTCTTAAAGATTTTAATTCATATCCAGCTGTGGTCAAGTAATCCCTTGTTTCTGTGGATAAACAGCAAATTTTAAGTAGAGGAGCCATTGGGAGATGGTAAATCCACACTTAATCTCTTTCAGTCACTTCTCTTCCCTTTCTTCCGGACAGTGCTTCTCTTTCTTCTTTCACTTGCTCTAGAAATCCCTTGTACTATTTCAAAGTTTCTTGCTTTTCTTTCCCAGCCTCCAAATATTCTTTATTTCATTTATTTTATATTCATTAACCTATGTGTAAAGTACACTGTCTTTTTATCAGATCCTTATGACTAAAAAATCTCAGTTCTAAAGTCCCATGTAATCAGTGTACATGATATGAGTTATTACTTAAGAGCTTTGAATATTAATATTTGTGGAGACACTGAGCTATAACTGTAACCTCTTACTCAGAATATTTGGGAATTCCCACCAAGAAGAATTTCCCTGCTAGTGGTCTAAGCTGAGTAAGAGCTGCAGTTGAAGCTTGCACTTTCTCTTTGAGATTCCAAAGCTAATCAGGCATGAAGATGCTCCCACACACACATGGGGGACAGTAGGTGAAAATTGTACTGCATGCCTACCTGGCTTCACTGTTCTTTGAATAGTCTCAAGTCTCTGGATCAATCTTCTACATGTTAAAAAGATCAGTTCTGTACTGTGATCCCTGGTATGGGTGAGTATGAACTAGAGACTCAGGATTAGACTTCAAGAAGGATGGTGCAGAACCCCTAGGTACACGGTGGGTTAATTCCCCGTGCCTGTTTCTCTACACTCACTGTTAGAGGTAGTAACACAGTTCTGCTGTGCTAGCCTTTTGTAATAATATTTGATTTGTGTTTTCATGGCAGACAGGCCTTTTTTTGTAGCACTCCTGGTAGATGAATTGTGCTCTCTTCCTATATTCCAAGCATGTAGTCTTTTATTTACAGCAGCTCTGTGCTGATAAATCCCTGTTTGATGCTCAACTCCTAATTAAGAAAGAAAGCAGCATTTTCTTTCAGTAGTGCTGTCAGAGTTGCTGCTTAGCTATACTACTTGCAAAGAAAACTCTGCCAGTGGGTGGGCTGAATAGCTGTGTATGGCTTTTTTGCCCTTCCAGTTTTCTGCTGCCTGGGCTGTGAAAAAGGAGCTGTGCTGCTTGTTTTACTGCAGGGCAGTATTCTGTGCCAGCATGGTCCAACAGCAAGCTGCATCAGACCTTGATGAAACAAGGTGAGGATGGTAATGATTGCAGTACCTTTTTGACAGCTGGGCCTTGGGGGTTTCTGAACGTACTGGCAAGCATGATGGGTTTTTTCTGGCTATGGTGGATTAAGCTATCTGCCACAGCTCCAAAATGTTTGGATTACAGGGATGCCATCCAGCTGTTATATTCTTCCTCTTGCAGAGCAGTGTCTCTTCTTACCACGTCCTTTTCTAGCAAGTTAAACAGTCTATGTGCAAGAGCAGCATAAACCTTCCAGATCCCTGTGTTTCTGGGAAGAGCTGTTGTGGTAGTACACTTATATACCATAAGTACATTCAGAGTCCATAGGGGATTCTCTGGCAGCTGCCTTCTAATTGGTCTGAGTCTGGGAGGATGAGAGCTCACAGATAATATAGCATGATCTCATCTTGCTGTCATTTCTCTCAAAGCCATTGGCTTGCAAAACCTTTAGATAAGGATTATTAAAAAAAAAAAAAACCTCCATGTTATCTTGTAATGGTGTGATCAGGCTTTCCATGTGAGAAACAAAGCAACCAATAGGAAGTTAAAGAAGTCATTTGATGATCCAGTGCTGGAGTCTCAAATCTGAAACCACTTCAGATTTGTCACGGCAGACTTCCAGACTGGCATCAGCTTTTTACTGACCTTGATTTCAGTTGTGATAAGATGTGACTGGGAGGTCAGAGTTTGTCTTGACAGTTTTCAGTGCAAGCACCATTGTCAAATGCCGTACCCACTGAATGCAGTACCAGATTAAAGATAAACCTTGATTTCAGCCTCCATTACTTTTCAGTCCTTGAATTTCTAATCTGGGGAGCAAACAGAAGAGCTGTTGATGCCTTGCTTAACTAGGAATGAGGTCTTGTATAGGAAGTCTTGCTGTCTCTGGGTTGCATGATAGAGTGGAAGATTTGAGTGAGGTGAAACTTGGTGAAATGGCTCTGAAGGAAAGCTCTGTAACTGTTTCACTTTGTAGGAGTTTTTTGTTTTTTTTAAGAATAAAAAAATCTATCTGTCTTGGAGAACAGGGAGTGAATAAACTTGTTCGGTGCTCAGTTCTACCATCCTCTTACACTGAGGGCTGCTTCATGGGACTGAAAGGTGGTATAGCAGATAAAAGCAATCTGCCTATCTGGTTGAGGATATGGGAATTGTTTAGAATCTGGCCAAATACATGATAACTTTGTCAGAAGAGCTTTCCTCTGAACTGAGAAATGAATATCCTCTTGCTTAGCCTCTGTCCAACTACAGCTGCTCCCAGTTTTGAGGCAGAGAATAAAGCTGGATAGATAGGATGCATTGCAAAGGTAGGTGTTGTAGGCTGAGAGACTTGATATCTGGGCTGATGTGAAGCAAGAACAGCTTTGGGAAGTGATGTCTTAGCATGAATTCAACTTTGTAGTGCTGAAAATTCACTAGTCACTGGAAGAAGTAAACCTGACTTGTCCACCAGAATGTGGATGAACATATTTAGCAATAAAAATACTAATTCTTGGTTTATATTCCCTCATCTTAAGTATGGAGAACTATTTCTGTCCACAGTTCCACCAGAATAGGTTGCCCTTCTTGCCTCTTGCAAGTATCTCTTGAAAGAAGCTACTAGATTTCTACTAAAATAGAATGTCACCATAAAATGAATTAAGTGACTTCTATTTCCAGTTATATCTTTGTCTGGAGCCTCTTCCTTTGAAAGATAGCCTGGATTTGAGGAACTAGGTGTCATAATCCATGGGTCTTTCTGGAATCCTTGAGGCTATGGGTCTATGGATGACTACGGCTGGCAATCCATTCCTCAATTGAACTGAGGACATACCAATCTTAGCATATGTTCTTTGCTGGAACGCTTCTTGGTTCTTACCTGGCAGGTTGTTGAATGCTTGCTCCTGGGGACTAGAATGAGACTTGAACAAGTTCATGGGTCAGGAGGAATTTTACCTGAATATCATCCAATTTAGTTGCAGATGGGTGGTGGTAACAGTCATTCAAGGTTTGAGCCAGGCATTGAAAACAATTATTAGTACTGGGAATGTCCTTCTCTGCCTCGAAATGACACCGCTTTCTGCTGGGGCCAGAGAGGTATATTCAGTTTGCACCATTTCATTTCCTACCAGGGACCAGCAGGACCAGTGTGGTCAGTTGTTGCACTTTGACTAAGAGGGCATTGTGTGCTAATTGGCAGCGCTGATTTTAAAGCATTTTGTTTCTTGCAATTATCTGGTCGTGCCATTGTAGTTGTTTTAGCAATTTCTTAATGGAACATCACTGTTTAAAAATCCTTCTATTTGGTGCTTTGTTTGCTTAAGCTGAATGAAACAATGATCACTTTGTTCTCCTAAAAAATATTAGCTTTGAGGGAAAACAAACTTCCCCTTAAGAACACCTCCCATTCCTTTCTGTTTCTTTGTCTCTTTCCCAGTCCTCCAAAGTTCAGAGGTGTCAGAGACTGAAGTGCTGATCATTTGGAGAAACTCTCTACATAGAGAGCTAGGTGGCTGAATGTTGTTCTCTGATCAGATAACCCTTTATAATTAGTTGTTAATAAGAATATTTCTCTTGCTCCCATCTGGGAGGGACTTCTGAGCAGTCATGCCCTAGGAATGTATGGCTGGAGTATTTTCTCAGCTCTGGCTGCAGTGGAGTGGGGCCAGCAGAGACTTCGGCCCTCTCTTTCTCAGAAATGCTTTCTTGCTCAGATTTTCACTGTTTCCCAGAGGAAGGCAACTCCACTCAATGTATTGCAAGTTTTTAAATACGAGCCACATGGCAAAGTACATATGAGAAGTAGCCTTCAGTCACATACCTAATTGCCTTGATGGGTTTTATAGTGCATGAAACAGCAAATAGCATTGCTAACTTCACCCAATTACAAGAAGCCAGTCACTTTGGACCTGAATGTGCCTCTTTACACCCTCTGACTTTTAAGTGCATAAAACAACTTGCATTTCACAGCACCCAAATTGAGAGGTCAGAGGGCTTCCTGCTTAGGCACTGAGAGAGAACCTGGCACACAAAGAAACAGGTGTCCATAGTGCAGTATTCACTTTAGCTTAGCTGTTATATGCTTGCCTGGTGGTGTGGTGGCTGTTCACAAAGCAGGGAAGCCTTGTCATGCTTGTGCCTTTAATCTGTAACATATCTGCATGATATAAACATCTGTGGATCTTTATTGTAAATGTCACTTGTGGCTACAAGTTCCTGCACCTGTGCTAGTTGAACAGGAATAGATCTGCCCCCAGGTCTGTTTGTCTCCAGAACACTGTTGTCATTACTGTAAGACATCAGCTAGTAGAGCTGCCATGAAACACCTTGAATATTTTTTTCTCCTTCTGCTATTTCTGTAAAAGTGGTCTTTGAAGAAAACATCATTAGTATGTTTGAGAAAACCATCTGCTGACTAGTTATTTACTGAGACCTTAAATACACAGGCTGAAGAATGGACTCCTGTGAAAGCACTGTTGCAGCCCAGGCAGAAAGGCTGGTGTGTGAGCACACAGCTTCCAGCCATGTCCTCCCAATGCTACAGACAGGGATGTGGATGCTGGGGGAGCTCCTGCTGCCACTCCCTGTCTGACTGCTGGTGCAGGACAGCTAGCTGCTTGGACCTTGTCCTCTTCCATTCTGGGCACTGTGGATATGTGCATGTGGGGAATGGGATCTTGAGAGGCAAGTGTTATGGTGAAACCTGCTGAAGACATTGAGGTGGGCTGGGAGTTCTACCAGATGAATGTGGCAGTGAGCACATCAGTCTAAAGTGACTCCATACTAATAAAAGACCAACTATTCTTTAACAAAAAGACAGCGTTCAGTGGGACAAAGGAAATATCCATGCAGGTATATAAAAACAGCTATGAAGTTGAGAGATTGGAGATGAAAGGTTACTGTATAAGTAGTTGAGACATTCTTGACCACTTTCACATCTTGCTGAGTTTTTTATAAGTTAGGGAGCTGTAAAATACCCATGAATCCTGATGACCAACAGTATTTCAGATGTGATGAATAGCCAGGAGTCGGTAAATAGAAATGGTTGTGGTTTATTTTGCTTGTAGGCAAGATGGATGTTATTTCAGCTTATTGCCTGCGTCTGTTGAGATGCACTCATGCTGCTGTAAGTTACTGGTTGTGAGCAGCTTCAGGGTCTGCTTATTTGAGAACTGGTCAGTTTTATCCTGTTTCTCCTTGCCTAGGAGCTGGTGCAGCTGCAAGCATGGGAGTATATGGATATATCTGTATTGCTGGTGGGGAAGAGTTTGTGCTGTAGCCATTCCAGATCCCATCTCTATAGCATCTCTCTGTGTACAGTGAGTTCTCTTCATGCAGGGCTTGTTCTTTCCCCTAGCCTTGTCCCCAGGGCTTTTTTGAGTGTGAGTATGCTGAATTCTGATAGGGACTCTTTTTAGATGGAGTTGCTATGTTTTTTGAGCTGTGGGCCATGTTTAGAGTTTATTTTTAAGCTATGATTATGCCTAACATTCACTGACCTTTAAACTAGATCAGACAGAGCCCCAAAGTAATTGTGTTCTTTGGAAGAAAGCTACAACGTGCTGCTGAGCTGAGTGAGCTAAGTTTTCTCTAAGTATTCATGCAGCACAGCAAAGCTAAAACTGCAAATGTATTAAGGATCACACCTAGACTTTGAAGTCATGGGGAGCCTTTAAAAATTACACAGGGGAGACTTTGGGGAGTCCTCGTTGTGGCCTTCCAGTACTGGAAGGGAGCTTAAATGCAGGAGGGGAGCTGACTTTTTATGCTGTCTGATAGCGATAAAAACAGGAGGGATGTCTTTAAACTGAAAGAGGGGGGACCTAGGTTAGATGCTAAGAAGGAATTTACTCAGTCTGTGATGCAGCCCTGGCATAGCTGCCCAGGAAAGCTGTAGATGCCCCATCCTGAGAGATATTCATGACCAGCTTGGATGGGATCCTGAGCAGCTGGAAGGTGGCAACCAGCCCATGGTGGGTGGTTGGAGCTCTATGACCTTCAAGGTCCTTTCCAACCCAAGCCATTCTTCAGCTCTTAACTTGGTCCTTTGTTCCATAGTTTCTAAGGTGATTAGTTGTTTGCCCCTGCCTACAGGTGCCTAATTTCATTTAGGAAAATGAGACTCATTATCTTAAATCAAATGATGCATACTGAAATCTAACTCGCTAGATTCTGTAGTAGAAATTGTAGCTGTTCAACCACCAACTTCCAGCAATTATTCTTTTATATCACAGATAAACATCCAATGCTGATAAATCTATAGTTCAGTTCTTAGTTGGCTTGGTTATCTAATCATTGCTATTTTTTTTTTACTGCTTTTTCCTATTAATCATGAACTTTGTTCATTATCCAGCAAGTTTCCTCTCTTTATTTTTTTTGGTGCTATGTAATCTAAGCAAGCATAGTAGTATATCTGGGCTTTTTTCTCTCTATTAACAAAGAGGCGCTATAGCAGTGCTATTAACACTTGTACAGTGCCAGAGCAGTGCAAAGTCACCACATCCTACTAGCAAGCCTTGCTCTGCACATTAAGTGTAGATAAAAACATTGGTTGTGACTGTTGAAAAGCTGATGGGGAGATCTTGTCAGCTGTAATCACTTTCATGGTGATTTTCTGGGGTAAGCTGAAATACTTGGTAGAAGTCTCAGTATGTCAATATAGTACACATGTTGAAACTGGAAACCTTCTTGAGGTTTTCTTGAGCTAGATTTGTGTGGGTACAAACTGCCTATTTTTAACACTCGCTTTGAAATGTGTAGCTTAAGTGTTGGAAATTGTGCCTTTGTGCTGTGTCTTTCATTTCCCTTGCTCCCTAGCCTAGTCTGAATAAAATATTGTGTTTATATTCAGGAAGTCAAGATGTAGTTGACTTTGTGTACTTGTCTCTGCAGCTCATCTTCAGACCACAGCAATGGGCCAGCACTGGCCATGTGGCAGTATTGCCCTAATGCTATATGTAGATACCTCAATGCCCTTTGTAAGATACCACTTCATCCATATTATGTACATGTAGACATCAGTCCAGGTCCACTTTCTCAGTATTTCAGTGCATATTACTGTTTCTACATGTATGCTTCTGCTCCTTAAAGCTTGGTGTGCTCAGTGACGCCAGTGTGACCACGGTGGGGAAATGAGACTCTTTTAATTCTCTTTAGTTACCTTGAAAATCTCTCTTGTATCATTGTGGCTGTCAAGTCACAGCTTGTGATCACAGGAGACCACAGATCAAATGTGGAAAACAGCAGAGGTAACATCTATTATAGTAGGCATGGAGACCAGGCAGCCCTTACTGTAGTGTTATCTAGGGACATGACATGAAAAGCTACTGGAACTGCTGGAAGAAGAAATGAAACCATGTTTTATTAAGCCTCTTGCTCCGAGTGGTAAGGAATAAGCTGTTTCCTGGTCTCCCTGAAGGAAGCTGTGTAATGTATGGGGGAAGAGGATGCAGAAACAGTATGGGATGTAGTGATGATTCTTAAAGTGCAAGAATTTGAGCGTCTGCCTCAATGCTTAAGATGTCATTTGTCTGGGAAGACACCACAAGCATGGGGGATGGTCTGAAGGGTAATGTGTGCTGTAGGTTTGTTAGCTTTGGTAGGAGTCACTGACAGATCAAGATAGTAGCTGAATGTTTGTGCTGACTTTCACACGTGTGATGTGACACCATCCTTTACATCTAACAAGAATTCTCCTCGCCAAAGATGGTATAGAAGCATGCATCTTGAGCTGTTGTTAATTGCTTTGGACAAAACTAAACTGAGCTGGATGCATATTTAAAGCAGAAATTATAATAGCTATAGGCTTCCCACAGTGCTGAGGAAACATGATAAATCCAAGCCAGTTACTTTTGCAGACTTTTTGTGCCAGGGTCCAATCTGTATAGGTGGCAGTATTGGAAAACTTCCAGAAAAAGCTTTTTATCTGACCATTCATTTCTGCTAGCTGTTCTCATCTTGAATCCCACTCAAACAGAGCTTAAACCTGCCATGGCTTAATAAAAATAAAAATACAACACCTTTGAACACCTTTGCTATCAAAAGCAACTCACTGGTTTCAAATCTACCACAGATTGAGACACGTAAGCCTCAGATAAAGACAGAGATGAGCTTTTTCATTATTTCCTCTGCTTACCAGAGCCAAAATCCTTTTCAAAGAGCAAACTGAACTCATCCAAAGGAATAGATAGAAGGAGAATGTGGAGAACTGAAGGAAGCAACCAGCCGAACTTGTAGGTTCCCACCGTTGTCATTGGCAAGTGCGATATTATCTCATCATATGCTGAAGCCCACCAAGCAGGTAGATGGGCAAGTATGAATTTGCTTGTGGGTTTTTCATGCTTGCCTTCAGACAGCTTGGAGGTGAGGGAGGCAAGGGAGCTGCAATTTGCCAACTCTGCCCTTGATTACAGTTCCTGCACCTCAGCTGGGTGACTGGCACTGCTGAGCAAGAGTGCTATGAGCAATTAACAGTCAACTTGGTAATGAATTCTCTGACAAAGACTTCTCTGTACTGGAAGTTTGAGGAGTTGGGATGCTGCCCAAATATCTGCAGATACTGAATGTTCTGATTCCACAAATAACAGAGGAAAAGTGTTGGAACTCATAGAATCATATGACCATCTAGGTTGGAAAAAACCCTTAAGATCATCATCTTATGTAAGAGTTCCTGTATTATGTAATATACATATGTACATGTGCTTCTGCAAAGAAAATTGCAATGGTTTCACTTTCTGAGCAGCTCTACCAAGTGGCCACCCACTCTGACACAGTCCCTTTCTGGGAACCAAAGCTGTTGGGAGCTTCTGATCCCTTCAGTCTGGGCAGGTGTTTTAGCAGTCCTGGAAGCATTACCTAGTTCTTTCACACCAGTATTTTCCCTCTGTAGCTGGAGGGAGCCAACAAAAATGGCCACAATGGGCTGACTTAAGTGAAATTTGGGAACAGCATCCAGCAGATTAAAATCTCTTGTGTGCTGCATGCCCTGAGACCAGTTGTTAATTTACATAAAAATCCTGAGGTTTTTGCTTGAGCGTTTTCAAGCTGAGGCTCTGTTTGCCCATAGAGGATGTTGTTACATTTGTTGAGTTGTGAAGAATTAGAGCACACTGCTTCTAAAAGAAGAGCAGTTAATGACCCTGGGTGCTCAGATGTGAACTTCTATGTGTAGAAGCAGCTCTGGCAGACTGAAGCATGGGGCAGGGATCCTGGCTGCAGTGGTAAACTTAGTCCAAGGAATTTTGTAACTAGTTAGAATTCTCATTTTCTGTACAAAGAGCAATTCATGCTTTTTACTCATTTGGCTCCCTGTTCTTGTTCAGTCTGTTTGTTACATTTTAATGGCTGTCACACTGAAAGCCCTAATGACTTAAAATCTGAACTAGTAAGGAAGAGCACAGCTATGCAGCACGACCTTCTTCTGATGTGACTACCTCTGACAATGGTATTTTTCCTTTGTAATTTCATAAAGTGTTTAAACACATGGGTTTATGCCTGTGATGGCCCTACTGACTTCACTAGGATTACTTTTGCACAAGGTATGTGCTGAGGTAGATCCTCAGATTGGAATTTAACTATTTATAGAAGTTTTCTCTGTTCTCTGGCCCAGCAGGAACAGGAGCTGTGCAAAGCTGGAAGGCATTGCCAGTTGGAGATGACAAAATCTCTCATAAGGGGTCTTGTAAGCCTGAGGTTAGAAAATTAAGCTGAATAATAGGAGTATCAGCAAAAGGTAGGGCTTGCCAGTAAGAAGTGGGATGCTGGCTAAAACAAATACCCTCACAAACCTGTGCAGCTGGATTGATTGGAGAGCTTGATTACTCATCCTTTCCTGTCTAGACAGGCCCAGTTTTTAGATTTTATTAAAGTTAATATTTATTGTGCTTGATGGCTGTCTTGGTGCTGGGGTGAAGTTTCAAGAATTACTGTCAATAGGTCTAGAAATGGGGTTTGGGAAGATATTATTAGTAAAACAGCCTAACCTGCTGCTGTAGCTTAGTGAAAGAAAAAGACTCTTCTCTCTGCGGGTGCAAGAGGGTAACCCCCCCTCCTTTTCTGTGGCCTCTAAGATCTGTAATTACATGCTAAGCTGAAGCAGCAGTGTTCAATTTCAGTAAATGCATTCAGTGTATTGTATGTGGGCTGTGGAAGAGCTAACCTGAAGCTGAGTATCTGCTGTTGGTTTGTAGGGTGTTGGTCCCTCTGGTTTCAGGAGTACAGCTGGTGGAAGATGCCTCCCTTCTCTATCCCTGTGCCTTGCAGGGTACTCAGGCAGTCTTTCCCAAAGAGACAGTGTGAGGGAAACCACCCATTTCCATGCTTACAGAGTGGTGATTCTCCATCCCAGTAGCCACAGGTCCTGCTGCACTTCACCACCACTTTCTTTGCCTGTGTTCAACCTTCCTGGCAGGACTGCTACTTGCCTCACAGCTGGGCAGCTTCCTATCTCTACCCTGATCCTGCATAATATCCACGCTAATACCAACTTTTCTCCATCTGACCCTCTCTCATGCATAGGCTTGAGGCTCTGGAGACAAAGCAGTCTGTATGGCTGAGCTAAGCACTTTGAGGTGCTTAGTCTCACAAATGAAGACTGAAAGGGCAGCTAGAAGCCAGTGTGCTCAAAAGCTCTGAGTTAAGAGGGCTATGCTCAACACTCAGCAAATAAATCCTTTTCAACTCACTTCCAAATCAGACATTTTTTTGGGGGGAGGATGATCCCTTCAGGGAGATCTTATTCTGCTTACCTATGGATAAGAAGCACTGCATCACTTGAGATCCTGACCAAACTCACAAGGAAAGTAAGACTGTCAAAGAAAACAGATGAATAGAGAAAAGGGAGTACATGGTCCCTGGAAGACTTCTATAATTTGGGTGGTGTGCAGCTTTTTAGAGCTGTAAAGGCCAGCAGTGACCCAGTCCCCAGGCTTTGCAGTGTCATCTAATGGGGAAGCTGTCCACTTCTATGTAGTGCGCCCAAGGAAGCTAAGGGATTTATTTTTCCCTTTCATCTGTTGTTCTGGTTGCAGCAGGGTTTTTTCATTTGATGGGGTTTAGAAGGGAGAATGAAGAACCACAGAGCTGGAGAGTGCTCACCAGTCTTTAAAGGCATCTGTTTGGTGTTGGTTCAGTCTATTATGCATGGGCTGTCAGAACTGAAGGCTCTGACACTGAACTGGTCCAATTTATTCTGGTAGAGAAAGAATATGAGAAATAAATACTGAGTGGAAGATGGTCAATGACAAAAAAAAATTAGAATTTTATCCTTTGCTGGAAAAGGGAGCCCACTTCTGTGGGGTGCTTGTTTTGTTTTCCTTTCTTTGACAGAATCTAGTCAAAATAGTAATGATTTTTCCTTTAAGATTCATATTGTAGGGTCTCTTTTTAATGAACTGTTCTTGTTCTGAATTTTTAACTTGCTGTAATGTCTATTTATCAACTGGGCAGAATGTAAGGAATAAAAAAATACTCAGGCATTGTGCTTAGACTTCAGTGCTGAATTAGGAGGAGTGATGGGTTTTGGCATTCACCAAATGAGTGCTTAGGAAAATAACTGGCAATAAGAAACAGCAACAAATGGGCTTAATAACAGGGTGGATTTTGAAAACCACAAAACAGGAGTGAGAATGGTTTGTTTACTTATAATACCATATCTTATCTTGACTATTTGCGCTAGTTTAACTTAATGTTTTGTGTTAAAGCAATTATCACATTCTGAATGTATCAGTAATAGCTTTTTTTGGTAGCTGAACCAATATGAAAATCTGAGTTTGGCTGAGTATGCTTCCTACTTGAGAAGCTTTACTCTGAACGGGCAGGGTCAAGAGAGAATTGGAGGACAATGGGAGAAATTAGGCCCATTTTACAGCAAGGAGACCCCAGACAAATGTAAGATCAGTATTTGTGGAGTCTGACTCACCTTTGAAGAGACAAAGGTGCACAAAATACCTGTGGAGATCAGTGCCCGAAGGGCATGCCTACAGCAGAGCTAAGAGCTAAGCAAGAACCTCAGCACAGTACTTAACTAGCTGCTCTGTCTAGGTAGACCATACTCCTTAGGTCTGGTGTGAAGATTGCTGAGGCATCATTATGTGAGAAACCCTGCAGAGCACTAGAGATGATGCTGAGCTCTACCAGTGTGAGCTGACTTCATTACAGGTCTGGTTCTGTTCTCTCTTTACCACCTACAAATGTTAGTACCTCTCTGCTGCCAGTCTTGGATACATTAATTCCTAGTGTATCGGATCCTGAAAGTGGTCTTGGAGAGATGCTTTAAAAGGTATTTTGACTCTCCTTTCATCTTTTATGAACAGCGTTATGTTAAGTGTTCTTTGGCTGCTGTTTCAGGGAGCTGGCACAGCAAAGTGGTATGGAGTTCACTTTAATAGGGCTAGACTCCTAGCATTTCAGATTCTGAAAATGTGCACAGCTGGATCCCGGCCAAAGAACAGGCCTTCTCATCTGTGGCTGTCTGCTGGCCTGAAAATAAAGTTCAAATCAACTTTAGTAGAAAAAAAATAAAGTCTGCATATATATAAACATATATATTATACGTATATAAACATACGTCACAGCCAAGCTGATGTTTGCTCGTTGCCTGGTTAAAGGGTTGTTCAGTCCTTTGGGTGGTGTCCGACTGCTATGACTATTTTCACATCTAGGTCTTGAGATAATAAATTAGTTTTGCTCAGTTAGATTCTGAGCTTGAAGAGAAACTCTCCCTTTTAGAGCACCATACTGCCTTGGTTAATATGGGTGTTTTCCCTCTGCAACCTTTTTATTTCAGCACATGTGCAAGCCTAGCTTCTAGTGAGTGGGAATGTGTTGAAAACCATTTTCTCAGGTAAAAGAGATCATAGAATCATTAAGGTTGAAAAATAACCTCCGAGATCTAGTCCAACCGTTCACCTACCACCTATATTGCCCTCTGTGTCCCTAAAAATNNNNCCTTGGTTAATATGGGTGTTTTCCCTCTGCAACCTTTTATTTCAGCACATGTGCAAGCCTAGCTTCTAGTGAGTGGGAATGTGTTGAAAACCATTTTCTCAGGTAAAAGAGATCATAGAATCATTAAGGTTGAAAAATAACCTCCGAGATCTAGTCCAACCGTTCACCTACCACCTATATTGCCCTCTGTGTCCCTAAAAATTCTGCCCAGGGTAGGTGACCATGTGCAAATAAAGTCAGCTGGGGGAAGAAAAAGTTAAATTATGTTAAGGAATTACCTGGATAAGAGAAAAATGCCGTGAACCCATGTCAATGTGTAGATCCTCAGAACATCCTTCACTTCAGCACCACATAAAAAGTTGGGGAACCCAAAGTAAAATAATATATAGAAACAAAATAGATAAATGGTCTGGAATGCCTACTGTGCAAGAGGTAGAAGTGTTATTTTTTCCAGCATGGGAGAGATGATTAAGAAGAAACTGTCTTTAGCTTCATGACCTGCAGGAGAAGGTCGTATTTCCTTATGGCTTGAAAGCAAAGACATCAAATTATTAGGTTCCTCAAAATGAGTGAGAGGAGGTATCTTGTCATAACATATGAGTCAAGCATGGAAGTCATTGCCAAGCAACTACTGAAATCCAAAAAAGGTGTTAGAAATTGCTGGAAAGAAGGTTTATTGGGAGTTATTAAAAACAAAGGTCTGTATAAATGTATGGACTTTGGCTTGGGAAGTCTGAGCCACATATTGCCAAAAAAATTGAGAGAATAATGGGAGGTGATGCTTAATGCATATCCTAGCATGCTTCCTTATGTAGTTGGCTCTCGGAGAGAGGTTTCTGGGCTTGGAGGGCTGGCATAATCATGAGTCAGAATGTAAGACCATCCAAGACAGGTAAAACTCCCATTTCAATAGGCAAGGCTATAATGCTGGCTGCAGTTCTGTGGAATTAGCCTGAGATGAGAGGATTATAGGTCATTTAGATTTCTAGCCACTGCATCCTGGGCTTGGTTTTTCAGAAGATGAGGGCTAGATTTCAGAAGATACTTGGACTTCTATGCATATTAAGGAGAAGAAAAGGAGTGTGTATCCTTATGCATCTTTCCAAAGAATGGATTACCTGTATCTAAACAGATGCGTATACCTGCTGCTTCCATGCCCTGTTTTATTGGCAGGAAGAAGTGCCTTTCTCTGGCTACTTCTCCAGCACAGGTGAAGATCTCCATCTTCACCAGAATTTGCATGTTCCTGGATTTGTAGGCATGCAAGTTTCTACTTGGGAATGTTGGAATGGCTGATTCATTCATCTGAGTAAGGCATCCAGTGAGGCAAAGCAAGTGAGGGATGAAGGGGTTGTGGGGGAAGCTACGATGCCACAGATGTGGACAGGATTGTTTCTGAGGGAAGGAGGACAAGGAGAAAACTTAGCAAATTCAGTGCTGAAGAAACACTGAGAGATCAGTGTCACTGAATCCCTATCTAGGAAAAAGGAGTGGTGGCTTCAGGAGGCCAGCAATGTGCCATCAACTCATTAGACAGGACTATTGTGAAAGTTGAATTAAGCACCATTCTGAATGGTGGCAGCATACTGGAGTATATCACACCACTGTGGATGCTTCAAGGGTGTCTGAGATGGGAAATAGCCTTCTAATGTTTGTTTACCTATACGTGGTGACTTTGAGTGTGTTTACAAAAGAACCTGGTTCCTAATAAGGTGGTGATGTTGGATGTAACCACTATTTTCCTGTCATAATCTAGTTCAAAGTTGGCCTTGTGGGTTTATGGCTGTCTAGTTCCCTCTCAACTCTGTTACGTGGGCTCATTTTTAATTTAACACCCATCATTTAAGGAACTAAAAACAGTCCAAAAAAGTTTTGTTGACCCAAGTCTGAAAATATGAAATGTTCTTTGGGGGGTTTTGGGTGTGGATCACGAAGCACATTTTCGTAATATTTAGTATGTCATCTTCAAGCAATGTTTTTAAACCTCAAAACTCCAGGGAAGTTCTGTAGGCTTTAGCAAACAGATGTTAGCAGTCAGAGAAGAATTATGATTCCTGCCCAAAAATATTCCCTCTTGCCTATCAAGATATCCTGAAAGCATTGCACATCAGGCTATGTCTCTTAAGGAATTGAGGACATACTGTTTCTGCAGGTCTGTGAATCCAGAAGAGGTCCTGAGTGCCTTTTATTAAGCATCAAGGTAACATATTGTTTGGAGAGTCTTGATTAACAGATAGAGCATGCTCTATCGCACACTATTGCACACATAAGGAGTATTTAACTTGAATATGTGCATTGAGAGCCTATTGTTTCTTGGACTGATGGGAATTAACTGAAAGACCAGACCCTTTCTGTTACAAAATGTGGGAAGGATTGGCCCCAGAGGTCCTTATGAGGACAAAGTTGCATCTGATCTATGGGTGAAGTTTAGTTGCAGTTTGATGGGGCTACATCAGCTTTCTGGCACTTTTTATGTAAATAATCATAATAAATGTTCCCAAAACACATCAAGGTGACACCATGGTACACTGATCCAAAAAGATCAGGAACTTCTGTATTACAGATAGTTTCGATACTGTCAGAGCTCTCATGCTTTAAGATTTAATGGAGGCATCTCACATCTTGTTCTAGCTCTACTTGTAGCAGCCCTCTGAGAAATCTGTAGACAACTTGCCTATGCATCAGACCCTCAGCTTATGGTGTTCTGTTCCTTCTCCATTCTTCGCATGCTTTTCTACATCTTTGCTTCTTTGGCAATCCAGTTTCCAGCCTTAATCTGAACTAATGCATTGTTTTCTTGCTTTCTGACCAATAGATTAGGGGACAAAACTCCTCTTCTGTCTTTTTCGGTACATCTTCACATAAACTTTCCTGTGTTTGCACTGCAGTGTCTCATTTTATGAAGTGATTCATCTTTGTGGTTATGGAGAATGGCTATAGTCCTTATGAAAACACTGCCTTAGCCGTAACTTCATTGTGTTTGTCATCAGTGGAAATGGATACTATTGTGCATGGATCACCTCTTTGGAGGGCAGCCCAAACTCTCTTGGGAGTGTAAAATTAAGTCCCTCTTCATTTGGGACCTTTGATGGAGCTGTTGCTTTGTGAAAGGCGTTAATTATAGTTCAGAGAATCATGATGTCCCAGTTATATTTAATTGCTACTGGTGTAGAAGGAAACAAGAAGGTGGTGATGAACCTTCAGCTTGAGAGCTGCAGATGGGCCAAATAACTGTTTCTCTGTGATTGATATTATGGGAAAGAGATGTTCCAAGCGCAACACTAATGACAGTGGTTTTCTCATGTGCTTGAAGCTGAACTCATATCCATGCAGTCCTTGGAAAGACTCCTTTTAATGCTTCACCAGGCTCGGGACATGCTCACTGATCCTATGTAAATACATGACATGGACAGGCTGCTTTCACTGTGAACCTGGACATGTGCTGGCAGGTTTCCTGCCTTAATAAAGTGAAATCCCCTGCAAATGGCTTAGTCAACCTAATAAAAATCAGAGCTATGATCTATCAGTTCAGGGAAGTATATCATAATTGTGATTATAGCCTTCTGCTGTCTGAGCCACTTAAAAGTGAATAATGTGCTGAAGCTAAGTGAATTTTGCAGGTCTACTTATTTATGGCACTTGCTTCTTTAGCATCTGGATGTAAAGAACCTATATGAATGCAAGTCCTAGAAGGGTATTCACTGGAACACTTCTGAAAGCTTCCAGAAATAGAGCAAGGCTGATGAGCTTGGATCAGGAAGTGTAAAATCCCATGCACAGAAACTCCCAAGTCCTGTTAGATGCAAGAAAGCTTGCATTTTGTATCTCCTTCGGGCCTGATCCAACTCATGCTGGTGTCAATGGAAAGCCCTCTTTTCAAGCAGTGTTCTGAGCCCTGAGAGAAGCAGAGTTTATGGAGAAAGCTGGAAATGGGCAGTTTATGCTTTTCATTGTTGAACAGAAAACTTATCTGCATCTGTTTCACTGCTGAAGAAGTTGCAAACCATCAAAAGTAATGGCAGTCTGTGGTCAGGTGCTGTCATCTGCAGCTCCTCCTGGATTTTCAAAGGCTAAGCAGTGACTCAAGTGGTTGACTTGGGAACACAGTCTGACTTGATATGCTAGGAAAAGCAAGGTGGGTGTTTTTTCAGAACACTGAAGTGTGACAGTGTCACCACTGGGTCCCTTGAGGCAGACCAGGCATACATCCTTGGCTGGGGGAGAAAAGCGACCAGCTGTCTAGAAGAGGATGTAAATGTGAAGTTTTAAGTTTGTTTTGCCCCTTCTGCAACATAAAGGAAGTGTTGTCTGTCACACTATTCTGCTTCTCTGTTAAAAGCGACTGTAATTCAGACTGTTGAAAAGGAGCAATTTAAAGATTGTTAGGTTTTTTTTTGTTTACTGTATTTTTCCAGAAGATAACTTTCATGTAGGTCTCTTCTGACTCACAAAGGGAGAAGTCATCTGGAAGGAAGTAAATCTCTGGCTGCTCAGAAGAGAAAAGCAGCCAATGAGTATGGGTGATCTAATATTAATGAACAGCACAATGCATTGAATAATCTCCTATTTACTTGTGTTACGCTATTAGGAAGTTTAACTTCATCAGGCTTCCAAGAACAACAGGGAAGTTTGCATCTTTCAGTTGAACCTTATCCTCTATCTTTTTCTTTCTGCTTCTCAAATGCATCTCATTTGACTTGGGCCCTTCTCGGTACATGACTATTTCTCTTCAATTCTTAACAGCCATCAGGAGCTGGATGGCAGACCTAGACCTTAAATCATCCATTTCTAAACAACCATGCCCCTAAGGTTTTTAGTAGGCTTCCATTGTCTCCCTTCTTCATACTGTTGAACATGTAAGGCAGATGATTATCAGTTAGTCTCTTATAAATATGATATAACAGTACAAAGTGATTTCCAATATAGCATTAAAACTTTTACTTGGATGAAAGATAAGCAATTAAATCATTCTCACTTTTGGACTTAGGTCTGCAGAGACTGAAAAACACTGGATATAATTTTGGGGACAATCCCATGCTATGAAACAGAAAAGAACCTGAAGAAATGTGGTAGAGATCTTATTACAGATCTCCAACCTAAATATAGGAGATGACAGAGGAAGGTTTGGGGAAGGTCTCCTTGGCTCTCTAAGCAGCACTAGATTATTAGTGAGGAAAAGAAGTGTGTGCTGGGAATACAAACACCAGCTTGGTCCAGCTCTGGGGCCATTCAGTACAATATACAGACTCCTGCTGACTGCATGTCACTGTTGAACCAGCCTGTTTCCTCCACCCCCTGAGCTGAGACTGGAGCGTGGCTCTGCATTGAGTCACTCCAAAACAGAGTTGAACATTAATGCATCTGGAACAGCAAGAGTTTGGCTGAGTGCCTGGTCTGATTTGGTGAAGTATTCTTGGCAACAGCCAAGCATTTTTAAACCAGTCCTCTGTTGGGTATGGCTTTACCTTGACAAAGTATGCCAGTTTCTCTTTATATGCAGTGTACTTTAAAGAGACTTATACACAGCCTGTTATTTGGGATAATGGTGGTGCCCAGGGAGGAGAAGCGATTTCTGTAGTGTGAGGCAGTGCAAATAAAATGCTTTTTCTCATTCTCTCATCTCACCTGTCCCATCTAGCCCTGATCTTGCCCCAGGTTCTCACTTATGTGGGCTCCCACTTGTTTTTGTGATCTCCTTGGTCAAACGGGGCTCAGAAAGGTGCTGTGGCTGTGATTAGGGACTCTGTGTGTTCATGGAGCACTTTAGCAGTGAGAGAGTAATCCCACATGAGGAGAAGCTGAGAAGTGTGTTCCTAGCTCTTACGTTACAGAGGGCACTGGAGCCAGCAGTTTTACTCTCTGAAGCATTCTGGAAGATGCCATGAGTTTGCACGCTGACAGATAAGCCCTTCAGATGAAGGGCTTTCCTGTTTTGCTTCTGTCACATATTTTAGTGTTGTTGGCTAAAACTGTACATTGGAAATAGTATTTTATCTTTTCGGGCTGGACGCAGTGTTTTGTTTGACCCCAAACAGGGAGTGGATGAATCCTGCTTTTTTGGTGTACTCAAATTTAATGCATTTTGGATGGGTCTGAAACAAAATATCGTGTTTTCATGTTCGGCCAGCAAACCAAAATGTAATTATTTGCACAGCTGTAAACCTACTTCAAAGGAGACATGGCTCCTACAGAGTCTCAGGTGCATCAGCTTCCACCATGAGCTCTGCATCTATGGAAGTGCAGGTTCCCCCCAACCTGCTTTCTTGACAACTGCTTTAGTATCTCAACTCACCTTTTACAGCAGGAAAACTAGGGTTCCCTGAGATCAGTGTACAGATGCATGTACAGATAGATAAACAGCAATGTGTGGACCCAGTAAAAAATCTCAACATCAATGAAGCAGACGTGTATCATTAAAACACAAGTAGGGAGGTGGATGGAAAATGAATAAGCTTGTCTATACTTAAAATTGTCCTCTACTTGAGTTGAATGCTAACACACTGTATTTGCTTTACTCAGTGGGTGATAAGTTGAGGCTCACTCGAGTGGGATGGCTTTGCCTTGTCCTCTGTTGATGGATGACCATGCCAATTTGGTAGTATGAAGCAGTGGGAGGCTTAATAGAAGGGGAAGAAAAAGGAGGGGGAGAGTTGCACCACTGTATATCCACACTATTTTTGTCAGTAAATAACTCCTCCTTTGCTACTTTGCTGTACGAGTGTGGACCTGGACCTCGTCCTTCTAAGTCCACCAATGCTACCATTAAAATCCTGATACAGCCAGACAAGGAGCAGAAGGCAAGGCTGGGGCTGCGTTGTGTGTATACACCTGCACAGTCCCCAGCCCTTCTGCCTTCAAACTAGCTCCCTCATACCTGCGACTTGAGCTAGTCTCCCAAGGGATGCAAGCCCTAATCCATCCCAGGAGAACACTGCCTGTGTGGTAAGTGGAGATCTGTTTGCTATTGTCTAGACTTTTACTTGGTGACAAGTCCACAAATGCAAGCTGTATTTCAGCACTCTTGGAGATTTTAATTAATGAGCAGGAAGTGATGGGTTGGATGTTGTGTTGTTTCGTTTACCAGTCCTGTGGTGATCTATTCAGCTTGACACACTGTGTTAGTGTCTTGAGTTTGTGTGTAAGGGCTGGTTCACATCATGTTTCCTTCAGAATAAAGTGAGAAATGTGGGGGCTAGGAGAATACAAGGGAAATGAGATGGGGGGCTAAAGGCCCAGCTTATCTGGCAAAAAGCCATAAAGCTTGCTAGCATTGGATAGCTTGGGCTGACCAGCTCTTAGGTAAGTGTGCAGCCAGGGGATGGGAACTCCTGAAAGCATTGCAAGGCACCGCACAGCGAGACAGCTCTGTGGGGTCTGGGAACACAGAAGGGAAAGGTTTACCACATTCAGCTTGTTGTTTGTTTTTACTCCAATATTGAGTTCTATATCTGATTTTAGTGGGCCTATTTTCCCAACTTGTTTTATAAAGTGATTATTAAAAAGTGGCCTCTTAAAAAAAAATTATTAAAAATTGTTTCCTTTGGCAAGGGAATGTTTTTACAAACAAGCTGTGTAATTACTTTAACTGGCAAGAGACCTGCCATTTCCTTTGGTCACTGACACTGTGTTGCCTCTTTCAAATGGCTGCGTGCAGAGGTTTTTTTTTTTTATTAAAACTTATGGGAGACTCGGACTTAACAAGAAGTTTAAAAAAGGCAACTGGAGACTTCTGGGATGCTCACTTCTCCAGCAGTGCTGTTTGAACAGCTCTGTGGGCTGGGCGGATGTCCAAATGGATGGATGCTTAGCTGGAATGATCTGGGAAGGGCTTATTGTGAAGCTGATGGGCAAATCCTAAGCTAAGCAGTGGTCTGAGATCTGTCCAGCCTGAGCTTTCAGTGTTGTGTGAGACCATCTGTCGTGCTTGAATGTGGGACAAGAATGAAAGATGCTCTTTTGTCATGGCCTAACTGCAAACTCCTTTCTTTCTGTGATCATAGTCTCAAATAACTTGAGCTGGTGTAAATTCCTTTGGGAAATACATTGCTGCTGGATGTAGCTGACTGTCTGACCTGCTGTGCCCTGCCTGTCTCTGCTGTTTCTCTCTTGAATCCCCAACAAAGTGATGAGGCTCCAACAAGTTAAGCATCCATGGGTTTTCCTTTGAGGAAACCAGATGCAATTTTGGGGCAAGCTGCATTTATCCTGAAATGATCTGTAACAGCTAAGTCTCTAGTAAAACACATTCATCATTACATGCCTGTGTTGCTGCGTTTCTAAGTATGATAGCAAAAAGCAAATGGCACACAGGCTTGTGACAGGATGTGGCCTCAAGCAAGACCAAGGAGAAGGATTGTCTGACAAGTAAAATCCCCCTGAGGCTGTCTGGCATTGGCCAGACAACAGAAAGCCCAAACATCTGCTGTGCTGTCAAACACTGCTCTCTTTTCTGTCTCCTGCTGCCACCCATCTTCTTCTTGTACATGTTTTCCTTCCACCTGCCCCATTTGGATGTATGTCTAGACAGAGGTCTGTGTGTTCACCTGACAGGAGATGCACCTATGTTCTAGATGAGTGAGGGTGATTGTATGCTTATGTATGTGCTATTAACTATAGGAATGACCAACCTTCAACTGTGCTTACAGCCACCATCCCTTGTGGGATTGATCCTCCTGTTCCAGAGAGGTCTTTGTGATCTTGATGTGTCTTTATGGCTTTTTGAACTTTGCTGCTGAAAATCATGTTGAGATACGCACCTGGCTTGCAGCAAACAGTGGTGACCTTACTTATAGTTTAGGAATTAAAATAAGTGGACTTTAGTGTTAAAGTCACTTGTGTCTCTTTAGGTTCAGTACCAATTCTCAACTCTAACTGATTATTGTTATACGTGGCATCCAAAATATCTGTCTGGTCTGTTTTCTGGTTTTAACCTAAAGGCTCTGGTCTGCTTTGCTGTTACATTAGCAAGCAAAGAGACTGTGCAGAGTAGCTTGGCTTGGGTTATGCTAACCATGAGGGTTTTGAAGGTGCTTTAAATACATATCCCTTGCTGGGTGCTCATCTAGTTGACTGGGAGATTCTATTGTTTGATGGAGCTATAGATGGGGAAGAAGCTGCTAATGAAAATAATAGGCTGTGGGCAAAGAAAGTAATGATTTTTATATTTGTTTGACCAAAATACCTGCTTATTTAAAAGTTATTCATTAATATTTTTGCAGGATTGAGACAAACATATGAATTTCTTGAAACTTTATGACCTTGATTCATAAGTAGTTAATTAAGATAACAGTACTATCTTAGACTTCCTTAGAATATCTTGAAATAAGGGCTGAATAAGGCTTAAAGAAACTTTGGAAATGGACAAAGAAGTGCACAGAGCCAATTCCTGCTTGGCGAAGCTCCACTGGCACTACAGCATTTGGCACACGGTATTTAATGAAGTACTTGTATCCTCACTTAAAGCTTTACACAATCAGCATTCCCTACCCCTCTTCCTCCATAGCATTTTTCTTTGGGTGCTGTTAAAACTACACAGACTGTTACAGCTCTCAAGGTACTTGTGTTAGCAGAAACTTTGGGCATTGTGTGTGCATTGCCATGAATGCTTTAGGGCAAGTCCTTCACCATGCAAGGGTCTGAGTTAAGACGGGAACTCCCTCTCTCACCTGGCAGAGGGGCAAAAAATCAGCTCAATATTTACTTTCTCTTGGTCAAGAAATTGTAGTTTGGCTGAAGACAATTTTCTATGAGGTGATGCTTTTCACAGAGAGAGATGGATTTTTTTTTGTCTTTTCTGGAACTTGACCATTGGCAAAGGGAACGATGTGGCTATGGGGGAGCAGTGGTACATGCAAAAGATGCTCTGTGGTTATGTTTCTACCCCAACTTCTGCAACCCTGTGGCTAGAGGTGTCCTCTACGAGGAGGCAGTGTGGCCAGACATCCCTACAGGAGCAGAGAAACCAGTACCCTGCTCCTTACTCATTCACTTGGCACCTGTGCCTTGCAGGGAAATCCCTTCAGCCAAGAAGGGAATGATAACATATCCACATGTTGAGAAGCGTGTCTGTAGGGCACTCTGAATGCCTTTAGCTTCACTGAGAGCCTGAGCAGATGAAAGATGGCAGGGAAAAGGTTTGGTGGGGATGAGGAGCTTCCTCAGCTTCTTTTGCCAGATGTCAGGGTGGGCTTTAGAAGATGAAAGCTTGTGGAGGATCCCAGCTTATGTATAAGGGGGCATAAGGGTTGTGTGAAGGCAATAGCAAAGTAGGGCTTGTGTTCATAAGTGGTTGGGTTTGCAGAATTGTGGTTGCTTAGGTCCAAGCTTTTCATTTGTCCCACTGAGAGCAAATGAGTGCTCTGCTCTTACTGCCAACAGTGTGAGCCTCTTCTCCATCCTTCATTACCACTCATTTTCATTCTTGCCCCCTCTCATTTCACTCCTTCTCCCCTCATCTCCAGGTGATAAGGAATGTTCTTTGGATGAGAGATGTGTGAGGCAATCAGTGATTCCCAGAGGGTCTAAGCAGGGCTGAACCACCATCTGGGAGATGATTACCAAAAGAAGTCCTTTGCACTAAGACCACTGCTCAGGTTTGGTTCATGTTTTAAAGCCGGTGATTGCTTCTGGCTTTTTTGAACTTGGAATCATCTCTGGCTGAGGAAAATGCCTCCCTGTGTCTAAAGCTTTAAATGAAGGGTAGCACACATTCCTCTTTCTGTATGTAACTTCTCCCTCTCCCTCCCCCCTTGACTGTGGAGCTGTTCAGCCCTTCTCCCTCTTGCCAGCCATTGGAGAGGGTAATGCCCTCACAGCACTGCTGGCCCATCCTCGCCTGCCTGGGCAGACTTTGCTTCTGAGCACAGCGAACTGTCCAAAGGAAATAACTTTCATGTCAAAGGCCCAACAGAAATTCAGGCTTATGCCACAGCTGCAAGTTCACCATGTGAGCAGCACATCAACACCTACGTTGGCCCTGAGCTCACCTGGCTGTGGTACAGGTGCCAGGTTTCTCTTCTTGCCCTACAATATGCCTTCCTTCCAGCCCTTCTCCCCCAGTCCTCAGCCTGGGTAATGGCTTGCCCTGAAGCTCTGCCCGTCCACATCTGGGTGTGGATCTGCTGGAAAACCAACCAGCCAAACCTTCAGAGATGTTTTTCCAGGGGCTGGGAGCTGTGCCCTACCTGCTCCACCCTGAAAGCTCTGCAGCTAGATTGCTGCTATGGGGCTGAGCTGCTGGTGGGATGAGACCTGGGTAGGTAGCAATGGGGGGGCAGCTGGGATCTGACAGCAAGGGGCAGCCTGAGGTTGTGCCTTCCTTTTTGTTTTAAAGTCTGTAAGAGAAGTCTGAAGTGTGAGGGGTGGGAACTAAATTACAGAAGTTTGGCTGCAGAAACTTTGTCAGTATTTCTTCTTTCTCTGCTGGAAGTTTAGAAGTGGAAGACTGGGGAAGATTTTATCAGCAGAGGGACAGTGCAAATAAACCTGATGAGCTGAGAGAGGAGTTGGTTTCAAGGTGTACTGCTGGTAGGCCTGTGCTTTCTTCCTAAGTGCAACATGAATTGCTCTGAGAGGCTTCCAGCACCAGGAAAGGAGATGCCTTCAGTCAGTTAGAGATGCTTGCTCCAAGACTTGGTAGGTGGATTTCTGCAGATTTCTAAATAGAAAGGCTGGAGAGGGTGGGAAGTATTTGTATTAATAGACTGACCCTGCTACAGGCAGAGCCCTCACGTAAATGCCTAAATCTTGCTACAAGCCCTCTGCTGTGACCTACCTGGTGACTTTGCTGGAAATGATGCTGGCTGGCACCAAGCCTTGGGATGGAGAGGAAAAGTAAAATGTCAGGTTTGCTTGTAGGATTGTAGAATCATTACGACTGGAAAAAACTTCTAAGATGCTCAAGTCCAACCCCAAGCCACCCCCATCATGTGAACTGACCAGTGCCATTCAGTTCCATGTCCCCATGGTTCTGGAACACTTCCAGGGACGGTGACCCCACCATCCCCTGTGCAGCCTGAGCTAGTGCCTCACCACTCTTACTAACAACAATTTTTTCCTAATATCGAACCTGAGCCTCCCCTGTTGCAACTTGAAGCTTTTACCTCTGTCCTATTGCTGGTACACTGGAGAAGAGGCTGACTCCCATCTCACCAGAACCTCCTTTCAGAGAGCTGTAGAGAACGATAAGGTCTCCCCTGAGCCTCCTCCAGAGTGAACAATCCCAGCTCCCTCAGCTTCTCCTCATAAGACTTGTGCTCCATGTTGCTTGATGAAACCAGAGAAACCCAACCAGACCAAGTCTTTCTTGCTTTCCTGCCCCAAATATTTGTGCATCTTCTAATGTCTTTCTTTGATAGGGCTGGTTTTACATTCTTGTGCTCAGGGGCAAATCTTGCAGGAGAAACCCCACATCTTTGACCCCTGCTCGTCACCACCCCACTCCCAGTGCCCTGGGAGAGCACAGGAACCTGGTGTGCTCACACCACCCATCTGCTTGCCAGGCATTTCGCTTCATTGACTGAATCCTCCACTTCTTACTGAAGACGGGAAGTGTTTTGAGGCTGGAGGTGACTTTAGGTCTGCTTCCAGCTTGCCAGTGACTCATCTGTCTGCAGCTGATAGGACGTCGTCTGATATTTTTTTTCTCCAAGCTACAGACAGTGTTACGTGCTGATGGACTGAAAAGCCCATTTCTGTTTTGACTGTTGTCATGTTGGCTTGCAGAGCATAAGGTATGTGTCACTTTTTGGGGTTAACCACTCTCATTCAGCAGATTTTATTAATAGCTCCGGTGCTTATGAATGAAAAAAAAGCGACTTGTTAAAGTTGGAAGGAGTAAGAGGGAACTTCTTGTCTTTTTCCCATCTGCTGTAGATTTTGAAGGCTTTCCATAGAAAAAGACACGAGAAGGTCGGGCTCCACACAGTGTGAATGGAGCCCTGGCTGTTTGCACCAGGTCTGGATCTGGCCCTGTTATGCTACAGAATGCACTGAGGCTTGTGAATGAAACCAGCTGTGCATTACCGTGTGAAGCATCCAGCAGCAATGTCTGGAGCTGAGCAGCAGGAACTTAAAGGCAGGGAATTTTCTTTTTATTAATGACAAAAAGGAATAAAAATCAGGGGAATGCATTAAAATCGCAAAGATGAAAAAAGAGATAAAGGTGGTGTGGAAATCAGACACCAGATCAATCTGAGACAACTGCAAATAAATCCCTGTCCACATCTAACTGGAGATATACCAGATATATCTAACAAAAAGAACGTTTATTGTAGATGCTTCTGCAGGTCTTTTGCTTTTAACTGTATTTCTTTACATAGGCTGGGCTGCCTGTGGTATTCCTTCTTTGCTTTCAGAAGAAAACTAAGCTGCAGAGGAATTAATTTAGCTGGCATTTCTGAAAGGACCCACAGGTTCAGGTACCATGTGGCTTTCAGATGAATCTTTTATTGTGCCTTTCAAGGTTGGGCACATCTCGTGTCCCCCATTGCTGATCTAGGGCATTTTACCCGAAGTAGAGCATCTCTTCAGAAATGATGAGATTGGAAGGAGGAGAGGATCTGAACAGGGCCGATCTGTCCCTGTCTCTAAGAAAACTTGGGGAAGAGATGATGTTCCTGGCAGTTTGGAGGGACTTGCAGTAAGTAGCTGATCTCCAGCTGTTGTTTGTTCTTTAGGACACCAGGCATATAACAACAACTGGAGACTGGCTACCTGCACTGTTAGGTTGGGTTTTACCTCATCTTCCTTTGCTGACCTGTAGGATAACTTGTGTGTTATCTCCTATGAAGTACGTTACAAACAGTATACGTCTGTGACATAACTGTTCTGGTGCATGTGTGTAGAGATGGTTATCAAGGCACAGGCAGTCAAACTGGAGTGAGAGGCTTTCTTAATCCTGCTTTCATCTGTGGGAGTGAACTAGCAGTAACTACAGGGCTACAAATTTACAAGCTGCAGGAAAAGGAGTGCCTGTGATTCATAACATCTACTGAAGACAAGTCTCAGAACACTTAGAATAGAAAAGCTACGTTTTCTCAGTGGGACTTTCAAAAGAGGAGACAAGAGTGCCTGGGGAGCCTTTGGTATTCTTCATACATCCCAATAACTCTACTCGTTGCTGGGGTTTGCCCTAGTGTGGGGTTTGGAGGAGTAGGTGGAAAGAGGGCTTGTTTGGCTAACATTGATCTCCTGTTAATACTTAACGCAAAGATAAACTTCCTCCTGCTCAGTGGGACATGGCCCTATCTCCTGCTTGCACTGGAAAGGAGGTGATCTTTTATGCTTTGGCAGCTTCCAGGATGCTGTAAGCACAGATCCTGACCCCTTGGAGTTTCTCAGCTCCTACCATACTGATTTGATGCTCCAGAAGGCCCCAAGATGAGGGATTTCCATACTTGCAGGGTGTATGGATGTTCTCTAAGCTTCATTCCATGTCCCAGCACTTCTGTCCAAACGGAGCTCCAGGATCCTGCACTGCAGCACAGTGGTTCTACATTAATTGTAACTTCTTACATTAGAGAAGTGATCTATAAAAGCAGAGCAAAAACTCCATCCAGTGAACGCTCTCAGTTAAACAAACACATAAATTCATGATAAGCCCTATGAACTACTGAGAATTGTCTACTAGGGCCCATAAATGTGCTGGCTTTCATTTTCAGCCTTAATTACCTTTGTACTACTTTACTACATACTTTCTACCCATGCGAAGAAAATATATTGGCACTAGATATTGCAGCAGCTCACGTGGTACAGAGCTCCATCCTTCTGGAGAGCTGTGCTGCTGGAAAAATGCATCCATTTGCCATTCCTTTATAGTTTTCCATTTATTTGTAGGCATCCTTTGTAGGCTTCCATTTATTCAGGAGAATCCTATAATTCCTTCAGAGCAAATCTGAGAGGCAACCAAGTGTGAACACTTCTATAGAAATGAATTTTGTGCAGTGCTACTAATTCCTGATGTCTCCCACCTCTTGCTTGGATGTCATCTCTCTATATAGTAGAATTGGAAGTAGAATTAGTTCACCATAAATCCTAGAAGTATTTTTAAAACTTTTTTTATTTAAGGTGCCAAATAGCTTCAAGGTTTTTTTTTCATTTCCTTTTCTTTTTCTTGGTTGTTTGTATCTTCAAGAAATATCAACTATTCTGGTTTTACTGCGCTTTCTCACACTTCCCCTCTGGAGATTTAAAAATTTGAGATGTTTATGGCCTTAAATACTCCGGTTTTATTGGTCCTCCAGGGGCTCCACAAATGGCTCAACCTTAGTTGGTCACTATTCTTCTCCTTGGTTTAAACAAGGCTGTTAAAGAAACAAAACCCCTAAAGACAAAGACCCCCTCAAGGTTATTTATCAGATACTTGAAAGGATGAAAAGCAGCTCTGCTGAGCTGAAGGAAAGATCCTTTTTCTGTAGTGGGCAAATCTGGGTCTGTTCCTCCTAGCGACCGATGATTTGACACAAATTACACAGCAACTACTTAGCAGGGTTTGGAGGTGTTTTCTTCCCTTTGCCCTAAAGATGAACTTCATTTGCAGCAGGGCTGCCAAATACATTTCATTGTAAAGAAATTTGTTTTCTAAACTAGGCGCCCCCAGGGATTGAAATCTTGTGGAAACAGAGCCAAATCCAATTGCTCTGCTATCTGTGTTGGTTGGCTGCACCTGAACGAGCGCTATCGTTCCCTGCATCTTGTGTTTACTCAGCTATTTATCTGCTGGCTTGGGGCCACGTTCCTGGGAGCACGAAATTCCATCTGCTTCTGGGTGCACACTGGAGCCCTTGGGGGCTACTCATGATCTTTGCAGGTCTGGTCCTAAAGAATGACTTCAGTTGGTTTCTACTGTCTGTACTTGCCCGTAATCGTAGAATCAAACAGTGGCTTGGGTTGGAAGGGACCTTGAAGATATCTATTTCCACCCCCTGCTGTGGGCTGGTTGCCCCCACCAGTTCAGGCTGCCCATGGCCCCATCCAACCTGGCCTTGGGCATCTCCAGGAATGGGGCACCCATAGCTCTCTGGGCAGCATCATGATGATGGTTGATGGAGTTCTCTGTCTAGCCTTAAAGAAATCTCAGAACAACTAGACGTTGTGGTGCTGAGTGCTGTCTGATTGACTTGCAACCTAAGCATACTAAAAATGGTAGCTACTGTGTTCAAATCCACAAAAAAATACAGTTCAGAATGGGAAAAAAAAAAAGTTCTCTCAGCCAATCTGAACATGCACTAAGGAGTGAGTTGTGTTGGATGTATTCAAAAATGTATGGCCTGATTCTGTACCTGTAACTTAAAACATTGCTGCAGCTCACTCAACTAATACAGTGGAAATTCCAAGTGCATTTCTCATGAAGCCTATCTGTTATGTTATCCAGTTGAGTTACTTAGAAACAGCAGTCAGTGCAGTGTTTTAACAGGGGACCATAACCACGATTTCCTTTGTGATTTCAGTGTAGGCTTGCCTTGACAATCCATGAAGTTGACGTAACCAGAAAACAGACCATTAATCTCACCCAAAGCTTTACATTCCAGCATGCCATAAATCAAATTTTAAACGAGTTTCCACTGAAAAAAAGCAAAAGGGCTTTGCAGAAAAACTTTCATTTTCTGGGAGGCTTTCTTTCACTGCGAGTTATTATATAATTCTTTAAGTAGCAGCTAGTTATGCACAAGTGATAAATTTCTGTTTTTGCATCTCCATAAAATACTTTAACAGATGCAGAAGCAGGGAAAAGAAAAAGAAGGGGCAATTTTGGTGTCACGTTCTTAGAGGGAAAAATAAATGCAGCATTTATTTCTTCATAGCCTACAGACGTGGCTGATTATAGGTTGGGACCTTGTGGAGCTACCTACTGGAATGGACTGGGGAAGTCAGAGTGCTCAGTAGTTGGTCTGATCCTCTGAGCTCATTTCTGTGCTCTGGCACCTCTGAAGTGGTACAAGTATGAAATGAGCTGTGCTTGCAAGCTTAGTTTCTAAAAGCAGTTTCTAGCCCCAAGTCTTGCTGTGTTCTGTGGCACATAAAGCTTGGAAATGCTGAGTGCATGACAGGATGCAGCTGAGATGTGTGAAAATGCAGTTTTACACACCCTTGTTGGATGGAGATGCTGGAGAATGCAGTATAGAGTGCACAGGCAGGAGCTCTGACATGTAGCAGTGCTTCTTTACATCGTTTTTGGTACCTGCCTGCAGTAGGATGCAGAGGCTCTAGGGTTACTAATGCCTGCACCAGACCTGTTGTGCTCTGCAGGGCCTCCAGGCAGAGTCCTAACAGCCCTTCGAGGCTCTGCAAGAGGAATGGGAGGCCCTGAAAAGGGAGCTGGAGCAGGGAGCCGTAACCACATGTGAGTGTTTCAGCTCCTTTTTTGATGGTGATGACCCAGGGCAGGAAGGTAAAGCTCAACAGGAGCATTTTGACCTATTAAGAAACAGCAGTGTTAGCAGCAGAGCTGAAGATGGACTCAGCTGTGATGCTGGGGTGCTGTCAGACTGTCTGGAGCAGCAGTGACCTTTTCCCCCCGGTCAGCTCTAAGCAGTCCAGAGAAAAGAGGAAGGAAACTTCTGCGTAAGTGGCCAGTCTGGGATGTACTAAGCCCTTTGGTGACCTTTCTCTGCCTGATTTCTCCTGTTCTGGAAGTACAGACAGTGGTGTTTTCCTACCTCACAGGTGGGAAATTAAGATAGCCTGAAAGATGCTCAGACAGCACTGCAGCCCAGGTAAGTGTTTTCAATTGGAACTGCTGCCCAGCTCCGGTCCTGTCATGGGCTAGGCATGAGAGGGGGACCTTGGCATGGCCAAAATCACTCTGTAGCTGAATGATCTGTGAATTTTGTGTGGCTCAGGACACTGAATCTGTTTTATTGGAAATACTGGCAACATGGTGTTGTGTTGCCTTGAAAATAAAGAGCAGATAGGCTGCGGAGGAAAGGCGTGTTAAAGTATAACCATTTCCATCAGGGTTCACGTTCCTCTCTTCATTCAAGAATGAATGAAATCTTGACAAATACATCCAATGTCAGTCCCAGAGAATATGGCTCGTTAGTGGTGGCTGAAGTAGAAAGGAAGGGTATTTCCCACCCACAGAGGCTCATTGGCCTGGTGATGGACAAAGTGAAGGTGTAGAAGCAAAGAAGTCCCCTCTGGTCTTAACAAAACATACAAATGTGCTCCTCTGACTGGAGCCAAGTCCCTGCTGAACTGGAGAACTGAAGCATGCTAAAGTTGGCTGCAATATCTTTTGTAGGATGGAAATGAAGGAAATTGGTTTCTAGGCTTGTAGATCTCTCCTGCACAGGGATCAGTTCAGCTGGTCAGCAGACTAGATTTGCTGTCTCTCTTACCAGATATTGCTGTGGAATTGTCTCAGGAAGCCTCTAGGTTTCCTTCTACTCTTTTCACAGTACAAAACTCACCTTCTTTTCTAGCTCTAAGACTTACATCACCTTTTGTCATTCCCTTGCCTCTATTTGCCCTGTTACTTTTCCGTTACTGGAATAATGCTTTCTAACAGTGAGCACCTCAGAAGAAAACATTTCTAAACATTAGATCTGCTTGTCTCTTGAGTTCTTATCAGAGCTTTCCTAAGGTGCTTTTCCATGTAATTTCTGCTTTCCTCCTTCTAAACTCTTTCCTGCTTTATTTCACACTGCCCATCTCCCAGGGCCAGTAGCCTGCTTCTGTTCTCTCTCAGGCACAGTGCAGATCAGATGCAATTTCTGATACTCGTCCCCCTAAGCTTCCTCCCTGAAGTCTGGACACCCAGAAATTGCTTTCTTTGTGCTTCTCTAGAAGCCATCTCTTTCCTAGCTTTTTCCATCTTAGATTATTGCAGCAAGGAGACAACAGATAGGACAGTGTAGCTGTATCATACATAACTGGTCTTGCACCAGCAGAGGTAACATGTTTGACAAGACAGTGTTGAGTCACGACCATCCAGCATTCATCTGGTTCACAAGGCCTCTGCAACTGGCCTCTGAGTGGGATGAATCTGCACAGGCTTGAGGAAGTATCCAGGCTTCTAGAAGCACCAAACTACCCTGGAGTGAAGGTTGACAACTGTCTTCCAACTCTGCAGTCAGGGAAATCACCAGTTACAGGTAAAAGAGACAACAGAGATAAAGAAGCTCTTTTTGTTAAACATAACTACAAAGTCTAGGGCGTGTGTAGGAATACACTGCTGGTTTTTTTTTTTAATCTCCAATTCAGCTTCTTGGGGGATTTTATGTCTCTTCAGGGCCTTCATTGCTTTAGGGACTATTGCAGCCTACCACTGAATGGAAACGAACTGTGGCAATGCAATTCATGAAGGCAGATTCTCTTATGCTAAATTTAAAGACTCAGGCTGATGGGGTTGGAAGGGACCTCTGGAGATCACCAAGTCCTGCCTCCCCTTTTGGGCAGGGTCAGCTAGAACAAGTGATCCATTACCACGTTCAGTCAGATTTTGGGTTATCTCCATTGTTTTTTGATGTTGAGGGGTATTTTATTAAACTTTAAAGACTTCAAAGAAGGCTTTTGCTAAGAACCAGAGAGCTGCTGGCCACTGGGCCCACACTTACCTTTGGCAGATACATCTCAAACCCTCAGGTTCTGCAATTTTCAGAAAGTTGCTTTTATGTATTATGTAGATAGGTGGGTCACTGTCTTGCTCCAATGAGAAAAATCCACGGAAGTCTGGTGTACTGGAAAACTACCTAGGATAAACACAAATGCCAAAAGGAACAGCGATCTCATCTGATGCATGGCCAGGAAACCTCAAGGTTTGCAGGAACTCTGTTGGTGATTCAAGGGGTGGTATTCCTCCCTTTGAGTCAGTCCTGAACCAATGCCTAGGTATGACCACATCTGAAATGTGGCTCCTTGGACAACACCGTGCCCATGAACTGTGCTGGAGGGCTGGCTCCTCACTGCATTTTTCTTGGAAAACTCTCATTCAGGAAGAGTTCAGTCTTGACCAACGTAGCCAATGAAAGCTGGCAGAATCACAGCTAAGGCTTCGTAGGTCTGCTCGAGCAAGCAAAGGAATTTGGAGCTATTAGATCAGATCCTTAATGAAAATCAGTATAGCTCTGGCTGAGTTGCAACTGTGAACACTTGGTCTAATCCACTGATAACATAACTTGCTGATTAAGTGGGAGGAGGGAAGAGCCAATGACCTTTTTGCTTGCTATAGTTTTAAAAAGGTCACTGTTACTTCCAGAATCCAAGTGAAATGCATTGTGGATGATGAGACAAAGCATGCAGCGTACTGATAACAGTCACTGCCTGAATGAGTTTCAACTCTGTTTCCTGATGGAGTTGAAATACACGAAGTGCTTCATGCACACAGAAGTTTATTCAATTTCCCATCTTAATTAAGCCAGTGATCCTGCAACAGCTTGTTCACGTATCTAAGCAAAGAAAACTGGTTTGCTGCAACACTGTGGACAGGATGTAGGACTGGAAATCACTTCATTTGACAAGAATTCACACTCTGGCTGGAGGGATCACATAGGAATGACTGGCTTGCAGGCTAACATACCTTTTTACACCCTGACATGGTCTCCATAAATCTAGGTTCAGTCTTGTTGATGATTGAAATGTGCCCAGCTTTGTGCTGTTGCTTCTCTGTAGCAGTAGCTGTCCTGATAGAGTATTTCTCTGTAGATCAGCCTGTGCATGTGTTTTAGGCAGAAGCAGATCTTCTAGCTGAAGAACTAATGCTTGGGAGGAGCAGCAAATGTCTAAAAACAAGTCCGTTCTTGGAGTAAGACTTCAAGGTTTCCACACAAAGAACCCATTAAAAAGGCATCTGACATGTGACTGTCAGAGTGATAAAACCTGAGGTAACATCTAATAGTAATGCTCCATCACTTGATGCTACAATGGTAAAATGGCAAACAGCTGGGAGTTATTTTCCATAAAAGCTTAATACACTGAAAAAAAATGGGCTTTCTATTGGTTAATGCTTTATAAAGCTGTGTGCTGATTCAGACATAGTCCAATGGATGTCAGTGGCACGGAAGATAAACTTGTGATTGTTTCCCTGGATTAATTTGAAATTGCAGGACCCGTAATACATTCTGCAGCAGTAACAGCACTTAAACCTGTCTTATTCCACATTAACTGGAGACTTATAGGGCTCCTAAAATGCAAGGTATTAGAATGAATATCAGGTCATGTAGATGTGGCTCAAACAACACCACTGAGCTCAGTAGTGTTATCTTTGGGTAAAACTTGGCAGTGCTGTGGTCAGAAACTCGTCTACAGGTGTAGATGTGAGTAGGAGGGAGGAGAGGAGACAGGAGAAGAGTTACTACCTCCACTTAATCCTTCCACTTAATCCTCTTTCTGTCATCTTAGAATCATAGAATCACCAAGGTTGGAAAAGACCTCTAAGGTCATCTACTCATCACCAGTATTTCCCAGCTGAGTATGGAGGTGACTTTATCCTGCATGATCAAAGCCCCTTGTTCACACCTGAACAGAATTTTCTGTAAACCAAATTTGCTAGCCCAAAACCATTAAGTACCTTACAGAGCTGATGATCCCGGGCTAAGAAGCAGGTGCATCTTCTGCAGTGTCCCGGTCTGAATTCAGAGTGGATAATCCAGCATGGACTGATTCAGTCATTTAATTTCCAAACAAGTAGTGACATGTGATGATGGTCAGAGTGGGTTCAGCTATACGAATGTGAGAGCATGCTGAAATGGGTAATAGTTTGCTCTTTTTCTGCCGACAGCTCTTAACAGAAACCATTTCTCCAATCCCCAGATCCACCCATGAATATTATGAGCTCAGAAATGAGGCCTGAAGCCAAACCATTCTTGGTATTGGTTTTGCAAAAGCAAACAAAAAACAAGTAATGAGGTCTGTCCAGCTGTTTTTAACCCATTTCTAATTATGGCATGTTTTCTTAATATGATTAATTTCTCCTTCTGTCCTGGTAGCATCACTTAGGTGGCCACTGGGAGCTGATGGTTCTGGCTGAGACAAACACCAAGGAACCAATATTTCTCCATATGTTACAAAGCAGTGCTTTTGTGGCAGGGTGGTTTCAGCTCAAACCAGTTCCTTTTGGGTTTGTGTAATGCCATCGATATTCTCTTTGTAATTGCTCTGCATCTCCAATGGGCTGTGTTTAGACCAGGCTCAAGCCCACTTGGGATTCTCCATCTGTACCAGTGCAGCAGTAGCACCCCAGAACAGGTACTTTAAGGAATACCATCTGTGCTTTAGAGCCCAGAGCTGCACACCAGCCTCCCGTGCTTCATGGAGCATGACTACCCCATATACACGCTGTGAATTTCCCACGTCAGCCTACACAAAGAGCCCTGCCAGCCACGGTCCCTCTATTTTCTCTTTCAGTATATCAAACAGGACTGTTGTCTGGCCCTAAATTCTGGCAAAGAGAGAGAGGGAAAGATTTAAGGAACTCAGGGGTAGAGTTAACGTTAAGAATCATTTTCAATTAAAATATGTTCTCATTAAGTCTAATCAAAATACCAGAAAGGAATAAAATAAAAATAAAAATTCACAGATTGCACAAATGCTTTCTGTTTTTTAGCCAAACTATTTTTGGGTAAAAACTTCAGGTTTCTTGGGGTAGAATGAAATTAAAAAGTAAGCTAACCCAAGCATCCGTTGAGTTTGTCATTTTATGCCACATGGGATACTCCAAGAAATAGACCTGGTCAAAACTATTATATGCTAATGACCTCTCCAGTAGACAGTAGTCAAGGTTTGTTGTTTTTTTTTTTTTTGCTCACCCTTTAATTAAAAACAAGTTCCTGGTAGAATCTTCCTTTTGAGGACACAGAGTACCCACTCCCTGTGACGAGTTTTAGCAGAAAAATCAGTTCCACTGTAAATAATTTGCAGAAATAGGTGGAGTTTATCAGTGTTCTGTGGAATGATTTTGTGTTTTGTTGTGTTTTGCCTTTTTTTTTTAAACATCCAACATCTTTTTCCCCTAAGCAATTATACTATAAGCATTTAACTGGGTGAGCATTGCCAATGAAAACCCTTCTCCAGTATCATTTTTCATGACCATCCTGCTGGCAGGACCGAAACTTAATGACTCATGGATCTCTGTTCCTCTTTCCCAGTGGGAGCTAATAAATCCTAATGGAGTGCCTGACACTTTATGGCTCTAGTAGAGGTAGAGGAAATGAGCTCCTTGGTTGAGGACACCATAGTTAGAAGAGTAAAAGAAACTCTGTGTGGAACATGCAATGATTGTTCAGCTGTCCTACCCTTCTGTAGCTGCAGCAATCTCTGCTTTATCATGTGTCAGTGCCACCAGGCAGTGAAATGCCCTTGCTTTGGCACTGGCAGACGTTCTGTCTGGTAGCAGTGCTTCTGTAGACATTTAAGGAAACAGAGGGGAAGAGCTGGTGTGTTTGGCCAGAAGAGCTAACACATGGGGGTCAGGAAATTGAAGTATTTGCTGGTGTAGGTGCTAGGTGTTTCAGCTGCTTGGGCAGAAATTCAAAGCCAACGTTCCCAGGGAGCTCTACTGTCTTGGTTGGTGGCTAATGCACAGCCAACCTACCAAACAATTACCCTGGTCTTCCCTTCTTGAACACGCTTGACAGGACTTATAAACACTGCCTTAGAGAAATGATAATCCCAAACAAAGTGTGTCAACATCTAATGTTTATGGTGCTGAGTAATGTAAGAAGTTTCTGTTTTCATGCCTACCCACGCAGCATGTCTACACCTCCCAGAATCTCAGTGTTCCCAAAAACCTGTTCATCCCTTTACCTGTATCCAGGCAACTGCATGGAGTCCCACCAGTATGTTGATGTTGGAAGGCTGGGGGTTCTACTTCCATCATTACTCTTGCCATTTGCTTACCATGGTAGCATAGAAGCTCTTGCTCTCTCTGCTGTTAACATTTGCTTCAGAAACTCATCTTTCATATGGTTCTTTCAGGGAAGACCTCTGAAAACCTTGTCTTGCTGTATCTGCGATGTGCATTATGCTCTATAGGAGCGTGGCACTAATGGACATGGGTTAATGATGGGTTCAGTAGGTCAGGCTGATGATCTTGAAGCTCTTTTCCAACCTAGATGACACTGTGATTCTGTGATCTTTGCTGTCCACATGCTTTTCCTTTGCTTCCATTCACCGGTCGTCTCCATACATAATGGACTCCAAGTGGGAACCTGCTTGGTCTGATCCCTCTCATGTTATGCTGGAGCCCATCACCAGCACAGAGGCCAAGGGAATGATTTGCTGTGTCAGGCTGGTATGGATCATTGCTCTTGTTTCCTTTTTCTGCAGCATGAGTTGTACTCTTTAGGACATACCAGCCGTCCTCTAGAATGCCAAAATGCCTGAGGTCTTGCTCCCTTCCCGTAACACGGTGGAGTTTTTGAGGGTTTTGTCTTTTCTGCTCTCAGCCTTGTTTTGCTGGGTCTGTCTCATGTCTGTGGTGAGTGTGGAATGGAGGTCCTGTGAGTTCTAGCTAGGATAAACATCTCTGGGATTTGTGGGGAGTGATCTCAGTGCCCCAGCTGGGTGTCAGTGATATCCATATCCCATTCTCAAAGCATACGGAGGGGATGAATGACTGTGCACAGCTTCTTCCATGAATGATGGCATCTGCACAGAGTAACAGCCAGAAACTCGAACTGGGGTTTGGGGTCCCAGTTTGCTAACCATGGGGATTTGCTGTGCGAGATGATGGCTTATGTTGTCAGTGAGTTACAAGGACCAGCAGATGAAGCCAGCCAGACACAGAAGCCCAAGTAGCAGTGGGATGACTAACATGTCTGTGATCAGCAGGCACCGCAGCACACTGCCATGGTTTGCTTCTGTCAGAACCAAGGCAGCTGTGTGGATAAAACTACATCATCCCTCATGATGTCATGCCCTGCTTGATGCAAGAGTGCTCCAGAGAGGGGTCTGGAAATGCAGGAGGTGCGAAGGAATTCTTGTGAGACAAAGGTCCTCAGGAAAACCAGGCATTTGGGTCTCTCCTAGGCATGGGATGGCCTCAGGAGCATCACAGGGCACAGTTCCATCTGCATGGCATCTGCTCACAAAGGCAGGGACAAGGGAATGCTGCTCTCCAGCCCTCTTCAATCCACAGCATACGGGATGTGTTTTAATTCATTGCATTTGGAGGAAGCTGAAAAGATTTAAAAAACTTCCAGGAATTGGCTAGGTAAGCTGAGAGCATGTTTCACTGGTGGATGCTGAGTAGGTGTGGCCTGGGGAGGGATTCTGATGCACGTATTACAGAGCTTGTCCCAGTGAAAGTTATTTTCAGAAAACACCTTCAACTCATGTGGTGACCAGCCTCACTGTACAGAGTGATCCTCTTTCCTATCAACAATGTGCCTGGCCTCTGCCTACCATTTATCCACTACTCGTCAATTGAATTCTCACTTCAAAAAGGATGAGCTCTTTCTCCGTTCCTTCCCCAGTAAGTCCCCAGAGAGAAGTTAAATGAGTTATTCATTCTTTAATATGAGACATCTGGTCTCTGGGATCTACAGCAAAAGCAAAGCATAAAAAAAAGTGGTGGAAAAACTTCCTAGCTCTTATTACCACGTCCCACAGAAATGCCTCCCACAGAGCTGCATGAGAAAAGTGAGAGCAGGACTGATAAACAGCCCATGGGCCAACAACTCATTCCCTCTACCTTCATTTTGCTTTACGTTATCCCCTGCACTTCCCCAAAACACCATTTGCTTGGCTGAGGTGGAGCACCTGTTTGCATCTGCTGCTGGCGGTCCTTTGATAATAGCTGAGATAATTTCATAGTGTATTTACAGGAGGCACTCAGCCCATGGAGGATGCTGGGAAGTGGTAGTCATTGACCCAACCATAGGTTCTGTAGTGCAATGTTTGTTTTTTTTTGTAGCAGAAGGAGTCAAGTTTCTGCCCCGAAGTGCAAATAGTCACCAGGCATGTTGTTGAAACCACAAGTTGAATTCAGGCACATCGCAAGATGATTTCACTTTCTGATGGCTTTCTAAAGGATTCAGTTTGTAGCTCAGATCTGCAGGAATGGATTCATCCTCACAAGAACAAAGGAGAGAGTATGGCTCCCAGTCTCCTGTTTATTCCTTGCATCCTGAGTTGGCTTGGCATTCATCCTGACTCTTAGTGTAAGCGAGAGCAGCCTGTGCTCTGGTTTGAATTGGTACCAAAGATGGCCAGGGACCGACTCCAGGACTTAAACCAGACATGTACACCCCAGCCAGGTGTGAGGCCACTGAGTATCACAACCAATTTTTTCCTATCCTAACAGAGAACACTCAGCCCTCCCGGGTGAGAATTATTGTCACTAAGGCAAATGTGTTTTCAGCCTGGAAGACAAAGTACAGGACACTGAATTTGTCTTGGAAATGTTGTTGCATGTCTCAGTGCTTAAAAGGGGCATGAGTTTGTCTGCTGAACTTGGTTGTGAATGGTGCAGAGCTGAAAATCTCAGCTGGGGCTCTTCTGGAAAATCTGAGGGTTACACCAGGTGGGAAATTAAATATAGCAGAATCAAGTCTGAATAGAGGTCTGAATTTCATGTTCCAGACCAAACAAATAAAAATGAGGCTGAAAACAGATCCTCGTGGCTTGGATCGGCTAGTTAAAGATAAGAAGGGAATAACTCAGGAATGCCTTCTTTACTGATTTCAGAAGGTAGGATGATGAATGTTCAGATCAAGATTATTGAGCAAAAGGAGTGAGATTTCTGGTGCAGACATCCTCTGTTGGACTCCAAGGACCAAGATAAACCTCTCAGGGCCAGAAAGGTTCAGGCTTGTCATGAAGCAACCAGGCAATCTGAGCAGTCAGAGCACAGACAGCACAGCAGGTGAAATGATTGCCTGTCAGGGTATGAAGCGAGTTGTTAACAGAATCAGAAGACATGGATAGGGTTGTTTTGGTAATGTATTATTATGATGTGCCCTGCAAAAGGCAGCGGTTATGACCCAGGCCTCCAGCTCTTTCCAACAGTTACAGTAGCTCAGAGGCTGAGGTAGGCTGTTGGTGAAAGAGCAACCCCACGGAGCTTTTGGGTGGAGTTTTGTGGCTTCGCAACATGTGCTTATTAATACTTTCCACTTACACAGTGGTTCCAGATATTTGAAGATTGCTGGCTGCCTGCTAGACCCTGTAGAGTGACCTTCAAGCCACCATCCTTCACTTGCAGATCTGTTGAAAAATGAGCAATGCTGAGGACTGGGAGAGGTTCTTTACTCAGGGATTTTGGGAACCACTCAGCTAGAGCTGGCAAACAGCAGATACCAAGAAGGGTGTGCTTGCCCTTGGTTAATGACACAGTACGGAGAACTGAGATGAAGAACTATTTAGAAATTTAGGAGACAGAAAGTTGTGGTAGCAGAGAAGTCACTCGTTTCCAAGCTCTGAAGTTCAGAACTTCTCAGACAATTAGGATATTTCACAAAATGTTTATATTGGTGGATCAGAAATAAGTAGAGGCCATTCTCACTATGGCTGTTCGGTTGGATCTCTGTTGACTATAATGCATTTCTTGGTATTTAATAATAGAAACAAGAAAACCTTGTCCGCAACCAAAACCCGATCTTGAGAGCCCAGCCTGTCTGTCTGGAGGGATGCCACGCTTTCCATCTCATATCCAGGAGAGGGCAGAGGTAGACACGAGCTCCTCTGGCTATTTTGTGCAGGGCTGCCAGCAGCTGGGAGCCTGTGCCCTTCTCCCATGCTTGGTGCAGGGCCATGGCTCTCAGCACAATGGACTGAGATGTTCCCTCATAGCGTGGCTCTTTAATTTGTGCTTCAAGAGGGAAAGGGGGCTGTGACTCACTGTATCTTGAAATCCTGAGGGACTTTCTACTGATTTCAGCACCCAAAGTTGGAGGCAGGGCACACTCTGCTCAAGGAGGTCGTTGCATGGGACCATTTGCTTCCTCCTCTATGGCACTTCACTCAAAGTGCAGTCTTCCTGCTCTCTCAGAAACCCCTGGAGAAGCTGCTTGTCTATGCTAAGAGTTCCTCTCATGAGCTAATTACACCACCCCATAAGATAACAACCAAGACTGGAGGAAACAGTGGTTGTTTTCTCATGTGGTGCTTTTAGAAAACCATTATTTTTCTTCCATGCTTCCAGCACAGATAAGAGCCTGTAGCACAGCCGAACTTTGTTTTTTCCCACTTTGTAAGCTTCTCCTTCCCGTGGACTGGGAGCTGTATCAGCCGCACACAGGAACGTCTCAGATAGCAATGGTTCATCGTATGGGCTTGACACAAATGTTGTTTGCAGCTGATCCTGGATTGCTGTAATGGAAAAAGTTGGACATGACCAATGAAGTGCTCTTCGTACAAGAATATGTAATATTTCCACAAAGTAGTTGGTGTCTTTCCACTCAAATGGGAAAGGCAGAAAGAAAGGGGACCAGGATCATGGCAACCACAAGGATATGCCCAAAGCAAAATGTTTCTGGTAAGTATGACTCACAAGAGTCAAAACACTTCTTTTCAACCACTGGCCAGCAGAACAAGAAGAGGAGAAGAAGATAAACAGGACAGGACAACAGAACAGCATCTCCGCAAAGTTTCCAGTCCTCTTGCCCAGTCTCTGAACACAAGTTTCCAAATGTCTTTTTCCTCCTTTACAGCTCATTGGCAAGGACAGTGGGTGCTTCAAAAGGATCCTTCTGTATTATATTTTCCAGGAAGGTATACTTTACAGGATTCTTCAGGATTACAGTAAAATCCAAATAAAACTGAGAATGGTAGCAGCTAAGCTTGAGTAGAACTCTGGTAATGATATCCCGATTGCCTTTAATTCTAAAGAAGCATCTATCCTTTGTTTTTAATGCTGAACTACACACATGCACATACATACTTGCATATTCATATATCCATACACACGTGAAACCTCAAAGAACCAAGTGTTTCAAGCCAGCATTAAACCAACAGTTCATGGAGCTGGTTCCTTATTAACAAGAGCAGACATGACTTGGTGCTTCTGAGGGAAGCAAAGAAAGCCCTTCATGAACCACTTCTCAGGGTATTCTGCTTCAGAAGAATATTTCAGCTTGCAGCAGTCAGCTTCAACCTAAAATACATGTTTCAACATTCCAAAGTGCTTTTACTGATTTAGGTAACTCTGGATGTGGTTGTCACCCATAACTTGCTTGTGTTCCTACTGAGCTGTTCCTACTCATATTCTTCAGTGGCAAGGACTAGCCATGAACAGCATGGGAAAAATGAGGCAAGGGCTAATCATCCCAGGGGCGATTAGCTGCTTGAAATGAAAGCTTTAGTAGCTATTCTGTTTGCAGACAAGTTGTGAGCAGTTCACTTAGCCCACACTATTCCTCTATGGGGTATTCTCAGTGTGGAAATGTGTGCATGGGATGATGAGGCTTATACTTCTGGAAGGACTGAAGCACTTCTGGAGGAAATCAGTGCAGATGGGTCTGCTACCTAACAGCAAAATCTGCCTGTTTTAGGTGACTCAGATTTGAGATGGGATTCATAGTTATTCATGGCGCTGAAATCTAGAAGGGATTTTATTATACCAGCAAAGACACCAATAATTAATTAGATCCTCAAACTGTGGAAATGAATGCAATTCAGCCAATCATAGAGTACTTCACAGCTGCTAGCAGCAAAACATCTATCTTAACATCAGTGCTCTCATCATCTAGAAAGAAGAAAAAGGATGTTCCATGCAGTGAGTGAGTGGTATGGCATGGGGGAAGCTCAGGTCTCCCATGGCCCCTACACCACAAAAAAAAAAAAAAAGGGACAAAAAGTGTCCCTCTTACAGCACTAGGGAGTGAATTTTCTATGAGGTATCTACCGTTCTCACCTCGGGTGTACATCAAATTTCATCAGTCTGAGAGAAAAGATGATGCTGATCTCAAGCTGTTGGCGTAGGACAAGGAAATGTAGGATCACCTGGCTCTGTGTGACTTCTGTAGGTGGCAGTGGGTAGGTCCTTTTGTCTCTCAGTGCCTACATCATCATGTAAATTGCACTTTTCCTAATGAGATTTTCACAGAATCGTAGGGATTGGAAGGGACCTCTATAAATCACCAAGTCCAACCCCCGGCTAAAGCAGGTTCCCTACAGCAGGTCGCACAGATAGGCATCCAGATGGGTGTTGAATATCTTCAGATAAGGAGACTCCACAGCCTCTCAGGGCAACCTGATTTTATTCTCATCCAGGCAATCCTTTTGCCCCTTTATAGTTGTATTTTTTTTTTTCATTTTGGGTATAAATGTGACACCATACTCAATAGTATTTGCACCAACCTTTACTCATTCATGTCTAGTCAGCTGATGTAGTGATAATAAAATTTGTAAACAAGCAGCAATTTTTGCTAGAAACATTTTTAATGATCAGTACAATTAACAAAGAAAGTTTTCCTTTTAGCTAGTAGAACTTTCAGAAATGATAACTCAATTTCCTTTTGAGGAATATCTCTGAGCATCCCATGGAGTACAGCAAGTTTCAAGTATTTCCATGCCTTTGAGGAACTAGAAAGACTAAAATACACCATGCTTGTAGCTCACTGCCTTGTGGCAATGTGAAAAATTTCAAATCACGGCGAAATGTGCAAATTCATCCTTAATGCCACAGCCCTGAAAATGTTGAAACCATCTTTTGCTGCTGCTGTAATGTTATGCTGTTGATCCACCAGGAAACTCTTGTTTACAACCTCAGCAATTTATACTGCACTTACGCAAGAGTGGTGCATCATATTGTCTCATTCCTGCCTCGGATATCTCTTTTGTTGTTCTTAACTCACATTGCTCAAGCTTCAGGCCCATTTGCTTCAGCAATGAAAGTTGCATAGATGAAGAAATACCAGGAACAATACAATCAAATTACAGCTCGTTCCTGGAAAAAGATAAAGAAATAAATAATGAAGAAAAAGTCCCACAATGTGAAGGAAAAGGGAAGTGGGGAACGTCCAGAGCAACTCTGTGACTCTTTAAAATGGAGAAAGCAGAATTATCACATTCTCCATAGAGAAAATGAAAGTTATAAAGGAAGAATTCTTTCTGTATTCAGAGATTACAGGAGATTATGGTATTATCAGTGGGAGATAACTGGTATCATCTTGTAGGAATGAATTGCGTTTAAGCAAGTTATCACTAATGGGAGTTGTAGGGATCATCATTCATTCTTGGGAGACTTTCCCACCATGAATTTTGGTATGCTTGGTTTACATTTTCCTGCTGACAGTTCGGGTGTCACCATGTTGAACTCAGCCTAGACGGTGTCTCTATTGCAGCCCAAGTATATCCATAAGCAGATTTAAAAGAAGCTAGCTTCAAACTGCTAGCTCTAGTATCACTGTGATGCTGAGCTCCAAACAGAGTAAGTTTCTTGGACCACAACTGGCTGAAGGGTAGCAAGCTGCCAAAGTGAACTTGATGCAGTTCAGACACTGCACAGTGAGTGGCTGTGTTATGACAAAACGGTATTTCCCCAGGTGGTTAGAAGGAGTAGGCACATTACAGAATGTAGGTGTACAGAAGGTAGAGAAGATTGGGCAGTTGGGTTGCAAATGTAACACCGAGCACGTAGCATGCAAATGTGAGAGCTGTACAGTTCAGCTTGATGTGGGTCAAAGCTGTCCAACTGGGAGACTGATCACCCCCACACCTTTCCACAGAGCCAGACCTTCCAGTCAAGATGTCCATGGTGGTGGATGGTAATGGGTTGCTCTTTGTAAGCCTTCCCGTTATTGCATGCAGGACAACAGGAAGCAGAGCCTCGCTGCCCACATTTCAGCAAGCTTTGCAGCAGCTCAGGGAAGAACTGGCTCTTCTCAAGTTGCTCATGCATGATTTTTCCATATCGAAGAGCAGCTACGTTCACTGCTTGCACCAAGAGATGCACACTGTGCTTTGTCCCTACCCTAGTGTCTGCTTGACTAAGCTTAGAAAGGACAATAAGGGAAATATCAGGTTTTCTTTCAGAGGGAGATTACATCTCAACGTGCGTTTGCAGATGGTCTCTGCAGTGAGCATCACAATGTGGCTTTTGGGCTGTGGGTTTGTTTTCCTTGAGGGACTGCTTACTCAGTGAGCAGTGCAGTGCGTCTGATAATGCGAAATGCAACTTGAGAGAGAACAGCATGTAAGGAACAGCATGTTACCCCATCTCTAGCTTTGGCCTGAAATATGCATACATAGAGACATTTTTTTCCAGTGAACTGTGACATCCTGACTTCATCCTAACTCTTGTTCTTGGTACAGTACACCGACTTGCTGCCCTAAACAAAGTCTGCCTTGCAAAGGAAGGAGACACCAAAGCTCCCAGTTGCATCTGAATTATGAAGTGTTAGAACTCTTTCCCAAAGCAAGTCTTCAAAGCCCTTAGCTGATCAGATAAACATTTCACAAACATTTCTGCTGGGGTTGCAAAATCCTTTCTCCCCAGAGGGCCTCAGCCTAGAGGAACGAATAAGGATAGCAGATGATGCTGAGATGTGTCTGCTGATTTTCCTGGTTGTGGGTGACAAAAAAAGAAAGGATTCCCTGCTTTCTTCTCTTGAAATTAATGCTGATCTGACACAGTGTTTTCTTTCTCCTTCCCCCAACCCTACTGAGATACAGCTGGAAATCTGGAGTGTCTATAAAAGCAGAAGCCTCCATTATCTCCCAGCAAGCGTAGCTGTGGACACAGGGGAATCAAAGCTTCCTTTGAGAGGAAATGTATGCTAAAAAAAGAAGAAATAAAAACCAAAAAGTCTGTTAGGTTTAGGAAAAAAAATGAGGTAAATAAAAATATTATTCTCTTGCAAAATCATTACCACATCAAGTATCGATCCAAGAAAAAGAGCCCACTGATTGCTGTAAAATCACATTCACAGCTACGTATCTAGCAGGGATCTTGTCCAAAAGTTACTTCACGAGCTGGCATGTCACCAGGCCTTGCAAGAGGGCAACACAGTGTCATACAATCATAGAATGTTTTGAGCTGGAACGGACCCTCCGGGTCATCCAGTCCCACTCCCCTGCAGTGAACAGGGGAGCTCCATCAGGTGCTCAGAGCCCCATCCAGCCTGACCTTGGGTGTTTCCAAGGATGGGACATCCACCAACTCTCTGGGCAACCATTGGCATGTACCTTCCCAATACAAAAACATGCTAAATGCTAGATGAGGCTCAGTGCTTTGAGGGCATCGATTCGTTTGCTCTCTCATTTCTGCATCCCTTTAGACAAGCTCAGCTCCCAGAGGACAAGAGCCACTGCACATGCTGGCATTGTTTACCTTAAGTCAGGTCCCAGGAGCCTGTCTTTATCCCTGCTGTGCCTGCACAGCTGCCTCAGCTGTGTGTGGAGCACAGTTTCTTGTAAGCACACAGAGTCGGCTTTGCAGCTCCTGAGTGCTGATTTCTGCCCCAGGAAAGGCCAGATGGTCACCTGCAATGCAGGAGCTCCTCCAGCCCTCTGCAGAATTGCCTCTTGGGGAAGATCAGACTCTGCCCTCGCTTGACATGCAGAAAATTAATCCAAACTAAAAACCTGGGCTGCTCTTTTCCAAGCTAGGGTTGGACTTGATGACCTTAGAGATCTTTTCTCACCTTGACAATGGCCAGGCCCGTGTGTTTCAAGATGTTTGACTTGAAACACTGGGTAGCTGTGCTTGTTTCAGAGTGAGTCCTTACTGAAACAGCAACAGAAGGTAGGAAAGGCAGAGGTAAAGGAGTTGTGAAATGTGTGCAGCTCTCTCAGCCTCACCGGTTTCCATCATAGCAGGAAAAGGAGCTCTGATGTGTCAAAACTGGGGGAGTCCCCATCCCTGAAGCTGTTCAAGAAACCTGAGGATGTGGCACTGGGTACCTGGTTAAGGGACATGGTGAAAATGGGTTGGACTTGCTGATCTCAGAGGTCTTTTCCAGCCTTAATGTTTCCATGTTTCTACAAACAGTGCTCTCACCAGCATGACTGAGAGCAGGCAACTCAACATCTCATCCCAAAGACATAATGTCCAACAGCATATGTAAAGAGTGCTCATTTTTAAGTTTCATTTTGGTTCTGGATAGGTGAAAGACAATGCCTGTGAGAGATTTCTGCTGAAATGTGTGATGCAGCCTGTAGCCAAGTCACCAGGGCCTTCTAACCACTAATTTCTCTTGGCCAGGGTCTCACCCACTGGCCTCACTTCAGCGAAGCAGTGGAGCCAGCACGTACTCTCACTTGGCCACAAGTCCCTATGACAAACAAGAACAATGTTAATAACAACCTATTAAGGAATTTTTATGACAGGCTGAAGTCATCATTGCAGATTTGAAGATGTGTTTTCTGTCTGCTTTGGTTAAATTATTTCTGATAAATCGATCGGGATAGCTCAGATACACATTTACTTTTAATAGCACTAAGAGAAAAAGGGGACAGTGCAGACTTCTCCAAATGATGAGAAAGTGGTTTGCATGATATTTGGCCACCCTTCCTTTTTCAGCAGGCAGTACCATACAGAGGAGCCAGATAGGTTCGGGAGCACATAGTACTTGTAAATCAAATTGCTTGCCTCTAAATCAGAGACGAGAGTGCCTGCTGGAAATGAGCAAGCATGATTTCTGAAACAGGAAACAGATGCATTCAGCATTGTAACCCTCTGTGGTTTGGAGTGGGGTGGGAGGTAGGGAGAGTACAATGGCTGGGGTCAGAGACTCACAGCGGAGCAAAGGACTATTAACTCTGAGAATAATAAGTAACCCTTGTCAGTCAACGCCGTGCTTTTCTCTGCGGGCTTCAGGGCACTCTGCATTCAGCAACTAATTAGCCATTGACCCCTCTGCCTCCAATTCCCTGTCAGACCTGGAGGCAATGACTCGGTGGTGTGGTAAATCCTTCCCTAGGGTCCCAGCACTAGATCGGGGACATGATGCAAAATTAGATGATCCACAAAAGGTCGCTTCGCCGCCTCAGAAACCTTCAGAAAAAATGTGGCTGGGTGAACATGGTGATGCTGTGTTAGGTACTGCCTGATTTCTGATCTGGTGCCAACCTAAGCTCCGTCTCACGTACTCTGATAATCTGTCAGAAGTGTGGTTGTGTGAGCAGGTAAGATGAGGATTATATCCGTGCCAGGGCATGGTGCACGGGTACGTAGATCTGGTTCTAATTACCAGGGACCCGAGGTCTGCAGGACTCGGAGCCACAGGACAGAGGTCACCACCTGCCATCCCTATCCATGCATGCAGGCTTGTAATAAAGGCTATTGCCACCCAAGGACAGCTGCTGAGCTTCCACATTGCCTAAGGCAGCACAGGCTTGTGGGTGGCCTCGTGCTTGGCTCCATCTGTGCTTTAAAGGTTAGCTGGGCTTATTGCACTCACCCGCCCTCCTGCTGAGGGCAGAATTTAGTCTAGCAAAACATCTCTGGCCCTAACAAGCGCTCAGGTGCACTACCCAATATTGCAGAGCTGATGAAGCTTAGCAGGGACCTGCCAGCTGCTCTGGGCTCACTGCCTACGTGTGTGCTCACCTAAATGGCAAACTGGCGATTAAGTTCATTAAACCATTGAAAAACATGATTAAACTATCATGAAAAGGGTTGAACTTCATGCATTTTGCCTCAAAAGCAGGCCTGTTTAAAGCTATTGGCACCTGGCTGCCTGCCTCACCCATCTGCTGGTGACTGAATACCCAGAGCAGCATTAGCAGAAGACAGTAGGTGCTTAATTTTAGGATGGTGAGACTGTGCCTGGGACAAGAATGTCTTCAGCTGGCACAGAGGTGGGCTGCACCAGCACAAACCAGCAGCAAAGGGAATTGGCACATCACATCATTTCTGAGAGCAGTTGGGGGGG
>VXAB01010447.1:294091-356110 GCA_013399175.1 Odontophorus gujanensis | reverse complement strand
GGGGGGGGGGAATGTCTTATTGCAATGTAGAAAAGCGGAAACAGATGCACTTTGCATCACCACAGCTTGAGGTTTGGGAAGGGTGTGGTAGGAGCTGAGAGGTGCCCGAGCATCAGAGCAGGGCAGCTGAGGTCACTGGGGTGGATTGCAGAGCGAGAGCTAGCTTGTGTTGAAACACGATGTGATATTGCTGTGAGAATACGAAATAAAGCCGTCACTGGAGCATTTGTTGGTCTGTTGCTAGGCAAACAGTTCAGAAACAGTCATGTTTTGCAAGCCGATTCCTTCTTTTCTTGCTTTTTCTATTATTTTTTTTTTCCCTGAGGTCCTTGATAAGTTGTCCAGGGTAAACTGTGATTTTTATCATTATATCTGCCCTTTGCTTTTACTGTGACTTGCTGACTTCCCAAAACACTCATGCATTGGTTTTCAAATTATTCCTCCAGGTATTTGGTGCATTGCAATGCAATACGCAGTCCGCTTGGTCCCTATGGCACAGAAATCATTTCTTCTTCACAAGAACAACTCAAGGAAATCAGAGTTTTTGCAGTTGTACTGCTGGTATGAATCTTCCCTTGTGTGGGGGACTTGAAAGGTCAATTTCTTAGATTTTGTTTAAAAAAATTCAATACGTTCAATGTTCGCCCCATTGGGTTGTCATTAATGCCCGCATTCATTGCATTTAATGTTGGGCATCTGTCAGTGCAGCTTGGTTGCCCCAAACTCCTTGTCTGGGTTGGTGGCCATGAAACAGTCTCTAGAGTGATAAACTCCAGCTGACTCGCAGATGATGACGCACTGTGCTACATCCAGAAGCTTCCTGGCATGTCATCAGCCCCAGGCCTCTCCATCCAGCCTGTCATCCCAGGAAAGCTCAGAAGTACCTAAGCCTGGCTTGCTACAAGCTAGAGGTTAGATCACCTCTGGCACAAACACTGGAGCAGAGATCTCCAGCCTTTCCCAGAGTGCTGGCTGGCCCAGAAGGGCTGCTGCTTCAAGTCTTAACAAATAATCCAGCCCTAAGTGGGAGCCTGGGCCACCTCTCCCCACTCCCAGTGGGACAGACAGCTGAAGATGGGACATCTGTGTCACCCCAGGTCCTGAGCTGCTGGGCTCAGCAATGGCTAGGGGCATAGATGTTTGTTTTTCAAGGCAAAGGAGGCACAAAACTTCCCCAAGTAGCAGCAGTCATCATTGCCAGAGCTGTCTTGAGAGCATTCACACTGGTTAGCCGCAAACATCAGCAGCCAGCTTCTTGGTGTTGACTACCGCCCTGGGTTTCATTCAGTGAGTATCAGCAGAGAAATTCAGCTCAGATTTTCATCTGTCATTCATTCTTCCTCCTCTGTGTCTAATATCTTGTAGTCATCCCGAGATGACGATCAGTTCATCCCCAAAAGAGCACATAGGGTGCACCTGGATTCACACCACTTCACTCTGCTTCCAGGGCACAGCTTGTTTCTTCTCTAAATGCTAGCTCCTAGAACTTCGGTTTTCCCACAGCAGCTTGGGCACATTTTACCTCCACCAGGGCCACAGGAAAAAAACACACTGTCACACACACACACAGACACACAAAAAAAGTGCTCTTGAATGTATTAACCTATATATCTCAGCTGGAAAATTATAATTTGAACCATTCCACTGGAGCAGTGATATAATATGTGCAAAGTGTCGGAGAGGAGCCCAGCTTGGAGGCTTCTAGTGGAAAAAGAAAACTGGGATAGACAAAACCTGGCAGGAAGGAGAACGTCATGAGATCAGCCCGTAGAATATGCTGAGGAATACAGAAAGCGACTGGACAAATCTGAATAACTTGGGCAGCAGTTTGCATTCATTAAGATCTGGCTCATCAGATGTCTCCAGTTGGGAAAGGGCACGAGTGCCCTGTTTATCATACCAGGTTCCTAACAAGCATCCCCTGTCCTACGGAGCTCCATTGAAACATGCAGACAGGCAGGGGATGGTTGGGAGGTAATGAGGTGATGAGAGAAATTCCTTTTGAATTCATCACTTTGCTGGCTGGCTATCAAGCCATTAGTCCCACAAGAAATTCCCAAACGCCATGCGTGAAAGACAGGTTCCCTTGCACCATGTTGTCTCCACCATGTGCTGTCTGCTGCCCCAGCTCCTGCTTCCATGGAGGGGCTGGGTGAAATGTAAGATCCCTGGGGTGCAGGATTTGCTGGTGATGGGAACCTGCCTTTGCCTTCTTCCACACACTTCCTGCATTGAACTTTTGTTCTTTGAGGGCTTTGTTGATCCCCCATCCTACGCCTCTAACTGGATTTCTGAGGAGCTGAGGTAATGAGCGTTGGGGACTTACATACCATCAGCAAGTCCACATAAATATCAGAGCAGTGGTTACTTTTGGAGTAGCAATGTCACAGCTCTCGAAGGGCAATCTTAGCTTCGATTAAAGGTTTTCTAATATTTGATTTAACCATTTCAATATGTCTGAAAATCATATGCGCTTTTCTCTCTGTTGTTCCTATTCATGCTTGGTTTTTCTCCTGTTCCTATGAAGGGCTGCAATCCCCAGTGATGTCCCCACAGCCTCACGAGGGATCCCCTTGCCAGCGATGTGACATGGGTGGCAGTCTTTCCATTTCTCCTTTATAAATCTGTGTCTCAGTCAATACCCTCCTCCCAGTCCCTGCTTTCAAAGTGTATTCCTTCTGAGTATCTGCATTCTGGATCACTCTCCCTCCCTGGCATTCACTATCCTACACCAGCTCTGTTTTCATTGCTTCCTCCTCAGGTTCCTAAGGGCTTGGTGCAGCACAGATATTGGCTGCGTATTTCAAAGTCCTTTCAGGTGTGAATGTGCTCACTCACTCTTTTTTGGTTTTTTTGTTTTTTTTTATTCTCAAGGAATTAATGAGGATGTTAAACAAAACCAGACACCAACTTTAATCTGTCTACCACTCCTACCAGTATCTCTGCTCTTCAGTGTGGAACAGCTACTATTTCTTCCCGTCCTATGGTTCTTCAATCAGTTTGCTGTCTGGACGTAGGCTTCCACATCTTCTCTACTCTCAATGTCCCATGGACACCACACAGAAAAGCTGATTCCTTTCCCTGAAGTGTTTCCTTCTCCTTCACCTGGGGCTGTTTGTCCATGCTGAAGGCAGGGCTGTCGTTGGTTTGGTGGGATGAGTCGTCCTCCTGAGTGTGAATAAGTCAGTTCTAAAAATGAACCTATAGGCTCAGCACACCCGCTGCTTCTTGCTCATAGCGCTATTTGTCTCCTGAACTATATTTTGCCCTCAAGGACACAACTAATGAGAGTTCCTCCTTCCCACATAACCTCCTCTCTGTTTATGGAGACAGCAGGAGACATGGGCTGCCCTGCTGGGTTGCGTCCCCATCCATGGGAACAGGGCAGGTTAATCCTGGCAATATTTTCCAGGTCTTTGCTCGGACCACCTTCCAATGACTCAAGCTCAGGCTGTTCCCCGTGACAACCACTGCTACCATACAGCACATCTCGTAGCTAGGATTCATTTTTGGCTCCTGGCCTCCTGTTTGCTCACTTCACGCCCTTCATCCAGGTGCCACATCCTGTTTTCTCACCTTTGAATTTGTCAGATGCCTTCAGCACCTCTGGAACAAGCTGTCCCAGGGCACAGGCTTCACGGAAAACACCTATATTTAAAGAATTATTGTGTATCCAGTATCTTCCCTCAGGATTTAGGAAAGCTGTTGAGCACTTAGCACATGTGAATTGTGGTTGATTCTAGATTCTTAAACATGGACTTCTGCCTAAATATTGAGCTGTCACGTAGGAGTATGAAAGGATTCATTAAAGGAGTTGCCACAATATGTATGCATCATCTCTTTAACATTTAGGTCCCGTACCAAGCTTAACCCGAAACACATCCTCCCTTTAATCTCAATCTTTCTGCAAAGTTTGAATATATAACACTTTCCACTGCATGCCACTACCCGTAAGAACTATAGGGTCATGCTTAGGTTGAAAGGAGCCTCAAAGGAGAAGAACCACTGCTCTGATAGTTGTGTGGACTTGCTGATGGTGTGTTTTCATCAGCACATCAGCTGATGCAGTGGGATGAGGCACTTCTACGTACGTATGCCTAGCACTGGCTGTATGTTATTATATCCAGGTGTGACCAATTAGGGCCAATATTTAAAGTCAACAAGCCCAGTTCAGGTTTCTCTTTCCCAGATGTTCCTTCAAGGACAGTGATCCCTAAAGGGGGAGCTTCCTCTCTTGGAGCCTTAAGGTCTGCCCTCTGGGCTTGTTCGTGAGCCCATGGTGTTTCCAAAGCCTGCTCTTCAAACCAGTTCAAAGACATTTATTCTGCAGTTGTTACAGCCCGAGCACTTCTGTATGTGGAGTGACAGCAGACAGGTACTTGGGAGGTGGCATCTCTGCTCCTGGCTTTCCTGCCCCTGTCAGATAGATTTCTGACATCAGCCACTAGAGATGACAATAGCTGTAGCCTGTGGCTATCTAAATATACATCCACGTCGTATCATGGAGTGATTTCTTTTTAATGCAAACGGACTCCACTGAATTCTCGCAGTGTTTAAAAATTAAGCACCATTCTGTTTGAATGGAAGCTCTTTGGGGTCAAAATTCCATTGCCGTGAAAGCAAATGGGAATTTTTCCTTTGGCTTTCATGGAATCCAGACCTGGCAAGCCATAAATATATGTCTGTCACATTTCTTTCTCTTTCTTCATCAGGTTATTGCAGCCTTGTCCTGGGAATCAGCTTAGTGAATTCTCATTTAACCGATCACATCTGTGAGGTACCTCAGCGAGACGGGAACATTTCCTGTGGCTGTCGTATCCGCTTCAATATCCTTCAGAGCGAACATCACAGCCCTTAACTGTTGAAACAGGCTTTTCTTTCACGGCAGCAAACCCGCCTGGATAAGACGAGAGGGACACCATAAATATTACATAGGGTCTGAGGCATTTACTGAAAATTCGACAGGAACTTTTCCAGCTTCCCACTGGGAGAGATTTCTTGGGAATAGAGAACTCTCTGGAGCCTGTAATAACTTCTTGAGCGATAGCAGGATTTTTGACATTCCGTATTACACAACAGGAAGCAGAATCTGAACAGAAATACTACACACAGTTGCCTTTAATGGGAAACAGCCTATGCAGCACTGGAAGAATATTTAAAATAATCTTTTATTCTTAAATGAATTGATCTGAGAACGTTTTTAATGCGTTGAAGGCTTCGTGGCTGCCAGGTGCAAGGGGAAGCGTGCAGGGTGATGTGTGACAGTGCCAAGAGCAACCTGTTGTGCCCTGTAGGCAGAGTTGGGGCTCGAGGCCCAGAAAAATGCTCTGCTTGATGAGTGTCAGCCATCAGCCTTGTGCTTGCAGATGTGCACCTCTCTTACAGCTGTAGCTTTCAGCTGTATGTAGATCCAGGCTGTTTTGCCCCTCAGCTTCCACTTCTCTGGGCTGAATAAAACTAAAGGACCTCCGCCGCTCCTCATATATGTTTTTCCTAACTTTCAACTGAGAGAAATTCCTTCCAACTGATGTTGCTTTTTAATACAAACCACAGAGTAGATGGGCTCGAATCAAACCCAGCTTTAATGTAATTTGTGGCTGCTTTTTGGGGTCTGAGTGAAGAACGGGGCTTGGACTTCTCCTTCCCCACAAGCAAGCAGCTGGTGAGTAACGCTTGTGAGTAAGCCTCATCAGATGTCTGTGCAAATCAACCTTTCCTCCACCCCGTCTGAAATGCAGACAGCGTGACCCATAGAAAGCAGAGGGCTCTACAGAGCAGGGCAGGCCCCTTGGCACCATGCTCACCTCCAGGCACTGACCGGAATCCCCACTCCTCGCCTTGCCCTTGTTCCACTTCCAGATTTAAATGGGGAACCGTGTTTCCAGCAAATATAAGTCAAGTCTGTGCCTGCTTACCATTGGGATTACACTGAAAAGGCAAATAGAAGGGGCCAGATGTTCCGAGAAATCTGTGCCCAAGGGTTGTGTTAGCTCCTCAGGAGCACTGCAGTGAGAAAAGGGCTCCTGTGCTTTTGCAGCCCTTTGCAAAAAGAACAGGATGGACGGAATTGTCCTGGTGTGGTCATCCCCGAAGTCTGGGGCTTACTGCTTGGGTCTGTAGTCATTTCCAAGCAGAGCAATTTGGAATAATAACTAAACTGAGACTGAGATATGGATGTGAGCTATTGAAAAAAGCTGTATTTCCATTTTTTTGGTGCTCTGAGTTCGGTTTCAGACAAACCTCACTCTCAAGCTCGCAGGGACAGAGCTGCAGTGGAAGAAAGACTGATTCCAGCTAAAAACATTGCTGTGAAAGTGATGCTATGCCATTTCCACCTAAAACCACAGCTTCAGTGAGCCCCTGTGCATGGGACCCAGCAGACACAGCTTTCATCTCCGTTTCTTCTCCTGGCTTTCTGTGTGGCTGTATGAAGCCATTTCGCAGCTGCCTGCCTCAGTTTCCCCCAAGCAGTAAGCATTTGTTGGCTTGTGCCTATTTCTCACCCCTCACTTCACACTGCGGACCATCCAGGGACAGAGCTAGCTGTAAAGCAGAGCTCAGGAAAGCTGTTTCAACCTTACTAACATTTTGTGGCTTCCATCCTGAGCCGTATTTAAAAGGCTAGGTTTTCATAAGATAGGTAACAAGGTGAAAATTGTCTCCTGTTACGCTTTGTCAAGCCCAGCCCTCCTCCCCACACAGTACCAGAAGGATCCCCCCTCCCTCCTCAGCATTAAATTCAACTCGTTAAAAACTCTTGGTTAAGCTTCCTGCTCCAAGCTGTAATTTTAGACCCTCTGTGGGTATAAATAGACACAAAACACACAATGCAGTTATTGGACCCAAACGTTTGTTTCTTCTCTTCACCTCCACTGTCTGCCTTTGGAACACAGACACGCTTGTGCAGACCGAGACACGGCAGACGTTTTGGGAACTTAATCCCTTGCAAAACCGACAGGTTTTGGTCTAATGTGGAAACCCATCTGCAGGTTTCCTGCTTCCATCTAGGTAGGAAATAAAGTGCCCATAACAAGAGCTGTGTGCAGACCTTCGGCGGTGTTACCGGAGTCTGCGTGGTAGCGTGGTGACCCACCAGAAGCACTGCAAGTTTGTCATTCCTTCTCCGTGAGTGTGCATACAGTGTTTGGAGGAGGAGAGCTTTATCCAGAGGAATTATAACCAGGCAGACACTTGTGGAGCTGAAGGGGAACTCATCTCCCCGTGGTCCAGCTCGAATGACTCAGCTCTGCAGCAGGGATCTGAGAGCAGGAATGGGGATGTGAATGCATTTCTCAGCCATTTCTCAAGGGACGGCCCCGCTGCTCCTCACTGCCAGCCCACAGCCCTGCATTCCTCACGGGGCTGTGCTAAGCTCTTCTTTCCCCTTCTGCCAAGAAAAAATGACTTTTAGACAAACTGCTTCCCATGGAGAAACTTCCTTTTTCATGGCCATTCCTGGAGGAGGGATGCCCCAAAAGCCTGTGTTGGATGCAGATGTCTGACAGTGCTTAAAGAGAGGAAAAAACACCCAAGTGCGTCCATTTCCACTGGGCTTGAGTATGTTTTCTCACAGCAATAACCTGTGATTAAGTATAGGTGATTTCCACAACTGATAAGGCTGTTCCTAAGGCTTGTTCTGGACTCAGAACACAAAGTCTCAGCATAGTCATCCCATTCCCAAGCCTTAAATCTCTCTCCAAGATGAGTGTCCGAGGGAATCATTCCCATGAGGCAGCAGGCAAAAAAGGAGGGGGAATTTTCTCACATTCCTTTGAAACATACGTTGGAAAATTTCCATAGGAAGGAAAAGTGCTTACGCAGCATTAGTGACTGTACATGTGCTTTGGATTGTGTGAAACCCAATCTGCTTTTCCTCAGCAGGGTCCTGATCCCCCATGAGGAAGGCAGACAGACCAGCAGAGCCAGGCAGCGATAGTGATGTGCTGCAGAGCCCCTCCAAGAGCCCTTTCCCAGGGCTCCCCCTAAGAGATGTCCCTACAAGCTGCATTTGTTGGTTCAGGTGGGTAGGAGGAGGAGGAGATGCTCCTCCTCAGGCTCAGAGGACTTGGGAAAGCGAAGTGTTTGGGGTATAAAGTCTTTGTTAAGATGGAAGCAGCCTCATGCTGCTCAGTCTGGTTAGAGCCTTGGATCTCCAGTCCTACCCTGTCCTCCAGGAGCTGTAGGGGCTAAAAACTCAGACAGCTCTGTGTGCCTTTCCTGGAAATGAGGAGATTCCCTCCTCCTCTGAGCACGTGTGTGAATTGAGAGAGACTGGGGAAAGGGATGGTGGGGAGATAGGGATAAAGGAGATACATGGGAGAAAGGATGAGAAAGGGTGAGGAGGAGGCAGCTTGCTGAGAGCAGGGTAAGGCAGGGAACATGAATACCACTGAAACAACCGTTAATCATTACATCCCAGCAGTGGTGCTAACAGCTGCTGCTTTTCAGGCTGGGACCCTCACCCTGAGCTGATATCTCAAGCACCCCTTGGCTGAAAACTAGCCAGGGTCTGGTAAAACAGCAACCCAGAGACAGCTTCCAGCCTCCTGAATCAGCATTCTGAAGGCTAGACGTGCTGAGTTACTTGCCTTCCTTCTCCCAAGGCATGTGTGTATGCAGACAGACAGAAAATGCACACACAGATATATGTTAGTACACACCCTCCTCTATGAAACGTCAGCCAAAAAATAACTCAAAGATTTCTCAGCCTGGTTCAAACGCCGCTAAGCTTCAGAAATTACAGCCCCCCTCCAGGAGTGGGTAAGAGCTGACACAAAGCAGCAATAACCCCAAATTTCCAAGCTGCTGTGTCTGGCCTTTTGAAGGGAGGAATTCCTCGCTACAGAGCCTGAAACCTTACTCTTTCCACTCGGCGTTGCCTGAGGGCGCTAGCATTAAAAGGATGTGTGAGAAAGGATTTATGGCGAGCGAGGTGCTTGTAGCAACAACATTATTTTTTCAGAGACTTGAGTAGGTGGATGCTAGGGAGAAGGGGAGTAACCCTTCTGTTAGCTCCCTCTGTTTTTCTTCCCCAGGCTTGCAAAGAGACACCTTCTGCTCCAGAGTCTGCTGGCCCTATAATATTAGCATAGATGCTCACGGCTCTACCTGGGTTTGTCAGGTTGGCTGCAGGCAGGGCTATGAAGCAAAACAGGGTCAAGATGCTGTCGCAGGGGTTGATTATATGTCATATCTCATCTGGAGGATATAGAAGCCGAAATCTTTTAAGGCAGTATGAGTTTCCTCTAGCTTATAAGTCCACTGCGGCTATTCCCAGGGCAGCCCAAACCTGCATAGTTTTTTGACCTGGAAGTGTTGGCTTCGTGGCTTGTGATACTGTCTGCTAGGTTGTTTGTAATTTGCCTTCAGTTGCACAAAGGATGCTGTACATACTTACACAAAAGCAAGTCTGCAGGAGCCCAGAGCTCTCCTCCTTTCAGTCTCCCCCACAGCCACCCACATCTTCCCTCCATCTGAGGAGGGAACATGCAGCTATTTTGATGTCATCTCCTATTGTTCACAGAGTGCTTTGATGGCAGAAATCAAACTATGCACTTGTAGTGCTTTACTGGGAACCAGAACTGATCTAGAGCAAGATGTGTAGCTCTGTTCCATATTTTATGAATACCACGTGCGTAACGGTGCCACTGAAGTCAGATCCTTTCAGTCAGAACTTGGCACACAGGGCTGAATATTGTGGTGTGGGCATTGTGATGAACTTTGAAATAATGAGAGTCTCAACACATGGAAGTCATACTGACATTTCCTCTACAGAGTGTTGGCTTTAAAGGTTATTTCAATATATATAGACGCAGGAATTAAAAAAATGGCTCAAAACACTTTGTCTTTGTGAGCATTTTAGTGTAAGTGTTGAAAATTAACTGAGGTAGATATGTTGAAAAAGACATGTCACAATTTGTCTCCAGGCTTTAGCAATGATTATTTTGTAACAGAAAAGTCTTCAGCACTGAGCTTTTAAGCAACAGGATGCCCATAGTGGCCACAATTTTCTTGCTTTTGCACTAGGGGAGCTGAAGACCTGGGGTTATCATTGCACGAGTGAAGTTAATCTGTAAGCAGAATATAAAAAGCTAATCCATCAGGGTGCCTGTAACCAAACCTTATGATCACCTCCTCTGCTTGCCAACATTTTCTTTCAACCATCAGTAATTCATACCTACAGCACGTGTGTAGGATGTCCAACACTCATTTCTTGTTTGACCATCCAGGGATTCATCATGAAGATGGGAAGAAAAATTCCCTAATGTATCCTGTACCAAAAGTAGTTTGGATTTTTTGGTTGATCACTATTTCCAGTAACTGGTAAGGCGGCGTAAGTGGAGACACAGCTGGCAATATTGTAATTATAGTTACATTCCATGATGTTTAATTTAAATTAACTTCTTTTCCAGTCCAAGTAATGTTGCCATGTAATTGTTATGATGTAGTCCTGTGGTTTCTAAACCACGACCCACAAAGCCCCACAGGCTGAGTGTCCCAGTGCTCTACATACTCAAAGAGGCTCCCACTAGCTGATGTGATGCTCTGTAACCCACTGTCACAGGGCATGGCATCCTAGATGTGTACCCTGGTGGGGTGGGTTTTGTTGCCGCGTGGTAGTCCCACATACACAACAATTAAAAAATATTTTGGGACTGCTTACCTACTGCATTCTTGCTCTCAAAGGCACAAGGCTTTGTCAGTAACGTACATAAAATTAACCCTAAAGCTCGGCCCTAGAGAAATAAGTATTTAAATGGATTGGAAAGAGCTAAAACCTGCTCCCATAGCAATCAAAGGCAGCCTTGCCATTGCTTTATGGCATCGGAAAAGATTCAAAGCATCCCGTGATGGCTTCTCTGGGTTATGGGAGTTATAATTAGGGTTTCTATTGCTGTCCTTTGAGTCACAGCTTGCTTCAGGTGTGCAAAATTCAAGCACTCAGGTTTTTAGTGCGTGAAATAAAGACAAGCTGGGGAAACAGGATGGGGTGGGGACTTGAGCCTGTGGGGATGGAAAGCATCTGCGGTACCTTTTATTCTCCCCGTTGGAGTTAATCTGAAATTCTGAAATCATCTTCACTCTATAGAATAACTTATACTTGCTGCAGCAAGATGTCTCCAGGCTGGTGCCAAGGATGGTGATGTTGGTGTCAACCCAGCTGAGAACTCTGGAGCAATGTGCCTATTTCTAGAGCTGCAGGTGTGGCAGAAGGGCATTTCTTGGGGTGGATATGGTAACAACAGTCATTTCTCATATGGCTTGTGTCACTCACGTCCAAATTTGTTATTTACACGGAATTCTCTCCTGTGCTGTGTGGTTAAGACTGCAAGAGCTCTCAGCTCCGAAGCTAAAGGTTACATACTAATATCCACCCCACCTCTGCTTCCATATTGGTACTCTGCTGGGAATGCAGAAGACTACAAAGAGGCAGTTTTGGGGAGAGGGCAGGGATAACTGTGCAGCCCATTTCATCCATGAAGTGGGTCTAGGGAAGGGGAGCTCGAGGGTGTTGTAAGGCAGGTGGCTTCTGGTATCCAGAAGGGTTGGTGTGCTGGCATCAGAGCTTCTGTCTGGTCCTGTCACAGTGGTAAGCATCTCACAGTCTTTAATACATCCTCCTTCCTGAGACGGTAGATTTCAGTGTGGGAATGGCACTAGAGGGTGTCTCTGGACTTGCTGCAAGGACTGATCCTGGGTCTTGCAGGCTCCAGGCTCAGCCTCAAATCACCAACAGCTCCTGCCCTCATCCCCTGCAGCCGCTGATCCGGATAAAGCTCTGCCCATAATCTGGTGCTAAATCTCTGCTGATCAAATAGTTCTGCTCTTAACAAAATAATCCTATAGAATCACTTGGCTCTCAGCTGAGAGCAGTAGGAAGATCTGGGCAGCATATTACAGGCAGGGCACGGCACTGGGAAATCAAGCTTTATTATGTGTGCTCTGGCAGCAGAGTGCACACTAAAGTGATGCTTATGGAATTTGAGCCATCCATTGCTCTCTCATAATTTCTAATCCTTTGCCCATCACAGTATGCTTGGGATGTCATTTTAGGGGAAAGCAAGGCTAAGTTCTAGGCCTACTGTTGAGAAAAGAAAAAAATCTGGCTGTGAAGTTTCTCCTCTTTCTTTCTTCAAGCTGACAGTCATCACTGCTGCTGTCCAGACCCACAAAGAGGAAGGGACAAAAGAGACCCTTTGATACCAGCTTGCCTGCCACATGGGAGCTCATTAATCAGGCTGCAGATTGGCAATCTGGCATTTAAAAGCATTATCATATTTTTTTTTCCTCCAGCTCTAGGAGCCTGGTAGTGGTAATGAAAGTCTGAAGCCCTGGCTTCAGTTCCTTTCTAATTTAAAGATTAGATACCAGCTGTACTGTAAATCTTTTCCTGTTTCCTCTGGCCAAATCTTGAAAAAAAAGAAAAAAAATCCCCAGGTCATAACCTAAAGCGAAATCCCCAACCCCTGTCAAGTTGATGGCATATTCCTTTGCTTCAGGGAAACTGTTATGTTGGTGATTTCCCAGGTTTTCTTGTAGGGCATTGTAATGCTGATAATCAGAGGACCAGTCTCTAAGGACCTGTCCCGTGGAGAGATTCGTGATTCTCAGAAGAAAAAATACTATTTCCTTCTCTGGAAATATGAGTGCTTACTGAGCCTTGAGTTAGTTTCCATCCATGTTTGTGGAGTATTCTGCTGAGTGTGGCCAAAAGGAGGTGTGTGAACGGCGGATTTCAGTGGGAAGGAAAAGAAAAAGAAGCTTTTCAGAAGAGAGCAAGGAGATACCCCCAGTCCTTCAGTTCAGCCAGCTGAAGGAAGGGTTCATCCAGCTTGAGACATCCCTGATTCAGACGTGGTGTAGATAGCCCCTACAGTCACCTCCCCTTGCCTCCAGTGCTGCAAACGACATGTTTACAGCTCAAACCCCAGCAGCAAGGGGCTTGTGGTTCAGGCCAAGTCATTTAACACTTCTCAGGCTCCATGAGAGCTGAGCTTTCACTTCATTCAACACTTTAATGCTGCTGAAACCACCAGGTCTCTCTGCAATAGATTTCCTATCAAAACTATTTACTTTACGGGATCTCTCTGTTCCCAAATATATACTCATTTAAAATTGCTGGAAGAAGTTGGCTCAGCTTGCTCAGAGTTGGACCTTTGCTCCCTCGCAAGGTTCATGAACCTTCACAGCTCTCTAGGTGAACTCAGCCTGACTTTCCCATATATAACCAAATCCCATTCCAGGTCCGTCTCATTCGGTTTCATGTTTCACTACGGGCATTTTTTCACAGCTCCAGTTTTAAAGACCTGAGCATGGGACAGATATGGGGCTCCCACAAAACAAAGTGAAGGTTGTGATAATTGTTGTGCATCTCATTTGTTGTATCTGAAACGTATTTCCCTGTAGCAAAATCTTGGGGTCCCTGGGATGTGAGTTAGTAGCACAGCAGGAGTGTTTATGGTTCATATGTTTAAATCATTCTTCTACGTTTTGATTTACTCCGAACCTCACACTATTTCTGTTTGGTCTGAGGCATTGCAAGTTAGCAGAAGTACCCAAAATGATGAGGGAGGAAGCTCAGTTTGTTCTGCAATGACCACAAAAGGGCAAAGACTTTGGCTAGAAATGTACACTATAATGCATAGCGTATGAAGTCTGCCAAAAAGTCTGAATTAGACAATTCTCTCATGCTATTTCCTTATAAGAGCCCAAAGAGGCGGTGCTTTATGTCAAGAAATGAGTCAATCCTCAGAGGAGGATACTCAAATGGAAAACAGATCGGAGGAGGGCTCTGAAGGCTGTGCTGCTGCAGGTCCTGTCTCTTGAAGTGAAAAGCAGAGGAAGGGAGGAAAAATGGGATTGGTAACAAATGATGTGATGGCAGAGTGTCAATCACGGCGGAATTTCATCCTGGCCCCATATTACAGCGGCACTGGGAGTGCTTTCCAGTGAAGGCTGCATCAGCACTTGGTTTAAGTTATATACTGATTCATTATCTGCCCTTTGGGCCGAGGTTGATTTTTCTAGGAGTTAACCTGGCAACAGTTCCCATCGTGTATTTTCAGGCAGCGTGTAGCTCGCGACTTGTTTGACCTCTCACCCCTGCAGCATCGGTCCGGGTTTATCCAACCACAGCACGGTTCTCTCGGCATGGCCAGGAATGTGAGCCTGAAATACAGGCTGGGCAGCAAAGGTGAAGGCCTGCATAAGCTCTCCATCTTCAGAAATCACCCACATCCCATCCCCATGCCTGCAAGAACCACTGGGTGTTTTGAGGGAGTTCCCAGCCCTTCTGACCCTGAGCATTATTTGGGCTGAGGGGAGCCGTGTGGCAGTGATTGACGACTGCAAGCAGTGCAGTTGTCCTGGCTAATTAGTTACTGCCTGCCACAAAAGCTGGCACAAATGCATCTTCTTCATCCCATTCTATGGCAGAGTAAAATGTGATAGCTTAAAATCCCCGTCTTTGTAATGGGGACAGCCAGCATGCCTGGTGGGTGATGGCTCATAAAGCCATGATAACTTGATCAGACCATGCTGAGAGAACGAAGGGCAATAAACTGTCAGAATGAGATGCTGCACTCCCAGAAGCCTGAACACTGCTTAGCTAGAAAACTATGGCATCACTTGCTGTGGTGTAAGGTCTCCTGCTTACAGCAGTCTCTGTGCCTAACGTCTGGAGCGTGGTAAATATGCCACCAGTTCTGAAAGCTTCTCCTGGGACCTATACACCGGGAATTCTGACTACAGCGTCAGACAAACTGGTGGAAATTTTAGGCTTAGCAGGCACTTGGATGAAACTGATAGACTGGGGAGAAGAAAGTTTGTCTGCGGAGAAATCACACTTCACAAATCTGTTGGAACGATTTGAAGCAGCAGAACAGCATTTAGCTACGGTTGTCAGAAGCAAACTTTTAACAAGAGCTCTTACCATAAGCTTTTGAAGTCATCAAATTGTCATAGAAGGGAGAGAAGGACTTTTCATCAATTACAAGCTTTTGATAATAACCAACAGAGCTCAGGAGTAAATCTTTGGATTTTACAGTGGGTGTATAGCAGGGGAAGTGATAATACTTGCTACAAATACATCATTATTTGGAACCTAAAGCCGACTGCAAAGAGATGCAGGAGGATCTCCTGGCACTCGAGGGATACTCAAGATGACAGCAGAAGATATTTGATTTTATCAAATGCAGAATGAAGCACGAAGGAGAAAGCAGCTGAGCCACAAGCACACACAGTTATCACTGCTCTGGGAAGCTGGTTGGATCTGACTTGTGCAAACACTGGCTCAGTACTCAATAGAGAGCAAAAGGCAGGGCTTACGGCAAGCAAACAGCACAGAAAACACTCTGATCATAAATCCCTGGTGTGGGGATTTTATGTGCAGGCCTACTCATTCATCTTTTCTCATGAAGGATGCAGTAGAAAGGAAGGCATGGAGGAGGAAAACACGTAAAGGAATGAGCACCTCGAAGGGATGTGAGAGAGGAAAGAATGTTTGATCATGGGGGAAGAGATGGGAAGAGAAATAGAAATATAATGCAGTAGCAGAGGAGAGGGCTATCTTTCTGCTAGCCAAAGGATTCAAGCTACTTTTACACCACATCCCCTACACCAGTGTTCAAAACAAGTCAGCTGTGTCTCAGGAAGCAGGTGCTCGAGGGCTGCGAGGGAAAGGCACCCAAATTATGAGCTAAGCCTGAGTGCCAAAGGTGCATGGAGGAAGGGATCCAGTGATTGCTGGTGAACAGCCAGGCTTGGTCCCTGCCCAGGGTGACTGCGTGTTGAAGTTCCTGCTCTTCCCAGACATCCGCCACGCACTGCGAGGAGCCAGTGGTCAAAATCAATTAGGAACGATCACACCACCCCAAAGAAAGCACACCATCAACCTGCTATTGAGTAACCATGCTGCTTGTTAGCTTATTGAGGATGTAATAGGAATAGCAACGGGTGAATAGTTTGTGACAGATTATTTATGCATCGGACTTCCTCCCGTTCCATCTGCTTGCAAACTGACCTTGACTTTCCCTGCTACGCTCATGGTTTGGAACTACTTGGTGACTAATTGCAGCAGCACAGCTCGTTTGAGACGGCCTTCTGCCATTGATATCCCCTTGGTCTGACGTCCCAGCCTGCTTTCCTGCAAGGGAGCAGTGAGGTCACACGGTTGGGCTCGCAGGTCTGAAGGCAGTGAGCTCAAAGCACATTTCAGTCGGGGGAAAGAGAGGAGGAAAGCATCTGGCCCTGCTCAGAGGCAAGGGGGAGGAGAGGATGAGCTGGGCAAGAGCCCACATGTGCTCGAATGAGAGTGCCTGATGTTTCCCAGACGCTGCTCGGTGAGGAGTAAGGTCTGGCTGAGCTGCCACAGCTCTCACTTCAGAATAAAAGCCCAGCTCTCCCCAAAATCCACATGCTTGGCTTAGGAGGCAGGGAAACAAGCTGCTTCTCTGTGTGAGCAAGTCCTGAATGTGGGAACACTCTTGCTTGGGCAGCAGGGATCTGTGGCACTGCAAAGTGTTGAGCTCTTTCCTAGCACCGGAGAGCAGCCAGCTCAGAGGTGCTCCCGTTATGGGGCATGCAGCTTCTGCTGTTGCTCCAGGGAAGGAAACAAACAACCAAACAGGGCAGCATCAGTGTTACCTAGGGCATCACAGCTCAGAGTCACCGTGGTGAAAGCCTGGTTGCATGCAAGGAGCTGTAATTACCCGTCCTGGCAAAGGGAAGGAGCAGCAGGCTGCTTATAGGAACATAGGGAATTCAGTGTCACTCTGACCCACATGTGAGTCAGGCTGCCCAAAAAGGGCCTGTCTGCCCTGGGCCAGCCCCACAAGAAGTGGGGGCTGTGGCATTCCTGGAGAGGCAGATGGCTTCAGTCTCTCTCAGAGAGAGACTGAAGGGTCGTGGCGCACCTGGGTACCTCTGGTCTGACCCCATGAAGGTTTCAGCTGGGGAATCCTGGGTTGTACAGAGATGTATGACTGCTTTTTGTCTCAGTTTGTGTCGCTTTTGGTCTGTGCAGTGGGAGTCACTTTGAGTGACTCAGCTTTTTTATGCTCTCCATGCAGAGGTGCAATGTGTGTCAGTGCCAAAAAGGTGGGGCAAAGAAAAAAACAGCAAAAGGGGCTGACTGCTGAGTAGGTGTCAGCAATAACCAGCCTCCAGGGGAGGGGAACATCTGAAACAGAAAGTTTTCAGCAGCATTTGGGAGCAAATAAAAGGAGCCCCTGAGAACTCCTACATCATACAAAACTGTAAGTCTGGTGGGGGAGAGCCACGAGCTCACAGATACTGAGATGATGAATCAGAATAAGGAGATGGAAAAAGTTGCCTGGAGTGGCAAGCCCTTCAAGAGTGTGCACGTTGCCTGAGCTCTCTTCAGAAAGAGAAATAACACGAAGTATGTTTAGAGAAAAAAAGAAAAATAAAAGCATCACAGCTGCTTTTTGCAGGGAGCTCCTATGTCAGGAAGCAATGAGATCTTGCTGCCTGATTGATAAAACACATGCAGGGTTGAGGTTTCTTCTGTTGTAGTCTTCAGGGCATCACTGTACTCTGTTATATGTGTATATATAAAAAAAAACCCCAACACTCTGCTGACTCACGCTCTGCTGTCTGGAAAGTGCAGCCCTCTTTGCAGCCCCCTTCCTTCCCACCCTCTGCCCCTGGCATTTTTGTCTTTGACAGCACTTTCCCAATTTTTTTTATTTTTGTCTCCACTGATACTATTGGGAACAGATGGAAGATTACAGCAAATCGTGCCAGCAGGGATGGAAAAAATGTTAAAATATCTATAGCTGACCATGCATAGTCGTCTTGCACACATCTGTCCATATGCAAGGCAGACCTGGCTGCTGTTTCCAAAATTACTCCTGGAGCGCAATTGCGAAAAGAGTTAGGTTGAGAACTGCAGGTTCTAATTTCAAAGCTTAACAGTGCAACTTAAAACATACGGTGCTGTATTTCCTAAACAATACTGTTATTTTCTTTTTCCTCTTGAGCCCATGTTTTTCACTTGAGATGTGTTCAAAGCTGTTCTAATGGTTGCCAAGTCAAGACCTCTGAGATTTTTCCACTTCGAAAGCTTGTTGGTTTGTTTTGGTGTTGCATCCTTGAACCATCAGGCGAGAATTTCAGAACCAAGCTGTGTTTCTTCCTATCCATCATCTCTTTTCAGCCTGGGCTTCGATGTCTATTCCAGGCTCTGTCTGCTGTTTCCAAAATAGCAAGCCCCTCGGCAGGCAGGAATTCCCAGAGCGACTCAGCAGCCTCAAACACTTCTGCTGGGAAGCAACGGGGTGGATAAGTGGCTAGAGGGACCTTTAAATACGTAACAGTATTAATACTGGGCTTTGCTTAAGAAAAATAAAACTGAAAAAGCCACAGTAACACTTCCCTTTCTAATTTTACCATGCATTCTTTGGACTTTTTATGATATATCGTTCCTGCTCGTAATCCTTAGCGTCCAGTATTCAGGCTGACAGCTTCAGAGGGCTTAAAAGCCCTTTTTTTGTTGTTTTGTTGTTATTACAAACAGAAACAATTATTTTAATAATCGGAATGCTTTCCTGAACCAACACTTTCACGAGGACCTGGAAATGCTAGTGAACTTGGGAATGGTTGCATTTCTTTGCAGGATGCCCACTACACGCTCAGCCAACAAGCAGCCAGATGAGCTTAGTTGCTTTTTGCAAAGTGAATGGCTTCTCCCAACCACCATATGGGACACTGAGATGGTGTGGGAGGAGGGAGTTGAAGCATCTCTAAATTATTACCCTTCCTTCAGAAAGGGGAATGAAATCATGCCTTCAGAGACGGACCTTTCCTTGAGAAGGAAAAGCAGTAGGGCTGCAAGATCACTGTGTCTTGCTCCCAAGCTTGGATGCACATGGGACTGCTTGATGTGCTGCCATCACAGCCCCTGGGGCAGTCCTTATTCCTGTGCATCCCCAGGCATCCACCTATGTGTGTGTCCCCTCATGCTTGGAAGCAAGTGTTGAGGACAGGCACCATTTTGTTTTGCTCTGTTTCATACGATACTTGGCAGAAGGAAAGAGAAGGGCGTCTTGGCTCTCCACCAGGCCTCCAAAGTGCTAAAATAATACTAACTTCATAATAAATCTCAGATTTTTATTATTTTCTGACACTCTGCAGCTTATTTTGGCTCCGGGCACCTGCAAATCTGGACACAAAAAAGTGAAAACTTGTCAATGTGGAGCAAATGAAAGCACCCAACTTCAGCCTGTTTAGCATGACACGGCTACGAATCGCTGTGCCTTGGAAGAGAGGAACACAGGATTTCCTGGAAACGAGTTCAGCTGTTTGATCTTCAGCTGATGTTTTGTTTTTGTTTTCTAAGCAGCAGTAACATCATTTTGAGATATAAACAGACCATTTTTGCCTCATCCTTGAAGTGAATCGTTAATTGCTTCTGACATGAATTAATTACTGCTTGTGCATAGTTACAGGGGCCATGCCATCTCTGTTTTACCTATTACATTCTTCCTAGCAGTGCATTTGTATTATGAGTCTCTTGATAATCACTGATCCTGACTGTCAGCAAGGAGAACCTGAAGCTTAATACAATACATGTCTGGGATGTGCAAATTGATGCGATGGAACACGGTCATCAGGTTTCTGCAGGGGTGAGAAATGCAAAATAATTACTCTTGTATGACAAAGCGAAGCCCCAAAGGCTGGCTTCACAAAAGGGTGCCTTGTTTTTCTCCAAGGCTGGATCCCTGCCTGCCCTATTTGCCATAAGCCATGCTGTGATCTCGAGATGGCCTAAAACTTAAGACAATTGCTTAGTTGTAGCTGGTGGCTAAATAAATGGCCTGTCCAATTGATTACTGAGAAGATCTTGCTGTGGGCAGTTGAAGCTGAAAAGTTTGTGCCCTGTGTATTTGCAGGTGGGGACAGATGTTTGCCACCATTGTTTAAACTCATGCCCACTTTCACCCCATTGATGGATGTGAGTAGCATTCCCAACCAGGCCAGGAAAGCTGTGCCACGCAGGGAGCTTCAGATACTGTTTTTAGAAGACGTGATTTTAACCAGATTTTCATCAGCTCCCTGATATTCTCTCACTGCATTGCTCAGTTGAAATCTCAGGAGGGCTTGAGTGCAGGTGATAGCCTGCAGCGAGTTTTCACTGGTCAAGAAAGCATTTCTGGTATTTAAGGGGAATGCTTAGTCTTTCATGTTGCTTTTCTGTTTCAACCCTTGTCAGCTTGTTCCTGTAACAGAAGAACTGTCTCCCTTAGATAAATCCAGGCTGAGAAATACATATTAAACACTTTTTTTTTCATGTTTCCTTTCTCCTTTGGATCAACCACTCTTCTTTCTTTCTTCCCCTGCCCCAGAATGGAAGCATTTGGGGTTCTTTCCTTTTTTTATTCTCTCAGACCAACATAACTCTCTGCTTTAAGCTGTGGTACTTTAAGATTCAGAAGCCCAGTGGTCATAGGAAGCTTGTCAAAATCCCAGCTGTGGCTGCTGGTATTAGTCAAGTCCTGTGAACTTAATGTGACTTGCTCTTCACAGAGCATCATGCAGTGTTACTGTAGCTGTGACCTTTGGGTTCTGAGAATATCTCTGGTCCATATGCAGCCCTATTGGTGTGAATGGCTGTGTAGGACTGGAGGGAGCTGCTTTGCTGTGGATGGGTTGTACTTAGGGATGTGAGAGTGGGTAGTGAAGAAGGGGAGAACCTAACTCCCATCTGGAAGCTCTTTTAGAGCCTTGCTTCAAACCCCCTACCTGGCTCCTCTCGCCTGTCCCAGGCTCTCTTGGCCACTTACCAGATTGTTGTTATTCCCTCATTTGTTTTCCTTAATGATGTGTGTATTTGTGGGATTATTTGTCCCCAGCTCACTGCAAGACCAGGTACAGTCTGAGTCTAGTGCTGGGTGATGAGCTGAAGCTGAGCTTGCTACCAAACAGCATCTGAGTGTTTGCTACAGTACCCAGGTCAGACAAATGCACCCACTGTGCACAGGAAAAGCCTTCTTCCCTTCTACTCCTTGCACATCTCCTTTGGTCCTTTACATCCACAGCTCTTTTGATGCTCTCTCTTGATGCTTTGATAAACGTGGTGAGTACTCCACACCAACCCGGGGCTGGACAGAGCTCTTTGCTTGCACAGACATCCGTGGATCTTGTTTTGGTTCGGGTTTGTTGTTTCTTTTAAATACAATCTGGGAACTGGCGTGCTGAAAGAAGCAAGGTGTGCTTGGTTATCACTGAGAGTGATTTGTGGGGTCCTCTGTGGGACCACAGGGAGCTCCAGGAGAGAAGTGCAGCTCATGCTGGATGCCCAGCCGTGGGGCCTGGGGCTTGGCCAAGGTTATCAATACAAGTCTTGGTGATCAGGGGCAATCAGCCCATCCTGCCCAGGGTCAGGCTCCCCGTGGGTGTGAGTCGTCCTTCCTCCTTGCTGCCTCCTGAGAGAGCTGACTTCAGCTTGCCCTTTAGGCAAGAGGATTACACAGCATCAGCTGATGTCATGATCTCATTCCCAAATGCTTTTCCACATGCTAGAGATGGGTTTAGCAGGTAAGGGAGAGCTGGCAACTGTCACGGTTTGCAAAACAAAACGACGCCTCTGCTCTGCTGAGCTGCTTCTGGCTCCTTTGACTCAGAGCTCCCATGGGCTTAGAGATCGACGCTGATATTTCTGCATCCTCCTCCTGGCTTTAAACCCAGCATGTGGATTATTAACACTGGCTTTGCTACCTGAGTGTGGGATAAAGCAAGCCAAAAGGGTCACAGCACTGAAAGCACTGCAGAATTTCACAGCCCCCGAGCTCCAAAGGCTGCTAACTCTCCTCCATGTGTGGGATGGAAGAGTATCTGAAGGAGTCAAAGAGCCGTGTGTTTGGGTTTGTTCCTGCTGCTGTCTCACAGGTCTCTTGGCAGAGGGCCTGAGCCTCTCTAATAGGGGCTGTGACCCAGCTGTCCTCTGCAAGAGGTGCACGTGTTGCCAGCAGTCAGCGCAGAGTCGACCTCTGGTTGTGAGCCCTTGAATGCAGAAGTCCTGAGAGCTGCAGAGCAGATGGCAGCGGCCTGTCTGAGCTGCCCTTTCCTCCTCCCCATCACAACCTTTCTTTGCTCTGCAGAAACCAGCCTCAGGCTACAGACCAGCTGTGAGTACTAACACAGCAACAGGAGTCTTGGTCAAGCACTGAGATGGTCCCTGCATGACACTGGGGTCTACTGCCCAGTTCAGGATGTCGTCCTCACACCTAACCTGTAGCACATCCAGAATGTGAGAGGTCTCTTGGAGCATCCCAGGTGGCATTCAGCACTTGGTGCTGCCCCACGTGCTGCTGTCCCACGTGGGCAGCATTAATCCAGCCAGCTGCAATGCTCCCAGGCTGTGCGTGGGGTGTGTGTGCATTAACAGGGCTGGGGGTCAGTCTGGTGTTCGCCTGGGAAGAACCTCTCCCATTCATCACTCTGGAAAAAATGCAGTTTGCTTCCTGAAGCAGCTCTCTAGGGAAGGCTGAACATGAAGGACTGTCGACAAGTAGGAATGCTGATATGACCCTCCTCTTCCTCCTGGGGAAAAACGTGGCCGCGGGCAAGAGCCTGGCTTTGGGTGAGGACATTCTGCTGAGCTGGCTTGGTGTGTGGCTGGGGAGGGATGGGATGATCCCACTACGTCCAGCTGCCAAACATTATGGCCTCGGCCCACCTTAATGAGCAACGTCGTGCTTCCCTGGAGCTGCACGGAGCTCTGCGCTGAGCCCAGCACAGCTGGAGGCACGTGAGCAACCACTGGGCTGATCCCACAGCTGTTCCTAATAATGTCCTCTTGGAGAGCCCACTTTTAAGTGACTCTTGTCCAAGCATGCACGCTAAGCCCAGGCTACAGCTGCTTTGGAGATGCTGGCTGTGCTCACTGCTGCTTTCCCTGTAGGTGCAGAGGCACTGGAGACAACAGGCTTGCAATTCAGCCTGCAGAAGCTGACAGGTAAGGCCTTGCATTTCCTCATGTGCTACCTCAGTGTGTAAATTTCAGGTGAAGAAACAGCTTACGAAAACTTGTTCGTAATTTATTTGACTGTAAACTCCTTTCTAGGAACCTGCCCCCCTCCCACACACACACAGCATTTCTAGGCTTGACCATTGGTTTAGGAGCAGCAGAAAGTGAGGATATCATGTTGAATTTTTCTTCACCGCAGACTTCCTGGGTTAACTCGATCAATTATCCTTCCCCTACAAAATATGAGGGATAGTAATGGCTTTGTACTTCTCCAGAGGGTGTTAGGGTCCGTGCCTGTAGGTGCTGCTGATGATGACAGGCTGTGGGAGTGCCTGCAACAGCCATCAGGTGCTGCATGTGGTGTCAGGTCCCAAAAAGGACCTTATTCCAGTCCACACCTTGTGGAACCAATCAGTCCTGATGAGAGTGTCTTCAAGAGCTATAATGTGAATCAATAACCTGTTAATATCCATTTAATATCGACTTATCAAGCTTCAGTGAGACTGGAAACACAAATGAAAGTACCATGTAAATCAAAGGATCTCAGGCTTAAAGTATTGTATTGCAGAACAGCAATACACTGTGAGTGCAACCAAGAAATGAGAACTCATCTCGTGACAAAGAGCTGCTTGGGTGTTCTTGTTTTTATACACACATTTCCATATGCAAGACATGTGGGCAGTTCCTACTTCATCTGTCTTTGCAGTTGAGTTCATGTACAAACAAATGTCCCACAGAGGGGAAAAAGTGTGCAAAAAGAAAGCACTGAATCATGTTCTCTGTCACCCATGGACAGCTTGGGATCAGGGTGGCAGGCAGTGTGTGTTTTGAGAGACATGAGAACTCGTATCAGTGGGTTTTTGTCTTGAGAATGCTGGGAGCTTTCTATGGTGCATGTCTACCTAGAGCCAAGCTTCTACGTGTGCTTTGTGAAACTAAGGCCGTTTGTGGGAGGGAAACAACATGAGCTCTCCTTTTCTGCCGTGCTTGTCATACATTTGGGCAAGATGTGCAAAGTGAGGAATGTTACTGTAAATTGTTGTTCTTGGCCAATTCTCCCATTCTGTTCCCAGCATGTAACCCTTGCTTTATATTTTTCTCCTGTATCTATGCTATGCAGACGACGTTGTTTCAGATTAAATGAGAATACAAGGAAAAAATTAAGTCAGCCGGGTAGGAAATGGTGCATCTCCCCCTTAGTGAGATTTTGGATCAAAAAAAGAGACGTGATGTGGGCCCCTGCGTTCAGGGAATCTTCTCCAAAGCATGAGGAAAAGGCAGAGGGGTAAGGAGGAAAGGGAAGGCTGTGGAGAATTGGTGTCCCCTTTCCATTCACGGTGCCCAAGAAAGGGCAATATGAAAAAGTTAAAGGGGAGAAGAGTTTACCATTAAGCTGCCTTTGCACTGAATGACAGAGGTGTCCAGCTGTCCTGCTAGGTGGCTCAGCAAGGAGTGCAAAGGATTGTAGGATCCCCCTACTTCCAAAACTAAAATTAAGCCAAGTGATGTATTTTTTCCACTGTATTTTTTTTTAGCTGATCTTTCTCATAGTTCTGTTTCCTGAAGCAATTCCATGTCTTGAGGTCATCCTCAGGGTGCAGATCCTCGTGCAATCACTCCTCCAGTGGCCTCCCTGGCCTGGTGGGTCTGCATCTGAAAACTGTTAGGAAGAGCAAGAAGTAGAGATAATTTGTCCCTGTGCCAAGCTGTGCTTTTCTCATCATTGCCAGCATCTCCAGCTGTGCTTTGGAGCTTGCAGACTCGCATCGTGCAGCCGATTCTCCACTGAAGACAGATGCTTTGGAGGCTTGACCTCCTATGTCAGGCTCCAGAATTTAATTCTGATAGACTTTATGTGATATCTCAGGGATTTTGGACCGCCTGAGAAGACGGCATTCATGCCCTGATTGAAGGCTCTTCCCACTGGAAGCTGAGTGTGTAGTTTCTCAGCTGAGCTGGGAGGTGGAACTGCCTCTTGCTGCTGCCAGCCTCCACGTGGAGTGGCAGGACTGCCTCAAAGGAGTGTGGTTTACAAAGACTGCAAAACAAGGATTGCAGCAGGGAGCAAAACTGAGAGCCTGGGTCTGCTTGGAATGGGAGCAATCAATTGCCCTTTGTCCCCTCAAGATAAACAGAACAAGGGGATAAGAGTTCGTGGGCACTACATGGTAGAAGTTTGTAAGCTCACACGTGTTATCTGCTCTGAGGAAAAGCAAATATTTGGTGAATCAGACTGAATGGAAACTTTGAGAGGGGGAAGAACTTGTGCACAGGCTTGAATTCATGCTGTCATCATTCAGACGTGGTCAGCGATGTCTCTTTGGCTTGAACTGGTGTAAGAAGGTCTAGGCAACAGGATGTGAAATCTGTGTTACACATAAGAGGTTCAGCATCAAGAAAGAAAACAATCCCCTGCTTTTCCAAAAGGAGAAGCCTGGAGATTCTATTTCCACAGTGATCTTCTGATGTAGGCAGTCATGAGAATGGCAGGAGAAGGGTGGAAGTAGAGAAGTTCATAGGGTAAGTTTTGCTTCCTGCTGCACTTCCATGGGCTGGGAAATGCTCATGGTTAGTCTTAAAGTCAGCTTGGAGGTGGGAGAAGGGTGCACAGAACTGCAGAGCAAGTGAATTTTCTCCTGATTTGTTCTATGTTTGTGCTGCCAGCAAGCAAGACAAGGCTGCTCCGTGTGTTTTATTTCTTAGAGCCATTTCTGTAATGGTTACTTCATTAGAAAGGAAGGGAATAAAATCCCAGCCCAACTGCTGAAGTTTAGTAATTGTAAGGACAACTCAATTGGCTCAGAGCAAAGGTTCATCTTCCTGAGCATCCTTCCTCTGCAAGTCACCCGTATAGGTTATGGAAGGGAAGAATGCAGAATACAAGGTGGAATGTCTGTGCACTCACCCACCCAGCATCTGCCAGTGCAGTCTGGGAACCTCTGGCTCCCAGAGGCTCTATCTGCACAGTTGGGTTGGTTTGCCCTCTTCTGTATTCTGAGATGGCTGCCAGTTCAAGTGTATTCCTCTTTTACTTTACAGAATTTTGCATGCAGGAAATACTTTCATCAGCCCCCGTGTGTAAGCCTAGGCATTAATAACACTGAGATGAATTCGTTGTCCATTTATTCTCTCCACAAGTTCCTGGTATGGAATGCATAGTTGTATTATTACAGATCTTAAAGGCCAGATTGCTCATCACTTCGAATCCAGGTATTTCCAGTCAGAATCGAGTTGTTCCTTGCTCTTCCAACAGCATACCAGCTGAGATTCGGCTCATGAAACACACCCACACATGTGAATACAAACCCAGGTAGAAAAGCCTCTGAACTGAGGAGGTGAACCACATCCAGGGAATATTGCCATGAGGGAGGGTTGCAAAACACGTCTGGAGAATGCGTCTGCAGTGCTTGTGATGGATGAGAGCAACTCAGAGCTCACCATCTGCCTCTAATCCCTGCAACTCAGTGAGAGTGGCTCCTGAGCTGCTTCCAGCCAGGCAGACAGATGTGCTGTGAGCCTCACTGCTGCTCCAAGCATTACCCTATGTGACACTTGGGGCACGTGTATCTATCTGAGGTGATTTCCATCAAGATTTTTCCTTGATATATTTTCCATGCCAAGCCTCTCTCGTGTCAGAATCATAGAGTTATAGGATCAGAGGATGGCTTGGGTTGGAAGCAACCCCAGGACCATCAAGTTCCAACCTCCCTGCCATAGGCAGGGCCACCAACCTCCAGATCTGGTACTGTACCAGGTCCAGGTTCCCTCTGACAAGCTGAGATGAAAGGAACCCAAACATTGCCACTAGTTNAAGAACTTGTGCACAGGCTTGAATTCATGCTGTCATCATTCAGACGTGGTCAGCGATGTCTCTTTGGCTTGAACTGGTGTAAGAAGGTCTAGGCAACAGGATGTGAAATCTGTGTTACACATAAGAGGTTCAGCATCAAGAAAGAAAACAATCCCCTGCTTTTCCAAAAGGAGAAGCCTGGAGATTCTATTTCCACAGTGATCTTCTGATGTAGGCAGTCATGAGAATGGCAGGAGAAGGGTGGAAGTAGAGAAGTTCATAGGGTAAGTTTTGCTTCCTGCTGCACTTCCATGGGCTGGGAAATGCTCATGGTTAGTCTTAAAGTCAGCTTGGAGGTGGGAGAAGGGTGCACAGAAGTGCAGAGCAAGTGAATTTTCTCCTGATTTGTTCTATGTTTGTGCTGCCAGCAAGCAAGACAAGGCTGCTCCGTGTGTTTTATTTCTTAGAGCCATTTCTGTAATGGTTACTTCATTAGAAAGGAAGGGAATAAAATCCCAGCCCAACTGCTGAAGTTTAGTAATTGTAAGGACAACTCAATTGGCTCAGAGCAAAGGTTCATCTTCCTGAGCATCCTTCCTCTGCAAGTCACCCGTATAGGTTATGGAAGGGAAGAATGCAGAATACAAGGTGGAATGTCCGTGCACTCACCCACCCAGCATCTGCCAGTGCAGTCTGGGAACCTCTGGCTCCCAGAGGCTCTATCTGCACAGTTGGGTTGGTTTGCCCTCTTCTGTATTCTGAGATGGCTGCCAGTTCAAGTGTATTCCTCTTTTACTTTACAGAATTTTGCATGCAGGAAATACTTTCATCAGCCCCCGTGTGTAAGCCTAGGCATTAATAACACTGAGATGAATTCGTTGTCCATTTATTCTCTCCACAAGTTCCTGGTATGGAATGCATAGTTGTATTATTACAGATCTTAAAGGCCAGATTGCTCATCACTTCGAATCCAGGTATTTCCAGTCAGAATCGAGTTGTTCCTTGCTCTTCCAACAGCATACCAGCTGAGATTCGGCTCATGAAACACACCCACACATGTGAATACAAACCCAGGTAGAAAAGCCTCTGAACTGAGGAGGTGAACCACATCCAGGGAATATTGCCATGAGGGAGGGTTGCAAAACACGTCTGGAGAATGCGTCTGCAGTGCTTGTGATGGATGAGAGCAACTCAGAGCTCACCATCTGCCTCTAATCCCTGCAACTCAGTGAGAGTGGCTCCTGAGCTGCTTCCAGCCAGGCAGACAGATGTGCTGTGAGCCTCACTGCTGCTCCAAGCATTACCCTATGTGACACTTGGGGCACGTGTATCTATCTGAGGTGATTTCCATCAAGATTTTTCCTTGATATATTTTCCATGCCAAGCCTCTCTCGTGTCAGAATCATAGAGTTATAGGATCAGAGGATGGCTTGGGTTGGAAGCAACCCCAGGACCATCAAGTTCCAACCTCCCTGCCATAGGCAGGGCCACCAACCTCCAGATCTGGTACTGCACCAGGTCCAGGTTCCCTCTGACAAGCTGAGATGAAAGGAACCCATACATTGCCACTAGTTAAGACACTTATCTTGCTTCTTCAGGCTTCCTCCATGAGTGTTTGTCATGCTGTGCAGTTGGCAGATGGTCCTGTTGTGTATGCTTCAGGTGCACAGTCCCATCCTTAGGCCAAGTGTCAGCCTTGGGGTGAGGGTGAGCCACCCTGAAAACCAAACCAAGTTGTGTGACTGATGGAAGTCACTTGAGTGGCTGTGATGTCCAGAGATGCAGCAGTGCCTGCGTGTGGCTGTGCTTGTGCAGAGACAGCTGGGGGGATGTGTTATTCTTTGTTTTATTCAAATAAACACTGTGGCCCTGTTGTTTGATGGGCTGAAGGACACAGGAGCCTCTTTTTCCCAGCCTCTTTTTTTTCTTCTGGGAATCTGTGTTCTCTCTCTAGAATGCAGAATAAACAAACTAGAAATTTTGGGTTTTTTAAATCAAAATAAATAACTATTGTTCTGCCTTCCCCTCCGTGACCTCCTTCTCTTCCCACCAGCTCCCAAGCAGCCTTCTCTCAACCCCAGCATCCCTGGGGACCGTCTCCATCCCTACAGCTCCATCTGTCCCGAGATGGCCCATCCCACCACCTTGCATCGCTGGCTGCTCCCTTGTCTACGTGTCTGGGGCTCCACAAACCAAAACCATCTGCAATGTAGAAATCTGAAGGTAACTCACAGAGCTGAGATGCTTTGAGTTGGTCCATTTCTGAATATTGCCAGTGTTTCGGTGTCAGAGAGAGTGAGGTGTCCCTAAACTGGGCTCAAGATGCTGTGAGGATAATGGGTTTTAGCTGCTAATGTGCTGCAGGGCTCCGAGCAGACTCTCCAGGGGATGTTGGGGAAGAATGGACATTGAAATCCTCAGTTACACGCTTACACAGGATCCCACGAGCTCACCCTGTGAAAGCTTTCTCTTCTCAGCATGCTGCATCAGGAGCTATTTTTACAGTCTCTGCTTCGTCAGGTCCAGGGCAAGATTTGTATTCCTGAACTGTTGTGACCAGTGTCTGAAATGGGTGGAGCAGAAAAAAAGGGAGGGGGGGGGCTGGAGTGGGAAGATTATTTGCAAAAAGGAAAAACAATCTTAAACCACAACACTGAGCTCTGCCTGGGTGAGGAGTGAGTCCAGTCAGCACTGGTGGTGGATTTAACCTGATGGTAAAGCTAAGGCACGTGACAGCAGCTGGGACAATTTGCTGCAAGCACGTGCCAGTGCTGAGTTTAATTACAACCACTAATTAGCTGCATTCCACGTGCTGTGGGATAGGTGGAGATGGGGCATTCTCACCGAGCTCCTTTTATCCCAAATTAAACAGCTGCTGGAGCATGCCTCAGCCCATGGCCTGTGACAGCACAGGGTAACGTGTGTGATGAAACAGAGCTGGGAAATAATTGGTTTCCTTTAATTACTGCGTGCATTAGGGTTGTACAGAGTGGGATAGGTTAGGAAGTGAGGGCTGCACTAGTTCTATCAAAAAAAATATACAAATGAAACCACTGACCCCACAAGGTGCAAGTCAACATAAATTTGTTTTTTTGCGTTTTTTTTTTTTTTAAATGTAAAGTGTTAAAATAAAAATAAATAACTAAAGAGCCAGGGATGAGGAATCTGTAGGCAAACTTGGAGAGCAGACATAGGCAAGTGTTGCTTAATGTGTAACCAAAATCATCCCCAATGCATTTTAAGCCCATTGCAACTTCTGCTGCCTACCATGACTGCTGAGAAAGGATTAATCCTTTCTTCTTTGTCCTGTGTGTAGCTGAAGGTCAGAATCATCCATCTTCTAGACTAAACAACCTTCATTCTTTCGCTCCTTCCTCATAAATTATGTCTTCTGGCCCTCCTAAATGTTCCCTTTTGGACTTTCTCCAGTTAACTCACATCTTTGAGAGCTCTGCGCCCAGGACCAGTCACTACTTTCCAGCAACAGCCTTTCCAGCTTTGTGATTGTTGAATGGCAGGGTGTGTTAGTGAATCTGCCTGGCAAGATGGAGTGTCTGGGGTTGTCCTTGTCCTCATGGTCCACAGCCTTATTGCTCTCCCTGAAAGGAGGTTGTGGCGAGTTGGGGGTCGGCCTCTTTTCTCAGGTAGTAGTGATAGGACTGGAGGTAATGGTTTTAAGTTGCACCACGGGAGGTTCAGGTTAAATAGTAGGATAAATTTCTTCTCCAGAACCGTGGTTAAGTGCTGGAATGGGCTGCCCAGGGAGATGGTGGAGTCAACGTTCCTGGAAGTGTTCAAGAAATGTGCAGATGTGGTACTAAGGAACATGGTTTACTGGGTAATATTGCTGGTAGGTAGATGGTTGGACTAGATGATCTTAGAGGTCTTTTCCAACCTTAATCATTCTGTGATTCTGTCCTTTTACTATTAATGCAATTTCTGCTTACTAAGAGCTTGCACTCAACACGCGTGATCTTTTGAAATCCACATCAGTTTTATTTCTGATCCTAGAGGCATGGCCAAAAAGAACTGGCATTGTTTTGTCCTAGTCTTCAGTGGCAATCAAAGTGGGATAACCACACCACGAGCTGAGGTGAGTGCTTTGCATAGCTGCACTGTCAGCACACAGCGAGCCAGAGGGCAGGGAACCAGCCACGAGCATGGCTTCTTCCCTAGTTCTTATTTGCCTTCCCATTTGTTATCTTGGACATAAAGAGGTCTGTAAGCCAGGGATTTGGGCAGTTAACCTCAAATAAACCCTAAAAGACCTACTTCAGTGAAGTGTAACAGCGGCTGTTGAATTTAATGGAGCTGGGCTTGGTCTCACCAAGGGTGATTTGGACTCTGAAAGCTTGTTGTTTCCTGGAAGCTGCTGACATTTGTTGGTCGTCTCTCTCGCTTTGTGTGCAACTTTGATTTTGGGTTGGCTTTATGCATGTGTCCTCTGCAAAACTGTGTACGTGTGAGAAAGAGGAGCCTGCAGTGGAGGGATGCGCAGCTATAAAGGCAGGCATTTGTTTCTGCTGTGAAATATCCTTTCTGTACTCAGACAGACAGCAAATATTTGACAGGGAGCAAGAAAATCAGGTATGCAGCCTGACAAAGCTCTGTCGTGACTCACCAGCAGACCATTTCACAGCTTCACCCAGCCCCAAACTCTGTTCGGGATCAAAGCATCTTGCAACCAGCCAGGTTTGTTTCCTTAAACAAAACCAAATCATGCCTCATAAGGTCAGCAAGCTCCCAGAGGGTCAGTTATGGGAACACAGCTGCAGACGGGTAGCTGTGGCATGAAATGAAACCGCTCAGTGAGTGGGGTGAAGGAGCTCTCCCTTTTACAGGTTGGTGATTCACTGGTGTGCAAAGGAAATTCAGCAATTGGAGGTGCTGGTCTCAGCTCATGGCATGCAGGTTGGCATGGATTTCCTCCAGCTCTGCTTGCTGACTTCTCAAGGAGCAGGCTGGAAAATAAACCCTATCAGGGATGGTCGAAAGGGAGCCGTGAATTTAAATCCAGGTGTGGTCTCACCAGTGCAGAACAGAAGGGCAGATCTCCTCCCTTGCCCAAATGGACACGTTTGTTTTGATGCAGCCCAGGGTATGGTTGGCTTTGGGCTATGAGGGCACACTGCTGTCTCATGTCCAGCTGCCATCCAGCAGTACCCCCAGGTCCTTTTCAGCAGGGCTGTGCTCCACCCTTACAGCCTCCAGCTTGCTCTGATAGCAGGGTTGCCATGATCCAGGTGCAAGACCTATCATCCGGGTTTGTTGAACCTCGTGAGGTTCACCTGGGCCCAGTGCTCAGCCTGTTTAGGTCCCTCTGGATGACATCCCATCTCTCAGGTGTATTGACTGCACCCCACAGCTTGGTGTCACCCGCAGACTCGATCCCACTGTCAGTGTCACTGATACTAAAGGGCACCAGCCTCAATACTGACCCTGGAGGGGCACCACTTGTCACTGATCTCCATCTGGACACTGAGCCATTGACCACCACTTTGGGTACAGTCTCACACCCATTTCCTTGTCCACTGAACAGTCCATCCATCAAATCCACATCTTTCCAATTCAGAGAGAAGGATGTTATGGGAGTCTGTGTGAGAGGCCTTACTGATGACACCTGTGGTCTTCCCTTGTCCAGTGACTCGGTTACACCATCATAGAAGGCTGCTAGGATGGTCAGGCAGAGCTTGTCCTTGGTGAAGCCGTGCTGGTTATCCCATATCATCTCCCCCTCTTCCATGTGCTTTTGGAGGATCTGCTCCATGATTTTGTCACTGAGGTGAGGCTGACAGGTCAGTAGTTCCCTATCTACCCTTCTAAAAATGAGTGCCACATTACCTTTTTTCACTCTTCAAATATCATCAAGACTGGAGCAGGATTACTATGTTATGCTGGATCCCAAAACCTCAGCAGTGCCTGAGGACGAGGTGTGTGCAATAGATGTCCCTCTTCCCCCCATCCCATCTCTTTTGATCCTCTGCTGCCCCGCAGGGAAGATCTCTGTGTGCCTGTGCCCTCAACTCAGCCAGAGCACGTGGAGTGGTGGTTTCCCCCTGCTGAGGCGGGCAGGATGTTTACGTGCTGCTCATCTCAAGGTACCCACAGCCTGAAAGCCTCTTACTCAGTTCTGCCTGGTAATTGGGATGTCTCATTGGCATGCCCAGTATCAGCGGATCCAGCTGAAGCCTGATGTTCCCAAACAAACCCTGCCTTCAAAGCCCAGCTTGCAACATCCTCTTGGAGGTTTCTTGCTTGACGTCATTCTGCTCAGAGCTGCTTTCAAACAGTCCCTTGTTAGCCCGGGAACAGGGTACATTGCCTTCACCCTCCACCAGTGTACAGGAGCCAAACAGCAAAGGGATTTATGAGACACGGTGAGGAAAACATTGAGTAATGGGAGAAGCGGCCTCGAGGAGCCAGGCGGCTGTTTATCTCGTCCCCTGCCTCCCCAGGGAGGCAGCTGCACCGTGTCACATCACTGCCCAGGGCTCTGCCAGGCCCCATTCATAAAATCCAGCACCATCCTTGTGTTTGCAGAGGGAGCCCTGCCCGACCTGGCTAACCGGTGCATCTCATAACCAGGGCCATAAATGCAGGAGGCAAACTCCGACTCCGAGGCAAAAAGGAGCAAGGAAATGGTGCTGGGGAGCAGCAAAGCCCTAATTCACCTTGGTGAGACAAAGAGGCAGGGCTGAGTCGTACCTTTTGGTGGTGTGTTTTATTTAATGCCATCACCCAGGGGCTGGTGGGGCTTCCCTGTCCTGGGGAGCAGCATGCTCACAATGGGGATGGGAAGTCTGCTAGCCACCTGGCTGCCTTGCTAACGGGATTATCCCCTCGCAGGCAGCTGCCTCTTTATGGCAGTAGTGTCTGGTTTTCCACCATAATTCTTCCTTTCCCTGTCTCAGACTCTCTGTTGAGTCTGGCCCCTCACTCTCTGTAATTGAAACATAAGCATTGCTGTGCATCAGACAGGCAGGGTTTTTCTTTCTGTGTTTTTTCGTGTTTCTTTTTTTTTCTTCCCTAATTTCTTTCATGGTAACCCCTGGGAGTATGGCTGTAACTTTAAATACCTTCCAGCACCACCAGCTGAAATGAGGTTGGGGAATGGAGAGAATTAAAACATGTTTCAAAGAAGCACGCGGGAGGAATACAAATAGGGGGAGATTGCCTGAATTCAATCTTTTGTAGGGTCTTTCAAGGAGAATATAATAATCTCAGGAGAGGAGAGTGCCTGTAAGGGCAGCAGCTGTGTGCTTTCTCCTTCCCGAAGAACGACGTGGAGGTGTAGTTTCCTTCAGCTCCTCCATCCAACAGTGCTGTCTAAAACTCCTCCTTGACCTCACCAAGAAAGGAAAGGAGCCCAATGGGATGTGATCCTCGTTGCATGAGGGGTTGGGCATCCTTGCACCCTGCTGCTGCACAGAGGTCAGGGTGCAGGATCTGCCCAGGGGCCGCATCCCACGTGCTGAACCATCATCCTTTATGGCTCAGAAAGGAATCTGAGTGTGAAAACGATGCTGGGCGTGCTGAAAGGGAGAGATAAACTGCTGCAGCCAGGTGTGTTTACAGCACAGTCACGACCAGCTGTGCTGACCTCTGCTTTACCCACAGCTCGCTGTCGCCTGCATGTAAACCCCACTTCGTATGCATGGTTGTAAGGCTACTGGATGTGATATGTCATGGATGGGGTGATGGCAGGGTCATGGGGGATGGGATGACAGAGGGGATGCGATGGGGATGCAGAGGAGGATGTGGTGGAGGCGGGGGGGATGGAGAGGATGGAGGGGATATGGTGGGGTTGGGGATGATGGAAGGGACTTGGGTGATTGGATGGTTGGAACTTGATGACCGTCAGGGTCCCTTCCAACCCAAGCCATTCTGTGATCCTCTGTTGCTGTGTGCATTTGCAGGAGATGACCCTATTCTCCTAGCTGTAGCTTAGCAAGGGAAAACCCACTGTGAAACTGCTCATTGGGTTTGCAGCTGTCCCTCCCTGATTTGCTCGTGTTCATTTTTTCCCCTTCCTTACAGCCTTTACCCAGCGCAGCCAGGCTTTAACGTAAAAGAAACAGGGAAAAAAGAAAACCAAACAACTAAGAAAAACATTTCCAAAAGAGGCTGCAAGCACAGGAACTCAAAGCTCAAAGCTCCATGGTGTGGACCACTCTCCTCTTCTGGATGATCCTTATTCAGCAGTGAGAAATGTGTTTGTTTGCAGCCCTCCCAGACTTGAGCCTCGAGCTCTCTCTGCTGAGCTCAGTGCTTGCACTTGTATGTAACCTTGAGCAAGGGAAGGGATGTTTTATCTGCAGTGAGCTCTTCTGCTTGCTGCACTGGTGGCAGCCAGCCTTGCCTACTGGTTTCATGCTCCATAGGTGGAAAAGGCTGGTCATTGCTGACATCAGGCAGGAATTGTCCATTGGGAATATAAGCAAGGGGCTGAACATGTGCTGCTGGTCCTATTGCCCTGCAGCCTTTTGATATTGGGTTTTGTAGTGTCACTGCTGCATGAGGAGTGGCAAATAGTGGGAGGGTGCTGCCTTTGTGACTATGTTTGATCTTTAAAGAATGTCTGGGCTGGATCAAGCTTATGGGAGATCCAGTGGTCACAGCAGAGGGGGTATGGGTCTTTCTCCTGGTTTGCAATGTCACAGGTATGTAGGCATGCCTGTTTCATCAGAGATACCCTGGTGGGGACCAGGCTGCACTCTGTGCAGTTGGTGTGTCTGTCAGGAAGCCACCCAGCATGGGAATGGTGGTGTGCAGGTCCCGTGTGACCTCAGCCAGCTGAGCAAGGGGCTCAATTCTGTATTTGCTGGACTTCCTGAAATGCTAGTTGCTCCCAGTGTGTTTGTACATCCATTGGGAAGCCCCTTCCCTTCTGGAAAGCAGAAGTGGGGCATAAGCCAGTCTGATGCTTTGCTTCCCGTGTACTTGCCCTCAACTGCATGATTGCCCAAACTTGGTAATTTCTGTGGTGGAAGGAAAAGTGAAAACATTTTCCACAGAACTGGACGAGCAAAAGCCAAATAACACCATAAAACTGTGTCTGATTAGCTCGGGACTGGTGACTGTGTTAGCTGTCAAGCAGATCCACCACTTCACAAAAGATGATGGAAGCACAGGGCTGCATCTGCCTTCAGCTGGGACAGATGTACCCAGGCAAGCCAGAGTCCTCAGCATGCCTGCACACATCTTGTGCAGTGCTGAGAGCTGTGGGATCTCCTTTAAACACAGCCACAGGGGTTAAAAGATGCCCTTCCTTCTGTCTTGAAACAGTTCTCACCGGATAAATAATCAGGGCATCACAAGCTGCCCCGCAGCACGCTTTGTCTGTAGGGCTCACAACAAAGAGTTAAAGCCCTAACCCTGTCCTACACATAAACAAAGCTGGGCTTCCCAATTCTCTGCCTGGCGAATCAAAAAGAAAATGTTTTAGCTCTGCTTTAAAAGGGTCTGCTGTGATCTAAATCTGAAGTTTCAGTTTCTGGGTAGAAACAATGCTTTATCCGCCTTATACCAAAAAAAGCTGGAGAGCATTACAGGAAAAGTCAAAACCGAAGGAAAACATCTTGAAATTATTATAGCAGAGTGTTTTGGATAATAGGCTTGTGAACGGTTTCGAGATACAAAGTTTTGCTTGAAGACAGATGCAGGAATAGCAAGCCCTTGGCAATTCCGCTGGTGTGGGCAGAGCGCTTTGCCATCAGCCCCTGGAGGTCCCATCTCTCCACCCCAAACCTGAACCTGAAGCTCTGGGAATGGAAACTGAGTTTCCAAACCCCATCTCCCCACCAGCAGATAATGCTGTTTCCTTCCCTCCCTCCCCTTCACATTCTGCATACAACGTCCATGTTCCGTTCATGGTCTCTGTCCTTTACAGCAGGACGTTGGCCAAGGTGACATCCTCGTGTCCCTCCAACCCGTGATGCCTACAGCACAAGGGATGCTTTGCGCTTTATTTCCTCCCTGCAGGCACACAGAGATCCTCTCCCCACTCATGGAAATCCCTCCAGGAGCCGTGGCTGTTATTTCTGAGACTTTGATGCAGGAGAGGCATGGATGGGCAATTGGCACAAGTTTTGTTTTTGACTTGGGAAGCGTCTGGGCTTGCCCTGTGTTTATGTCTCTGCAGTCTGACTCAAGCCCCGCTAAGCCAGCAGGAAGAATCCCAGTAAGCCAACAGGAAGAATCCCAGTAAGCCAACAGGAAGAATCCCAGCAGCTCAACAGATATAAAGCTGCCACTCTCAAAGTGATGATCTTTTGCTAACACATCCTTTCCCAAACGTTTCTTCTTTCTGATCTGCCGGTGAGAACTCGCATCAGACAGATTTTATTTTAATGTTGATAATTCAGGCGTACACAAACACATCTCATCCTGCTGGCACTACCCAGCACTCTGCAGCTCCTCCACAGTGGATTTTGGCACCGGTGCCGTACCCGTTGCACTCAGCCTTCTCCACCTGCCAAACTGCCTTTCCTTGGGCTGTGCCTTTTTGCCTCTGTTTGCTGCCTTGCTTTGATATGGCTGCCTTCATCTGTTTGTTTTATGGCAGCTGGGATCCTACCATGCCTGCAGCCTCCGTGGTGTCTCCCTTCACTCATCCGAAAAAAGATAAAATAGACTCCTGAATGTATCACCACTTGAAGACTCTTCTCCTTAGAGGATGAGGATAAAGTTTATAGTACTTTTTAACTGACAGTAAAAGCAGAAAGCTTTTGGCCATGCAAGACTTCGCTTGGGGCATTCGGCAGAGCCCAGGGGTCGGATTTTTCCATGGATTCCCTTTGCAAAGGCAGTTCCCCTACAAATACATCCACGACATTAGCAATCTGTAAGACAAGGAAATGCTCTCAGTGAGCCGTAACTTGGACTCCCCAGGTAAAAGTGGTTGCTTGTCTTCAAAGGAATACTTCTGGAGAGCTGTTTTGTGGCAAGTCAATCAACATTACTGATCCTCATTAGATGAGGAAAAGACAGGCTTTCCCGCCAGGAAAGGTTTGTAGGTGCTGGTATTTCCAGCGTTAGAAATGATTGAAACAGAGTGGTTTGAAATGGTGATTTTTCCTACAGCTGGAATTCAGTAGATGACAGTTTTCTCTCCCGTGTCCATTCCCATTACTTATCAGAGCTCACGGTGTGATTTACACCACTGCTTCCCACCTCCTGTGCCCGTTGCTGCTCAGCCTTTACCAAACACCTGCAGTGCCACCTTCTGCCTGCACTGCAGCTCACACAGCCCTATCTCCATCTTCAGCTTTCTCCCTGGCCCGCCGAATTCATGATGTGCATCCCTGTAAAGTTCAGAGTGCAAGGAAGAAACCGTATGTGCACAGTCACAATGCTCTGTCTGATGAGTTTGTTTACAGCTGCTGTCTCTTAGGGCTGGTGCCTGCTGTATGTAATTCCTAGCTTTGATGTAGTTGGGAACCCCATGGTGCTGCTCCTTGTGATCCACAAAGCTGCAATACAACATTGGCCAACACTGAGGCCAACGATGGCCAACAGACTAGCCACAAACATTTGCCCAGGTTTGGTCGATGGCCTGACTGATGCAGGAGGAGTCTGAAATAAGCAAAGGGAGGGATTCAAAGCTTGTGCATAAGTAACAAAAGATAATAAGTCAGGATCTCGTTTCCGAGAAGCTGCCCTGATTTGTACCCATTGGCTGCTTGTTTCTTGCTGTCGTATGAGCTGGTTAGTGTGCTAGGAGCCTGGGGACTATGTGCACGCACGAAAAGGCCGGCAATGCTTCACTCCCTTCTGAAGAGGATTCCTCACAGCACAGCTAAGGGAAGAGTGGCCCCTGGTGCTCGCTGAGCTGCCTTACAGCCGTGCTGCTGGCTGGGTGCTCGCTGCTGCCCACGGGCGTGGGGCGGGATCTGGTGGCTTGGCTCCATCCTTCCTGATGGGGTGGGATTTGTTGCTTAACAACGTGCCCTGGTCCACTTTGTGAAGCAGCTTGTCCACCTCAAAGCCTCTGATAAACCCTAAATTGAAGCCTAAATGTATCCCTAAACACTTTTGGCAGGCCTGTGATCAGTACACTATATATGAGTTATTATATATACAAGTTTCCACACTCTAAGGTTTATTTCCTTTCTCTAAAAGCGTGGCAGCCTTCCCAAAGTGCAGCTGAGCTGCTGCTACAAAAATAAAGAAGTCAATGGGAAATGGGTACCGAGCTCCAAATCCCATTGAAATTCCATTCAGTCGCCATCATCTTGTATGAAGGCTTTGGTCTCAGGCTGGAAAATGACCTTTCACTTGCAAGTCAACCAGCAAGCTGTGTAAGCATGGAGAGCAGGCTGCAGAAGCCCATGCTCTGGAAATAGCTCGGCCCTTTTGCTATCAGCAGCTGAGATAAATGTTGTTGCCCAAATAGGGTCACAGAGAGGAAGAAGGCCTTGGTTTCGTGGTAGGTTTAGTTTATTAAATTCAGGTTTCATTGATGTCCAGAGCTGACAAAAAATATTTCCCAGGAAGACAGACAAACAGAAACATTTCATAAATATATATATATATCTCAAACTCTGTGGGTATAAACAAATAAAAGCTCTGTTTTGCTCTTTAGGGAGGTCCTTTGTAACCAGCACTTTCAACCATTCCATTAGCAGCAAATGCTAGTGATGAACTTCCACGTGCTTTCAACTGATAAATCCAGTGTCTTAAAATTATTGCTTGTTTTCAGACACGTACACACACACACATGAAAAAAGAGAAAGATACAAAGCGTGTTCATTAAAAATCTTCACTAACAGCACTGACCACTGCCATGGACCACCAACTTTATGGTGCTTTTTATGACTGCAGTTAAGACTTGGACTTTTGGAAGTGAATGAAGATGTTGGTGTGACCAATCTGAGGGCGTTACAGGTGAAATATCTCTCAGCAGGTCCACCCACAAATCCACCTTGACACGAGTTCCTCCAGATGCCCATCGCTGGGGACCTGGCACCTGACAGAGCCAGGCTGCTGCTGAGTCCTGTCCTGAGCTGCTGGGCCAACTCGTTGGGGACAAAGAAGGCGACCAGTGCACGGAGGAATGTCACGAGGTTGCAGGTGGGTGAGGTATTTTTCCTTCCTGTCTGCGAGGGCTGAGGGAGGCAGTGGTCCCATGGGAGGCGGCAAGGTGGACATCCTCAGAGTGCTGTCATTAGGGACACAGTTTGCAGCTACAGGTGCAGCGGTTCCCCTGGGCCTATTTGCATACCCTACACAGCTGGTGGACTCCCACCAGGGCTATGCTACAGCAGTTCTAGCTCCTGTCTGCTGGGAGCCCCTTCCCACGCCCCTTCCCACAGGGCATGGCTAGCCTGCTCACTTCTGGGCAGGGAGACAGGGAACAGCACTACTCGTGCTGCAGCCCCACAGCACACGAGCCTGATCCCGAGGGAAGGAAACCCACTGTCCCCATGCTTCTCAGGGTGTTGCTGCAGGGATGTGCTTCTCATCCACTCTTTCCACGCTGGCTCTTTTTGGGTACACCACGCTGGCCAGCTTGAAGAATTCATCCGCAGCATCCAGAGCTATCAGCCGGTCCTGCCAAAGCAATGGGGTGGTACAGTCAATGCCACCACGTCCCTGAGCATCCCCTGGTGCAGGTCAGCTCCCTGAGCTTGGGCTCACTTGCAGAGAGGCAGGGCAAGGAGGAGGGATGCACGCTCAGAGCTACTCACCACCACGAAGAGGTAACGCTCAGACAGCTCCCAGCTGGTTGGGAAGATGTTTGTCTCTTCGGAGAGCTTTAGCAGGATGTCCCGGGCTTTGCTCATGTTCTGAGAGTCGCTGACAATGCTGAGTTTGGTCACTGACAAGAGGGAGTCTGCTTCCTTCTGGAAACCTGGGGAGAAGAGGAGTTAGAGAGAGGAGCCAAAGCTGCAGAGAGCAGTGGGCATCCCTGCCCTCAGTGTTGGTTCAGCTCCTGGGCACCCCAGCAGTTGCAGCTGTATGTTGCTGGCAAGTCATAAGTCCAAGTGCTCCAAGACCCTTTGCAGCAATGAATGCATGTGTGATTGTTGACACAGCAGTCACCATCTCTTATAGCAAGGGCACCAAGGGAAAGAAAGAGGGAGGAAAATGAATTAATGTGGTGAGCAGGAGATCTTTAAATGCAATTGCCACCACTGACTCTGCCCTTATCACTATGGAGCCAGTGGTGATACACAAGCAGTGCGAGCACCTTGGCAAAGATGAACACTGATACCTCTGCTTATGAATTCCCAGCGTTCCTCCCATCCAGGTGCCAGAACAGCAGGTAGGGCAGGAGTGGCTGAGCTCCCCACCTCTTTTGCTCCCAGTGACAATGCCCTGGAGCAGCCCCAAGCCCAAGGAGCCCTCCTCTCATGAGCCACCTGGAGTAGGAGGGCCGCTGTTGAGCAATTCCATTTGCTGAAAGAACATTGCAGATTCACTTTGGAGCAAACAGAGTGGGCGATTTGGCTCCAATCAGCTGGCAGGAGCTGGGGGAGGAAAACTAGGTGTGTCTGCCTTCACATCTGGGAGGAATATTCATTTCTCCATGCTTAGCTTGTTTATAAATACACAGGGTGAGGCATTCTTGCAGAAGGAAACCTGAGATGGACGAGTGTGTGCCCAAGCTGCCATGAGTTTGAAGGGCTCTCCTGGACCCTCACCACTGCTGCTGGTGGCTCCTGGACATCTTCTCATTCAGCACCCTGGAAAAGACATCGCTTAGTCCTAGAGCTTACCTAAATCCTCCAGAATGTGCTTCCACCTGCTTCTCACTTCTTTCCGTGTTTGCCGGAAGGTATAAATGTCGTAGTTGAGCTTTTGCCATTCCTGCAAAGCAAAGGGATGACGAAGTTATTTGCGTATGGGGAGGGCTCTACTGCTTCTCTGGGAATTTCAACAGCTAGAAACAGAGCCAGGGCTAAAGCGATGCTGTTGGCACTGAGGGAGCACTGTGAAGGTCATGCCCAGGCCTCCAGTGCCTCCAAGAAGTTACACAGAGTGTTCTAGCTTGACACTTGCTACAGAATCTCTCTGTCTTCTTAGCACAAACTAAGCAGGCTTCCAGTTACTTGAAACGAGATTACAAAATTTGGCTTAGGTGTTGCTGATGGCTGAAACGGTCTCCTTGTCAGGACAGGGAGAACACAAACCTGTTTTGTACTGGAAATCTTTAATACTTTCCTAGGCTGGAGAACACGAACCTCCAAACGTTCACTGAAATCTCTGCCCCACTCCTTTGGTCCACAGCCCTTTTCCCCAGACCCTGACACCCTAGCAAGTACCAAAACTTGTGAGAGCACCTTATTTGACCCCTTTATTTGAGCAAGCATGACATTTCTCCATGCTTAGCTTGTCATAGACTATGGCAACACCTTATTGGCATAGCCTTGCTGTTAAACTGGCACTGCACCTTTTCTAAGAGCTGATCATAGCCTACAGAAAGGTCAAAGCTGCAGCTGTACAAGGGTCACACGCACTCAGCCTCTGTATCTGCATAATGGGACGCTGCGTGAAGGGGAAGGGCTTGAGGTTATTTGTTACAGAAAATGATGCTTTGCAGGGTTGGACAAGCAGGATGAGAGCAGCACATTGACCAGGTCCTGTTATTTGTCACCTCACTGCTGATGCTGAGGGGCAGGAGCCATCCTGCAGGAGAAGAAACTTGGACAATCTCCATCTATGCAACGTTGACCCAAGTGTAGATGAGCCTGGATGGCAGCTTTGATCTCAAGGGCTGTGTTAGCATTAAGAGCCCCTCATCAGTATAAAGGAGGAGGAAGATGTGGGGTGGCAGCTCTGTGTGTCCCCACGGTGAAAGTGGGGAAGGATGCAGTGAGCACACAGACGTGCAGGGGAGCAGCTCTCCTTTTGCTCCCATTTTAAGTGAGATTTAGCAAAAAGGAGCTATGTTTTCATCCTGTTTGCTGCTGAGCATGCCCTGCCCTGTGGCATCTGCCCGCTCCCAGGGCCAGCACGCCAGCAGCAGCTCCCAAAGCAGATTATGCCCTTGGCACTGTTGTTCAATTAGACTTTTCTCCCTCCCTCATTAGGGGCAGCAAGCTGGCCTAGTTTTCCAATACACACTGGAGGACAGAGAGATTTGGGGCCGAGTGCAGGAATGTTGGCTCTCCAGGCCAAATTCCTCCTACTGCCACCCAGAAAGGGCGCAGCTGGAGGCTGCAGCAGCTTGTGTGTCCTCAGCACAGATAACAGGGCCTGGTGGGACATAGGAGAGCTGGGAGCACCCCATAGCAGCACGCCTGGGTCGCCCTGCGTGCCTCTATTCCCCCAGCTGGAACACAGCAGCGGGGCTGAGCATGAATGAAGGGGTCCTAATCAGGCTGCTGAAACCTCCTGTGCACAGAGCACTGTGGAGAAAGAAATCAGGGCTGCAAAACAGTGCTTATGTAACAGGGATGATTTTTTTTTTTCCCTTCTGTGCCAGTTCCTCAGTAATCTCCGTACGACCCATTAGGGGAGCGCTTAACACAATGCCACACCCGGGGGGCATCCCCATCACAGAGACCCCCGAGTAGGGAAATACCAGCCCAAATCCCACATGCTATGCTGAGAAATAAACGGAGCTAGAGAGCACACTGTGATCTCCTCACCTCGGAGTCCTTGTCCAGCTGGCTCCGGCCCACGATCATGTTGTACAGCACCCGGTCATCGTCTGCCTCCGTGTGGGTCACGTCGTGTGGGGTGCTCCACAGGTTCTGCTCCTCATCCCGTGCCAGCGTGGCCCCAAAGGAAGCATATGGGTTGTTGTTGCTAGGACAAGGGGGATTCAAAGGAAAGGAGTGGAGATTTAGGTTGGATGTAAGGAAGAAGTTGTTTACAATAAGGGTGGTGAGGAGACACCCTGGAGACACCCAAGGTCAGGCTGGACGGGGTTCTGAGCTCCTGATGGAGCTGTGGGTGTCCCTGTTCACTGCAGGGGAGCTGGACTGGGTGACCTCTAAGGGTCCCTTCTGACTCAAATGACTCTACAAATTGCCAGCAGGCAGAGCATCAACTCCTGAGCATCATCCCCCCCCCCCCCCCCCCATAGAGCTTGTGCCCCATGCTTATGGCTGGGTGCTGTGAGATGGATATGCAAGGCTATTATGGGGTAGTTTGTTTCTGCTATTTGCTGGAGGATGCACATGGCACTGCTCAGCCCTCCCAACACGTCTCCAGGCGTCCTGAGCGAGCAGGGGGGGCAGCAGAGACCCCCATATCGAGGGTTCTCTGTGGGGTTCTCACCCTGCATAGCCTATGGGGCGTTGTTCCATGTGAGCTCATCGCCATCCTCCTGCTTCCTCCCACTCCCTGACCCACCCTGCTCACCCTAAGATCTTTTGGGAGTAACACTAACACACCTTGGCTTTGCGAGCCACTCCCTTGTGTCCTGCAAGGTGATTCCCAAGGAAGGGGCTCCAGCCAGCAAACCCCAGCAAACGTAGGGAGCAACCACGGGAAGCGTGGGCACAGAGCTGGGAGTCACTAGAATGAGGGAATGTGGGGAAAAAGCAGCACAGGAAGGGCAGCTTTCCCATCTTGTGCCAGCAGTTTCCATGGGACCAGAAGCAGGCTTAGACCAGCTTCAGTTTGATCTTTATCCAGGAGCATCAACGCTTCATCAACAGCCTTCCGCTCAGGGCTGCTTTCAGCACAGATTAATGCACTCCAAGGTTCAGAACCCAAATTCTCAGTTCATCTGCACAGTTCCTCTTAAGCAAGGCTGCTGCAGGGTCCCCACTCTGCAATATAAAACCCCCAAAGCCTCCCATCGGGGGACAAGCCTGCAATTAGGCCATCAGATTAATTATGCCGCCACACTTGCGCAACAGCAGGTGCCTCTGCTTTCCTGCTTACGGCGTTAATGGGATCGGTGCACGGAGGCACGTTGCTAAAGAAAGGTGCACGGCAGCGCCCGCACCTCTCCGCCCGTGTGCCAGCTCCGTGCTTGGGATTATCGGGTTATTATTTAGGGAGCTGCTTTTAACAGCACCAAATCAGGGTGCTTCAATCCCTGCCGCCGGTCCCCATAAAATAGGTCACCCCGCACGCGTCCCAGAAACGCTGCGGTGCTGCGGGGGGGGGCTGGGTGCTGCTGCAGACCCGTGCGGGCTGACTTAGAGATGTGTCAGCTCTCAAGCTCGTGCTGCATTCGGATAAAGGCTCGATGCGGTGCAGGCAGGACCCCATCCATTGCTCCCCGATGAAAGCCCTGAGCCCTTGCGGTGGGAAGACAAAAGCCGGGTGGTTTCCATGGCGTTTTGCTCTCCAAAACTTCATTTGGTTGTTGGAAAACGGAGAGCAGCACTCTATAACCCTATAAGAGACCCCTGTAAGGCAGAAAGCGGGCTGGGGGATGGGAGGAGATCCCCCAGGGCCTTCCGAAGCTCTGAACAGCGGCTGAGGAATGACAGCTGGGAAAAGGGGTGAAGCGTTGGGTGGGAGAGGGCTGCGAGCAAAGCGGGGCCACGCTTGGAGCATCGCCCCAGTGCGAGCGGAGCGGGGACGCGATGGGGTCACTCGGAGCAGGGATGGGATCAGGAGCACTCACCTGAGCAGCGGCTCCTTCTCAGGGGCAGCCACCTCCCCGCTGCAGCAGCCGCAGCAGCCGCCAAGCGAGCGCAGCCAGGCCCCCAGCCCCATGGGCGCAGCAGCGCTGGGCTCTGCCCGTCCCCGTGCCCCTCCCCGGTTCCCCCCTCTTCTCCCCCCCGGGTCCCCCGTGCCTTCAGCCGCCGCGGGGCATTGCTCTCACCCTCCGGGACCCCGCGCAGCGCGAGCACGCAGGGTACGGGTAGAGGAAGGCAGGGCACGCTCATATTTCTCCCCCTCTTCTTCGTTCCGGGGCGACGCTGCCTCATTACCATCCCCTTCCGGGGAATTATGGCCACTCGGATGCTCGGGAGCGCCGGGCACGGCACGGCGGCGGTGCCACAGCCCCACGGGGACACGCTCAGGTTGGGGGGTCTAAGCCCAGCCCTGGGGGGGGGCCCAGGGTTACTTCCCACGGGGATCGGGGCCGGAGGGGCTTATAGCCGAGGTCTGATTTCCTCCCCTTGGATCCGCCGGGTCGCTGCTTTGTTTACACGCTGGCACCGTTTTGGGGGATCACAAGCTTTTCCAAGCTGAACGAGTCTAAGACGTAAACACGGGGAAGTCTCCCAGCAGCCGAAGCCTCTCTGGGGTCTTAAAAGCAAATCACTGCCTCCGAATGTAAGCGCGATATTGCCGGCTTCTGCATCGTGCTGCAGGCGGCCCTGGCACAGATGCGGCTCCGGGTCCATGTCTCGCGGTCCCATCACGAACGGAGACTGAAACAGAGAGCAGCTGGGTTCAGCCGGCTACTGGGAGAGGACTCCAGTGCAGGTTTTGAGATGCTGTGCTTGCAGCTCTAGAGGGAGCAGTCGGCCCTGCAGCCCGGATGCAGCGCTGCCAGTCTTGCTGCTGTTCTTTCACCCCGGCTGCGTGGGGAGGGCTGGGAATGTTTTCCTGGAAAGTGTGGCCCCACCCGTGCTGCTTGCACACAGTGAGCGTGGCAAGGCCCTATTCTGCCCCATACCTGGGCCTGTCCCCGCTTGCTGTAGGGTGAGCAGCTTTTTCCGTCCGTCCTGACGCTGCAGGAGGGCCTGGGAACTACTGGCGTAGGTGTCGTGAGTACCTGGGGCTGCTGAGGAGGCAGTGGGGAGCTCGTGGAGGTGTTCCCCTAAGAGCAGCCAGCTTTGATGCTGTCTGCTGAGAGCAGCCGGCACGGAGAGCGGCGGCTCTTCCTGCATTACAAGCTGTAACCCTTCCCTGCTGCTGAGGCTTCCGGCTTCTGAGCGCGGCCCCACGGTGGGGCACGGGCAAAGTCCCGGTGCTGGCTGTGTGCTGAGCACCGCTGTTCCTGCAGGACAGGCCGGGCCCCGCGCTCCCAGCATGGCAGCGCAGATGTTCGAGGGCACGCAGCACGCGGCCGTGTACCAGAAGTACCGCTTTGCCCCGGGCAAGGAGCTCAAGGACATCATCCTCTCCTACCTGCGGGACAAGGTGAGCGGGCACCGCCGCGCTCTGGTTAGCCCGAGCTAAGGAATAAGGATGTGGGATAGCTGGCAGGTGGGGCGCTGAGCCGTGCCCCCCCGTCCCTGCAGGCTCCCAGCTGCACCGGGCTGGCTGTGGACGTGGGCTGCGGGTCGGGGCAAGGCACGGCTTTCCTGGCAGAGCACTTCACCAAGGTGGTGGGCACCGACATCAGCCACGCGCAGATCCAGGAGGCCAAGGCTGCCCCCGGTCCTCCCAACGTCTCCTACCTGTGAGTGCTGCGGGCCCGGCTCCCCGTGCACCCTTTCGCTCCGTGCACCGAGCGTTACACGCCGCTGTTTTCCCCTCGTCCTGCAGGGTGTGCCCGGCGGAGGAGCTGCCCTTCGAGGACGCCTCGGTTGATCTCCTGGCCTCGTTCACGGCCGCGCACTGGTTCGATATTGGGAAGTTCATGAGCGAGGCGAAGCGCGTGCTGCGGGCGGGCGGCTGCGTGGCCATCAGCACCTACACCATCGACATGAGCCTGCACTACGGGGACTGCTCTGAAAAGCTGACTCAAATCTTCCAGGAGGTGAGGGAGGGCACTTCCCTGTGCTGGGCTGGCGTGTAGTGTGGGGTGGGCTGCTGTGGGGAGAGGGGAACAAGGAGTGGCATCGCAGAGGCGTTTCCCGTTGTTCTGATCCCTGTGAAAATAAAGGGGACTGGCGGCTGATTGGAAAGAGCTGCTTTTAGTGATGGTTTTTGTCATTACAGGCCTGGGATCAGCTCTTAAAGTACTCGCACAGTAGAATAAAACACGTTCTGGAAGACTACAAGGAGATCTTCGAGGCTTTGCCGTTTCCAGACAAGAAGAGGTGAGCAGGAACTCCTCAGAGCGTGACCACGAGTGGGTGAGAACACTGCTCCTGACCCATCAGCTGCCAAAACGAGATGCTTCCCTCTCCTGGACCACGGCTGATGTCACCAGTTTTATTCATCACTGCCTCGGTCTGCAGTCGCCCTCGTTCCACTGCCTGTACTGAATGCACCAGCGCTCCCTTCTCCCCCGTTGCCTTTCCAGGATCACCAATATCTATGATAAAATCCCCATGACGGTTGCTGGGGTGGTTGGTTACTTAGAGTCTGCTTCTCCGTACCAAGTCTTCATGAAGAATGACCCCGAGGCTGCAAAAACCCTCCTGCCAGAGATGGAAAAGAGGTACAAATAAACAAGGGCTTTTGTGAAAATGAGCAGGGCGTGGAAGATGCCCTCTTATAGGGTGGACTGAGAGTGGGGTTGAGGGGAAGGAGGGCTGCGCTGCTTTGTGAAGGGGGTCCCACCCGTGGGTAATCCACACTGTGAAGTGCTTGAGGGGAAAAATCTCAGGCCTGGTTGTGGATGTGTCCCCACACGTGGTGCCGGATGGGGGTGGAGGACACTATCTCTGCTTCTTGCAGGCTGCTGGAGACGATGGGGGCTCCCTCACGTGACACCCCGCTGGAGTTCTGGGTGAGGCATGTCTGCATCCTGGGGCACAAGGAAGCGTGAGGAGAGGTGCTGGGAGAAGCAGGACTCCTGTACCGCCCTGCTCTTCTTCCCTGGAGAGATGGGTGGCAATTTCAGTGATAGAAGCCTTAATCTTTGTAAGCAGACTCCATGCAGGGCCACGCTGGTGCCACGCTCCCAGTTTGCCCAGCACCCTCCTGTTGGAGGGACCAGCGTGGTTGTGATTCTTGTCCCACATCCAATCCTGTAACAGCTGAATTTCCTGTAACAATAAAGAGTTGCAAAGTAGAGTTGTTTGTGGCTTTTCAAATAGAGGCTTGGTTGGCCTGGCTGCTCAAACCTCCTGGTTGCTTTCTGGAGATGCTGAGTCCGTGGGTATGTCTCCAGTTCCTGCTGCAGCAGGAAAGCTGCCCTAGAGCTGAGGTCTGGAGGGACTGGGGTCTCCTCTCCCGTGAAAAAGGATTTTGTACTATCAGTCCTGGGGGTTTTTCTCCCGCTGGAACACTGTGGGGAGGATCTGGCCAGCTCCTCCCCATGGGGTACCCCAGGTGAGGCAATATCCCCTGCCCACCCACCCCCTATGTTACACCCAGGAGGGCTGGGTGCTGTCCCTACAGCACATGTGCAAGGGCTTTCAGGAAAAGGCAGGTTTATATTCACAGCAGCTTGTCTGAACAGCTCTCCTCGCTGCAGCCTCCGAGGGGTGATGTAACAGCAGGCATTGCATCACTGCAGCAAGCTTGGGCCCTCTGTACCTTCGTATTCCACAGCATGGCTGGTGGCCAGCACTGTGTGCCAGCCCTCCTGGTGAGTCACAGGGTGATGGCCTCAGTTGGCAATGCTGACTACCTGCCCGTTTTGCTTTCCTTTCCACACCTGGGGATCTCCTTCGTATGGGGGATTTCTTGCTCTGGAAAAGCTGAATGAACATCCCCAAGTGCTTTTCTTCCACGCTGTAGCAGTGTGGGACCTGTAATTAAAGAGAGGAGGCCAGGCTGCTGCTCATCTTGTAGGCAGGAACAGAAGCGGGGCTGCATCGCTGCTTGTGCCAGCTGGCCATGGTGTCCCCAGCCTGTGGTGGCTTTAGGGGACACGCTGTGGGTGAGCATGCCAAATGCAGCCACACTGTGTTGAGGAACATCCCGTTGCTGTGAAGGCATCTGTTGCAGCTCCTTGTGCAGGGCTCTGGGTTTTCCTGCCAGCTGCTCAGAGCTCTGTGCCCACCATGGAGCCACGCAGCGCGTCGTTGTGCTCCAGTGCTGTGCTTACAGCTCTGGTTTCCCTGCTCTGCTTTCACTTTTCCTTTGTCACTTTGGGATTTCCTGCTTGCCTGTGTAAAGAAGTGACGTCTCATTATGCTTTGCCAAGCAGAAACGATGCATGAGGCAATAAACGCTGCAGGGACAGAGGAGATGATCCAAAGGAGGCGAGTCCCACAACAGCACGGTGCTGCTATGGCAGTGGGCCACCCCAAGGTGCCCCTGCAGCTGTTCTGAGTGCAGCTGGCAGCAACGGGTGCAGGTTTTGGGGTAAATCCCTTGGATAGATGGGACTGCAAGAGCTGGTGTGAAGGGGAGGGTGAGCTGGGTTGTCTGTGGGCATGTTGCCTCTTCTGCCTTTCCCCCAGGAGGACATGGTGCTCCGGCTGCATTGAGGATGCTGTGCCCAGCTTTAACACCTCGTGGGGCTTTCCTATTATGGATGTTCCATGCCTTGCTTGGGTAGCTACTGTGAAGTTACCTATGCTGCTTTTGGGTTGCATTTCATCATCGCACCGAATGGGAGCAAGTCGCACTGAATAAAATGCATTCTTCTCAATGTGTTTGTTTCTTTAAGTGGACAGAAAGGAAAGAGCAGCTTTCCTATCTTAGAGCGTGCGAGCTAACGAAGAACTAAGCCTTGGCTCAGGCTCAGGCTTTTAATTACTGACTTTAGCTGTACTAATGAGTCGCATAGCCCACTGCTGGTGGGAGCCCGGTGGGTCCTGGCCCTGCAGAGCTGTCCATGTCTTCCCATGAGCAGGAAGCCCAGCGCTTTTGGGCTTTGCATCTGCATCTGGCTGTCCTGGCTCTGCTCCAGGCTCTAACTCTGCCCAGTCTGAGCAAAGTGAGCACTGCCACTGGCTGAGCTGCTCTGCTCCTTATCCTGGCTGTCCAGCACCCACAGGTGTCTGGTGACAGACGGGAGGCAACGAACACAAGTCAAAATGCATCTCAGCACAGCACAGTCTTACTGTGGCGACAATCATGCTCTGGTACAGGCTGCTCGGTTTGTAGGGTCTCCACTCTTGGTGATAAGCAGAACAAGACACGGTCCTGGAGTGCCTATTAGGGCAGTGAAGCACTGGAGCAGACAGAGAGGGGCTGGATGCCCCATTCCTGGAGGCATTCGAGGACCATGCACTGAGCTCCAGGTTACCTCGGGGAAAGAGCAGGTTTCTTGTGCTCCATATCCCCGCAGCGCCCTCACCTGTGGCCGCACCTGTGGCCTCGGGGTTTCTTCACTGCTTTCGCTTTCCCGTTGCAGAGCTGCCGTGGCTCGGATTTTCCTGTCAATCTGAAAGTGCCCGGCTGCTTTAAAGCCAGGGAGATGGGGCAGAGAGGCACGAGTGACTTGAGGATCGCCTCCATCTCACCTGATTCTATTCCCTTTGATACTTACTTAGTTTTGCTTCGAAAATGGTGCGCTGCGGAGTCACGGTGATGTTGGTGGGGACGCTGGGGGCCCTCCTGGTGGGTGCCTTCCCTCGGGGCACCTCAAACAAGAGCTGCAGCCTCTCCAAGTACCAGTTCCCTGCACCTTCAGAACTGAAGGCAGTGCAGAGGATGAAGGAGCAGTTTGTAAGTACCAAGGGCGACGAGCCCTGGGCTGTGGGGCATCAACTGGCGGGGAGTGAGGTAGAGGAACAGCTGAATTTCAGGCTCTGAGCAGCAAGACGGATGTTTTCTGGGGTGTTTTGGGACAAGCTGGATGTTTTGCAGGCAGTTTGGGGCCAGCAGTCCACAGCACAGTGAGCAGCAGCCCTTACCTACCCTTGGAAGATGCTACCCGTACCAACGGGGTGTGGCTGTGATGAATTTTGTGCTGGTTTCAGACTCCTCGAGGGTGAAGGGGGTTGTGCAATGTATCCCAAAACCCAAGAGCAACTTTCCAATCTATCCCCACTCTCCTGTGTTTCAACTCCAGGAAGACATCATGCTGTTAACAAACCGAAAATGCAACACCAGACTCTTCCATCGGAAGTGGAACACAGCGGAGCTGTCGGTAAGGACGGCACTATGGGAGGGGAACCCCCTCCTCCACGCTGCACTCCCTTCTGCACCCTGAGGTGGCTTCAGGTCTGGAACCACGATGCTCTCTCACCTGCAGGTACCTGACCGAATCACCCTGGTGGCGGCTGAGCTGGACCTCGCCATCGCCATGCTCACAAAACCCACAACACAGAGGCTGGCTGAGACGTGCCAACAGCCCCTGGCCTTCCTTACCCAAGTCAGGGAGGACCTGCGAGATTGTGTGAGTGCCCCCCCAGCCCTCCAGCCCCAGCTCGGTGGCACTGCTGTTGGTGGCAGCACTGTGGGCATCACCGGTCCTCACCATCACTCTCCTTGCAGTTGTCTGTTGAGGCACCATCACATCAGCCCTCTGGGAAACTGAGGCACTGGCTACAGAAGCTGGAGACAGCCAAGAAGAAGGTAAGTCAGGATGTTGGGCAAGAAGGCCGCTGTGCTTCCAGAGTCCCCTCAGCAAAAAGCTCCAAATTCCAGTTCCGAGTGTGCATACCAAGGGCAAGCCAGAGCCTTTTTTGCATCCCTCCATCAAGAAGCAGAAAAAATGGTATTCCTCAGCACCTCCAGGGTTTAACAAGCTGGATAAGTCAGCTCGACTTCCAACCCCAAACAATGCAGGACCCAGCTCCTGGTTGTGCTCCCTCTCTGGTGCTCACATCCTCTTTTCCCATCGCAGGAGACCGCCGGCTGCCTGGAGGCCTCGGCCATCCTGCACATCTTCCAAGTACTGAACGACCTGCGGTGCGCGGCCCAGCGCGAGGACTGCACCTAGCCCCAGTGCCCAGCACCCCCACAGCTCGGCTCTATCTTCCTGTTTAAGCATTTGTTTTATCGACGTGAGCTCAGGGAGCAGTTTTGTAATGAGTCCTTTAAATGACTGTGGGTTCTGTGGGTTGGTTTTTTTCTGTATCGTGTGTTTATGAATACTGGAGGGAGGCGGAAGGAAATGCACTTCCTGAAGGGTAGGGCTCAATGAGGATGAGCGTATTTATTGCATTTATTTATCTTTGTTTTGCTGGTTTTCAAAACACTGTTTTTTTAAGGAAATCTATTTTCTGGACTTGCTATTTATTGCTCACTGCATTGCATGTATTTACTTGCATAGATAACTTATTTTTACACACTATTTAACATGGAAAACAAAATAAATCCCTTAAACCGACAAGCCGCCATCACGTTTTGCCGTAGCATCATCCCTTCAGAATCATCTGGGGAGGGTACAGGTGTGGATGTGGGGCATTGGGAGCCAGCATAACCTCAGCCCACGTGCTGATGCCACCTCAGGGTGCACCCTGACATCCCCCCTAGGACTCACTTCTCGGGTGAACTGCCTTGCCTGCACGACCAGGATGAGTAGCACCAACCCTGGGAAGGCTGAAGCTTCTGGGACTCCAGGCTGCCAAGGTATTGGAGGGAAGGAACTTCTGGTCCATGTCAATTTTACAGGCAGGTGAGCCCTGCCAATAATAAACCAGGAGGAAAAAAGGTTCTGAGTTAATCATTGTGAAAATTGAACGACCTGTTATAGTCTTGTGCTGGCTTCTATATAGTTTAACCTTGGCTCCGAAGTCCAGGTTATCACTGGGGCCATGATCACCATTGTCCCATGGACACGAAGTCCTGCACTTGGACTACATTTCAGCAGATGGAAAGAGAAGATTGAACTGTTCATATATAAATACAAAAGATGGTGCTAAAAAGGTCAAGATTAGGGCTGATCAATATACAATGATCTTAATCGGAGGTTTGCATTGCTGTTTGTTGTAAAACATACATCAGATCTCAGCTGCATGAGACATAACCCACAGTGCTGTTTTCCTTATAGCATGACGTGGTTCTCCCACAGTGTCCTGCTCAAAAACTGTCTGCAGTGATGTACTCGTGACAGCTGGCTACCTGCAAGTATTCCTAAGATTCCCTTTTAAGTGGACGTCGTTAAAGCTGCATGTGGAAAAACGGTCTGAAATTGCCATCATCACTACCACAATCAAATTATAGTGGCCTGCTTTTTTCCAAATGGTTCACAGCAGATTCTAGTTGAAGTGTGTGGGAGGCAAAGCACTGCACGTGGCCATGACCTCATGTACCTTGCATCAGAGATTTCCTTTTTTCTCAGCTCCATGGCCCTGAATTAGGAGCTGCAATGTACAGATGCAGAACCAGCAACCCCTGGGAGGCTGAAAAACTTTTTAGGGAACCCTCAAAATGCGTTTCCTCTCCTTTTCTCTAAGCAAACGTCCCTAAAGCGTTGGAAAAGAGAGTGGTTTCACTCCAATTTTGCTCCTCTTTCAGGAAAGCCAGTTCATGTTCTGCCAAGCAGTTTTCTGTGAGTGGAGATCCTTGCTTCTCTTTCTGGTTGCTGCTTCTTCTGCTTGTTTGCTCCGAGTTTCAGCACAGCCTACTAAGGTTTGGATTTGCTTGTTAAATGACAGTGTAGCATAAGCCCTATCTCCCTTCCAACTTCATGGCACTGAGGGAGCACAGCAACATCTTGCTGCCTGAATCAACAGACACAATTTCGCAAAGGTTCATTCACAGTGCAGCAATAGCAAGAGCTTGGGCGTCACGTTATTTGCAAGGCAGGGCTCTTTTGTTTGCTTTTGCCCGTTCCCAACTCATGTGCCTCAAGGATCTCAAGTCTCCCTTAAGAACCTCCCTTGTGAGTTTTAGGATAATGGCCAGTTTTGTTTGCTCCTGACTTCACACGAGGACCCACCCGATTGCCCAGTAAGGAAGGAACTGATACTTCTAATGGAAAGCAGACTTCTCTGCTTTCTCCCAACAGAGAGAAGGGCGTGTTGAATAAATGCTTAAACACGGACCAAAAAGGACACAGGAAACCATAAATACTTTTACATGGTGGGATAGTTGAAATGTAAGACGTTTGTTTCATCTCTTCAGCTTCAGGAACAGTCACTGCTGGGCGATGGAAAATGGTTGGAATACAGAAGAGACATAGTCTTGGTTTTATTTGACACATGAGATGATGTCTGGAACTGCTCAAATTTTTGCTGTGTGGAACATGAAATGCTTTCCAGGTTAAAGAAACTGTGATGGGAATATGAAATATGCACCAATGCGTTCTAACCACTAACAGTTTTCAGGTAGCCAGTAGTGTTTTGCAGTAATATTTGATTCAAATATATAAATATAGCCTTAATCATGAAACTGCTTAATAAACTGCAATTACTTCCTTAGCAGATGAACAATTTGAGACTCTCATTGCTTCAGCACCTCTGGAAATAGCTAGCTTTGATTGCTCAAATATGCAGCGTAGCACTTGGTGTGGGGTACTCACTGGGAAGGCTTCCACTAGAGGAGTTTGAGTTTTCCCCAGGGCAGCTGGTACTTTTAGTTCTCTCCTTCCTGTAGATCCTGTACTCCTCATTGTCGAGTAATGAGAGACCAGATTCAGGAGTATCTGTCACTACACTCCTCCGGTCTCAGGGATAAAAGGAGGTGAGAGAATGAGTAAAAAAGGCAAACGCAAAGCAAATTAAACAACTATGAGTTGAGAAAGCATGGCAGTGGGAAGTGTGTGTGCTGCCACGTATCCTTTGTGATGCTTATTTTATATACATACAACACATTCATTTTTAACAGACTGGAGTTTGTGTGGGTAGAGAAGAATCACAGCAAAAACTGGAGACTTGCACAGCACTCCTGCCTTGCTCCCTATGCTTACAACAACGCTGAGGAAAAATAATAATCAGACCTTGGGCTGTGGTTAATCTGATTTCCAAAGACTTTTCTTCGTTGTTCACGAGTTCCAGAAGGTCACAGAACATCTCATGCTGAGTTTTGCTCTTTCCTAATAAGAGGATGTGACAGAAGGTGCAAGGAGACCTGTCGCTGTTACAGACTGTGCTGGGCAAGATTGGTTTGCCTTTAATTAGTCGTTAGTGGAGGCAACAATTTGTTGACAGCACCTTTACAAATTGGCTCATAAAACCATTTTATTAATCCTAGCACAGGTCACAGCCACCAGACATTAACTGAACAGCTGTACTGTAGAAAAGGGGAGGACAGCTCGGATGACTGAAGATAAAATAGAAAGCCATCCTCCCTTTGGCATTGATGGACAAAAGAAGGACAACGATGTCATTTACCTTGGTGCTCCTAAAGGAAATGTGTTTCGGACTGGACCTTCCACAGTATCTTAGTTTAGCTGCTGCTAAGCAGCTTCATCATTCAGTTTCAACCTTTCCATCTAAGTACACAATAAGCAGGAATTTAAACTGGAAAACTGCTTTTCAGCCAATGCTGAAGCTTGTACAATGAGCTCAGAAAAGAGCAAGGGCAATGTGAAGTCTCTGAGATGCAGTTCTATGCTCGGTTAATAGACTTAATTAAGCTACATCTCAGCGCTTATTTATTTTTCAGAAAGGAAGCTCCTGTGAATGCTTAGGAACTGTATTTTGGTTGCCACCTGCCAAAATTTGTGTCTGGTCAGCATATAAAACCTCCCAACCTGAATGCCTTGCTAATTGTTTGGTTTTGGTCCCCCTTTTCATTGCATGCCAGGGGAAAACTCCAGAGTGACATATGTGATGGCGACAGAACCTGAAGTGGCTTCAAGTAGTGCAATCAGTCTCCACTCAGGATATGCTGGTCGCTTATTTTCCATTATTCAACGTGCGGTTTCACACAGATTCCAGCTCCCGCCAACCAACAGCAGCAACGGGTTAAACTCCTATAGACAACAGCGCCCAACATGGCGCCGGCCGGCGAGGGCGAACGGCGCTTGCGCAGCTCCAACTCTCGCGAGATAGCGGCGGGAACCCGCAGAGCCCGCGCCTTCAGTGTAGGGGAGGGGGCGCGCGCATGCCCCGCCCGCATTGCCGCCCACTTCCGGCGCAGCGGCGGGCGGGCGGCTGAGGGAGGAGGTGGAGCCGCGCTGCCGCTCCTGCCCCGGGCCAGCCCCGGGATGGTGTTGGCCGCGGGAGCCGGGCCCTGACGCCGCGCTCAGGTAGGTGCGAGCTGCCCCCTCTCGCCTCTACGTCCAGCTCCGGTGCCGCTCAAATCGCCCGATGTGGATCCGGCCTGCCTGGGTCTGCCTGTCCCCCGCTGAGGAGCGAGAGGCCCGGCGGTGCAGGCCTGGCAGGGAGCTCGTGCAGCCTCTGCCTGCTGTGTGCTGCGGACCTCCCCCTCTCCCTGGGCTCTGTCAGCAGCAGGTCGCAGGTTTTTCTGTTTTCTGTTGTTGTTGTTTTGCTTCTAGGAGCCTGTGTCACACGTTTCCCTTCCTTTATTTTTTTCTTCTTTCCTAAAACCAGCTGTTGCCTTTCTCTGTGGAGAGGCAGGCTGTTTTGTCTGCTTATTCATTTATTTCTCTGGGACAGTGTGAGAGAGGAGAAATACAAACAAGCACCAAACACAGCTGAGTCTGTTTCAGTTGGGCAACCAGACTTTTCTCTAGATTTTACTGTTTTTTAATCCCAATCTGAAATTTAACACACCTACCTGTCAGCCTCAGAGGATCTGGCCTTCTTATGTCTCTTATCAAGGCGTCGTGCTGTTGGTCCTGTTGTGAAACATGTGTTTTCCTTCTCTTTTAGACCTCGTTACTCAGTGTGTTATGTTCGACACCAAATTATGGAATGGCTTAGCTTGGAAGGGATCTTAAAGCTCACCTAATCCAAGGCCCTCTACCTCGAATACCTGAGTGTCACATCAGCTGTTTGATTTCTCCTCTTCCCTGTGCTGATGCTTTGGTGCTGATGTGGTTTGTTATGAATCCCTCAGCTTTCTCACAAATGTGAAGAGCGGTCAGGCTGTTTTTGCTGGTATGCCAACTAGACTGGCAGGCCAGGGAAGCTTTTTCTCCCACCTGATTTCTTTGTGGCTGGAACAAGCAAAATCAGTAAAGTGACTGCTGTTGCAGTCGATTTCAAGGCATGCTTAGAAAAGAAGAAGGAAGCATCGAGATATGTAGAGCTGGAGCTGACGTAAGAGTCTTGTTTCTAGTCTTGACCTATTGTGCTCAGCTTCATCTCAGTGCTTGCTTCACATTTGCACTGTGCGTGTCTCAGCTGATGGAAAGCTGATGCTGGGGGAGCATGCATTTCATGTCTTGGAAACTGCCACACCATACCCATCTGGTCTTCTGTTCAAGCTAGCTCATGTAAAGACTGAATGCTAACTTTTTGCAAGCTTTTTACCTTGATGTTGCTCAGTTAACTTGTATGGCTAAAGGATGAACATTATTTCTACTGCTCTAGTGGTGGTGGGGTCTGTAGGGTATTGATCCTGCCAGCAGGACGTCGCTTTTGGCCACGCTCCTAATAAGAATGAAACTTCTAATTAGTTAAAGTGGGAGTAGCATCAGCGTGTTCACTTCCCAGTGCTGTGGAGCAGTTCTAGGACCCCCTTCCCTTCCTCTCTTCTTTGGCTGGCCAGAATCAGTTCTGAGTGCTGTTATGGGAGATATGGATGGGGGTTGTGGGAACATGTGGCACGGGGTTTCTCACTGTGATTCTTTTGGAGGAGTGATGTCAGGCAGTGATATGCTGTGGTAGGTGGTGCAGTGAAACAAGGCTGTAAACAGTGATGAAAGTCCGACCTTTTGCCAGCAAAAACTGGACTTCCTCCATGCCTAACGTACTGCAGATCTCTCAGTACTTGTTCTTCAAACACTCTAGTCAATCCACATCTTTAACTGCATTCAAGTTGCCTGATTTCTTTGTTTGACTGCTAAGAATATGGCCAGAGCTGTACAATGTGGCTCTAACTACGGCCTATTTTTGTACTTCCTCTTCCCTAGTGCTTTGAGTATTGGTAATTGACTTTGTTTTTGTATTTGTCTTCTAGACTGAAGACAGCAGTAATGCTAACTCTGGCGAGCAAGTTGAAGCGGGATGATGGCGTCAGAGGACCCCGTGCATCCAATCCAGCTTCTGATTCCACTCGGAGGGTGTCTGTTCGAGATAAATTGCTTGTTAAAGGTGAAAGGAGCTTACATTTACATTTTGTGGTTTATACTTGTTAGACGTGTTGTCAGTGTGAGATGCTAAACTTTTTATAAAACAGTTTCCGGAAGTGTGTTTGAAATTGCTTGTGACTGACCTCATGATTTGTATGTGGAGATGAGCATAGAATTGCAGAATCAAAAGAGTTGGAAGGGATCCATCTAGTCCAATCCAATGAACAGGGACACCCACAGCTCCATCAGGTGCTCAGAGCCCTGTCCAGCCTGGATGAATGTCTTCAAGGATGGGGCTTCCACCATCTCTCTGTGCAAACAGACCAGAATATCAACTTCTTCCTTATATCCAATCTAAATCCCCCTGCTTTTAGTCTGAAACCATTTCCCCTTGTCCTTTCACAACAGACCCTGATAAAGAGTCTGTCCCCTTCCTTCTTGTAGCCCCCCTTTAGATACTGAATGGCTGCCCTCAGGCTCCCCAGAGCCTTCTCCTCTCCATGCTGAACAGCTCCAGCTCTCTCAGCCTCTCCCTTATAGGGAGGTGTTCCATTCTTTGGATCATTTTTGTGGCCCTCTGGGTGTGCTCTAACAGGTTCATGTCTCTCCTGTACTGAGGACTCCACATCTGGACGTAGTGCTCCAGGTGAGGTCTTACCAGTGCAAGCAGAGGAGTGGGATCACCCCCCTCATCCTGCTGGCCATGCTGCAGTTGGCTTTGGGCTGTGAGTGCACGTTGCTGGTGCATGTCCAGCTGCCATCCACCAGTACCCTCAGATCCATTTTGACAAGGCTGTGCTCTATTCTTACATCCCTCAGCTTGTACTGATAGTGGGGGTTGCCATGACCCAGATGCGAGACCTTGCACTTAAGATTTATTGACCTTCATGAGATTCACCTGAGCCCAGTACTCAGCCTGTTGAGATCCCTCTGTATACATCAAATACTTAGCAACTCCTTGCCTGCAGTACACTTATTTTCACTGAGTAATGCAAAATTTAAAGTCTCCACTAAGTTGAAAAATTAATCCGTCATTGGGAACTGTACAGCGTTGCTGATGAAATCGTTATGACAAGAAAGTTAACATATAAATGTGACTAAACATGGAAGGGGAATATCAGATTTGATGGTTTTTTTTTTTTCTTGGATGAGAACGGAGGCTGCTTGTGAAAGTAAATCCAAAAAGTAACATCAGTGTTGTTGTCATTAATGGTAAAGATAAAGCCAATAAACTTAAGTTTTAAAAACAAGCAAAAAATCTATTGTAAATTTTTTCTTATACCTGTAGTCAACTGGATGTTGAATAAGAAGTAGAGAATGGAGAAACAGACCTCAGCCTCAGGAAGGCTTCTTTAGGTTGTTATATCCAGGTGTGCATTGGTGAGGAAAGAACCTCTTGATTTGTGGCAGTTCAGTGCAAATGAGGTAGTTTGTGAGGCTGTATAGTTGTATTTTATCCAGAAATTGAGGACAGCTCTTTTCAGTTTTCTGTAGCTCAGATTATCTTTTAAATAAAAATCCTTAAGTGCTGGTGCTTTGCAATTACAGTGGGCCTGGAGTGTGATTTACTCCTTCTGGTAATAGTTGAGTGTTTCAGTGCTCAAGCTGTGCAGCTTGATCTAGTGTCAAGGAATGTGTTGTTTAGGTTGATGTTTCTGCTAAGAATGATCCAGTGCAAGTATGTTGCAGTTGATGTGTAAGCTGTTAGGGTTCGTAGGAGTCAGACAAAATATTTGTGTTTTTCTGGACTTGAATCTGTGTTCTGAAGTTGCTCTGAACTGTTTGGTCCAATGATATTGCTGAACTGTTCCTTTTCATTAGCCTACAAGTGTAAACTTCAGAGAAAATAGCAGTATAATATGAATACACTTCATGCTGTACCAGAAATTGATGCGCCCTAAAAAATTCTACTGTACCTTTAGTAAGAGCATTTGCATTTTCACTTTTATGACTAAAACCCTGTGCTTCCTCTGCCAAAAGAAGAAAGATGCAAGGGGTGTGAGTTATAGGAAATTATTACTGAAACTGTAATTGCTGTTGCCATTATAAAACCAGCACAGGCTAGGTATTGAATGAGCTGAGTGCCAAACTGGCAGATATGAAGATCAGGTCACTGCCAGCATCCTCTGNAAACTGGACTTCCTCCATGCCTAACGTACTGCAGATCTCTCAGTACTTGTTCTTCAAACACTCTAGTCAATCCACATCTTTAACTGCATTCAAGTTGCCTGATTTCTTTGTTTGACTGCTAAGAATATGGCCAGAGCTGTACAATGTGGCTCTAACTACGGCCTATTTTTGTACTTCCTCTTCCCTAGTGCTTTGAGTATTGGTAATTGACTTTGTTTTTGTATTTGTCTTCTAGACTGAAGACAGCAGTAATGCTAACTCTGGCGAGCAAGTTGAAGCGGGATGATGGCGTCAGAGGACCCCGTGCATCCAATCCAGCTTCTGATTCCACTCGGAGGGTGTCTGTTCGAGATAAATTGCTTGTTAAAGGTGAAAGGAGCTTACATTTACATTTTGTGGTTTATACTTGTTAGACGTGTTGTCAGTGTGAGATGCTAAACTTTTTATAAAACAGTTTCCGGAAGTGTGTTTGAAATTGCTTGTGACTGACCTCATGATTTGTATGTGGAGATGAGCATAGAATTGCAGAATCAAAAGAGTTGGAAGGGATCCATCTAGTCCAATCCAATGAACAGGGACACCCACAGCTCCATCAGGTGCTCAGAGCCCTGTCCAGCCTGGATGAATGTCTTCAAGGATGGGGCTTCCACCATCTCTCTGTGCAAACAGACCAGAATATCAACTTCTTCCTTATATCCAATCTAAATCCCCCTGCTTTTAGTCTGAAACCATTTCCCCTTGTCCTTTCACAACAGACCCTGATAAAGAGTCTGTCCCCTTCCTTCTTGTAGCCCCCCTTTAGATACTGAATGGCTGCCCTCAGGCTCCCCAGAGCCTTCTCCTCTCCATGCTGAACAGCTCCAGCTCTCTCAGCCTCTCCCTTATAGGGAGGTGTTCCATTCTTTGGATCATTTTTGTGGCCCTCTGGGTGTGCTCTAACAGGTTCATGTCTCTCCTGTACTGAGGACTCCACATCTGGACGTAGTGCTCCAGGTGAGGTCTTACCAGTGCAGAGCAGAGGAGTGGGATCACCCCCCTCATCCTGCTGGCCATGCTGCAGTTGGCTTTGGGCTGTGAGTGCACGTTGCTGGTGCATGTCCAGCTGCCATCCACCAGTACCCTCAGATCCATTTTGACAAGGCTGTGCTCTATTCTTACATCCCTCAGCTTGTACTGATAGTGGGGGTTGCCATGACCCAGATGCGAGACCTTGCACTTAAGATTTATTGACCTTCATGAGATTCACCTGAGCCCAGTACTCAGCCTGTTGAGATCCCTCTGTATACATCAAATACTTAGCAACTCCTTGCCTGCAGTACACTTATTTTCACTGAGTAATGCAAAATTTAAAGTCTCCACTAAGTTGAAAAATTAATCCGTCATTGGGAACTGTACAGCGTTGCTGATGAAATCGTTATG